>LR738709.1:383058892-383102073 GCA_902687465.1 Secale cereale | reverse complement strand
CCCATACTCTTCTTCTTCCTCCCAAAAAAATCAGCAACCAGCTCAAACCCGAGTTCTAGCTCATCTTGCTGCCATTTTCGATCTCCTTGCTCAAAGCACCATTCACCAAACTATTTGGGGAGATTGTTCCTTGGTATGTAACTCCTCCATTGGTCCAATTAGTTTTTGTTCTAGTGCTTTATTTATTGCAAATTTTTGTTGCTGTGGTTACCTTGTTTTTGAGCTTGCATGCCAAATTTTCTTGGTCCCAAGTAGTTCTAATGCATGATATAGTCTTTAGGCACTTATAGGAGTTGTTGCTATCAATCTTGTTGAGTTTGGTTAACTTTTATTTTGAGTTACTAAAAATTTCAGAAATTTTCGGAAGAGAAAAATGATAAAGAGATTGTTGAGGGGCTCCACCAGTAAGAGCTCGGAGGAGGAGAATAAAGAAGAAAATAAGAATCCCAAATATAATCTTCCTCACATGGCGGAAGTTCGGCCGTGTGAATGGCCTTGCAACGATTTCATGATGTCCGCCGGGATTTACGAAGACTTTTATTGGTTGGCAAATAATGCAGGTCTCACCGACTTCCTCCACGACCAGCGTGAACAGTATTTCTTACTCACCAATATTTTCACGCAAAGTTTTCATTTTCATGCTAAGAAAACACCACCTGCAGTGGAGTTTCGTTTATATGATGAGGTTAAGGAGATATCACTCTTAGAATTTTGTGAAGTATGCAAGATACCCTTTGAAGGTAGACTTGATGAACCATGTCGTAAAGACGTTGAAGGGTTTATCGACATGATAGCTGTAGGGGAAACTAGACAAGTCTCAGGGGCAAGAATCACTAGTATACACTTCCCTGTTCTACGCTACTTTGCTTTATTTGCTAGTATATGTTTAATTGGTCACGGGAACAGTGGGAATCTTAGTGCCCCTGATATTCTCATTTTACGACATGCTTTGTTTCAAGACACAACTTTTAGCTTGGGTGCCGTCATTGCTAAACGACTGAGTCTGAACCTACCAAAGGGACCCGTCTTTGGAGGCATCTTTGCCTCTCGCCTTGCTGAACATTTTAGAATACCTATTAGGCATTATGAGAAGGAGGAAAAATTGCTTGCCCCTATTTATCTAGACTACAAGAGCATGGTAGCACATGATTTTATTGTTAAAGACAAGGATAGGTTGCTTAATTATAAATTAAGGTTTGATGAAAAATATTGTGAAATTGTTACCTTGCCTGCACCATCTCTGTTTGATCTATCTACAGGCATATATCTCGTTACATCAGATGCCTTCTACAAGTACCAAGGCCAGGCACAAGCTTCAGAGCCTGAGCCGGAGCCACCACTTGATCCTTACCGTCGGTCTGTTTATGGGTGGGATCTGGATGAGCTTGTCAACCAGTGGCACCCAGAGGACACATCTCAGTACACTGGAGGGAGTAGCTTCGATCCGTGGCCATAGACCAACTTAGGCCAAAAGCCTAAGCTTGGGGGAGTACGTGTTTCTCACCAACTTTACACTCATGTTCACACTTATTCTAGTTGTCGGTGCTCACACTCTTTCAATGTACCATCCATGTTTAGTTTCATTTATTTTTATTAGTCTTTTTCTCGTGTGCTAGAAAAAACCTTAAGAAAAACAAAAAATATTAGTTGTAGCTTCTAACTACTTTACTTTCCTTGTATTAGTAACTAAAAGAAAACCCAAAAAGATTTGTTGTTCTTCTTTTGCTTGTTGGAAGCTTTCCCGTGTAAATAGTTTCTTTTCTTTTATTAGGGGTCAAGAGTGGAAGACCATGATTAAAATGCTTAGTGGCTCTCATATGCTTTATTGTTGATTTAACCTTTAGCCATATTACCTTGTCTTCTCTGTTGTATTAAAAGCTTGCAGATTCCATCTTAGTCCAATGCACGTGCATTATTATTATTATCCACACCATTCGGTCGTGCGAGTGAAAGGCAATAAGGATGATATATGATGAACTAATTGAGATGAGAAAAGCTGGTATGAACTCGACCTCTCTTGTTTTTGTAAATATGATAGTTCATCATTCCTAATTCAGCTTCTTATGAATGATACATGCTTGCAATGACAATTAGAGATCATAGCTGCTCATGCCATGCTTAATTAGCTGAGAGTTTATAATGGTCCATCTTGCATGCCAACATGATATTAAAATGGTTGTGATGTGGTATGATGGGGTGGTATCCACCTTTGAATGATTTAAGTGATCTGACTTGGCACATGTTCAGACATGTAGTTGAAACAAATCAACATAGCATCCACGATATTTATGTTCATGGTGATTTATATCCTAATCATGCTTGCATTCATCGTTGATTAATTTTAATGCATGTTCATGACCATTGTTGCTCTCTAGCTGGTCGCTTCCCAGTCTCTTTCTAGCCTTCACTTGTACTAAGAGGGAATAATGCTTGTGCATTCACTTCCATAAACCCCAAATCTATTCCACATGAGTCCACCATACCTTCCTATATGCGATATTTACCTGCCGTTCCAAGTAAATTTGTATGTGCCAAACTCTAAACCTTCAAATGAAATTCAGTTTTGTATGCTCGAACAGCTCATGTATCAACCAGGGCTGTCTATATCTTCCATGCTAGGTGAGTTATTCTCATGATGAGTGGACTCCGCTCATAATTCATGAGAAAATGGCTAGTAAACGGGATGCCCAGTCCCATGCTCAAAATCATAATAATTAAGCAAAACTCCCCCAGGGTTGTTGCTGGTTTGAACTGAAGGCAATATGTCCTAGATGCAATAATAAAGTTATTATTTATTTCCTTATATCATGATAAATGTTTATTATTCATGCTAGAATTGTATTAACTGGAAACTTAGTACATGTGTGAATACATAGACAAAACAGAGTGTCCCTAGTATGCCTCTACTAGACTAGCTCATTGATCAAAGATGGTTATGTTTCCTAGCCATAGACATGAGTTGTCATTTGATCAACGGGGTCACATCATTAGGAGAATGATGTGATGGACAAGACCCATCCGTTAGCTTAGCAACTTGATCGTTTAGTTTTATTGTTATTGCTTTCTTCATGACTTATACATGTTCCTATGACTATGAGATTATGCAACTCCCGAATACCGGAGGAACACTTTGTGTGCTACCAAACGTCACAACGTAACTGGGTGATTATAAAGGTACTCTACAGGTGTCTCCAAAGGTACTTGTTGGGTTGGCGTATTTCGGGATTATGATTTGTCACTCCGATTGTCGGAGAGGTATCTCTGGGCCCACTCGGTAATGCACATCACTATAAGCCTTGCAAGCATTGCAGCTAATGAGTTAGTTGCGGGATGATGTATTACGGAACGAGTAAAGAGACTTGCCGGTAATGAGATTGAACTAGGTATTGAGATACCGACGATCGAATCTCGGGCTAGTAACATACCGATGACAAAGGGAACAACGTATGTTGTTATGCGGTTTGACCGATAAAGATCTTCGTAGAATATGTGGGAGCCAATATGAGCATCCAGGTTCCGCTATTGGTTATTGACCAGAGACGTATCTCGGTCATGTCTACATAGTTTTCGAACCCATAGGGTCCGCACGCTTAAGGTTTCGATGATAGTTTTATTATGAGTTTATGAGTTTTGATGTACCGAAGGAGTTCGGAGTCCCGGATGAGATCGGGGACATGACGAGGAGTCTCGAAATGGTCGAGACGTAAAAATCGATATATTGGACGACTATATTCGGACATCGGAAAGGTTCCGAGTGATTCGGGTATTTTCGGAGTACCGGGGAGTTACGGGAATAGAGGAGAGAGGCCAAAAGGAAGGAGGCGCGTGGCCCCCTTCTGGTCCGAATTGGACAAGGGGACTTCTCCCTCTCCCCCTCTTTCCTTCTCTCCTACTCCGGAAAGGAAAGGGGAATCCTACTAGGACTTGGGAGTCCTAGTAGGACTCCCCACACTTGGCGCGCCCCTTCTAGGGCCGGCCTCTCCCTCCCTCCTTTATATACGTGGGCAGGGGGGCACCTCTAGACACAACAGTTGATCTCATGATCTCTTAGCCGTGTGCGGTGCCCCCTCCACCACAGTTCTCCTCGATAATATTGTAGCGGTGCTTAGGCGAAGCCCTGCGACTGTAGAACATCAAAATCGTCACCACGCCGTCGTGCTGACGGAACTCTTCCTCGACACTCGGCTAGATCGGAGTTCGAGGGACATCATCGAGCTGAACGTGTGCTAGCACTCGGAGGTGCCGTAGTTTCGGTGCTTGATCGGTCGGGTCGTGAAGACGTACGACTACATCAACCGCGTTGTTCTAACGCTTCCGCTTCGGGTCTACGAGGGTACGTAGACACACTCTTCCCTCTCGTTGCTATGCATCTGGTAGATAGATCTTGCGTGATCGTAGGAAAATTTTAAAATACTACGTTCCCCATTAGTGGTATCAGAGCCAGGTCTATGCGTAGATGATATGCACGAGTAGAACACAATGAGTTGTGGGCGATACTAGTCATACTGCTTACCAGCATGTCATACTTTGCTTCGGCGGTATTGTGAGATGAAGCGGCCCGGACCGACATTACGCGTACGCTTACGCGAGACTGGTTTCACCGTTACGAGCACTCGTTGCTTAAAGGTGACTGGCGGGTGTCTGTCTCTCTCACTTTAGCTGAAACAAGTGTGGCTACGCCCGGTTCTTGTGAAGGTTAAAACAGCACATACTTGACGAAACATCGTTGTGGTTTTTGTATGCGTAGGTAAGAACGGTTCTTGCTAAGCCCGTAGCAGCCACGTAAAACTTGCAACAACAAAGTAGAGGACGTCTAACTTGTTTTTGCAGGGCATGTTGTGATGTGATATGGTCAAGACATGATGAGTTATACGGTTTTGTATGAGATGATCATGTTTTGTAATGTTATCGGCAACTGGCAGGAGCCATATGGTTGTCGCTTTATTGTATGAAATGCAATCGCCATGTAATTGCTTTACTTTATCACTAAGCGGTAGCGATAGTCGAGGAAGCAATAGTTGGCGAGACGACAACGATGCTACGATGGAGATCAAGGTGTCGCACCGGTGACGAAGGTGATGATGACGGTGCTTTGGAGATGGAGATCAAAAGCACAAGATGATGATGGCCATATCATGTCACATATTTTGATTGCATGTGATGTTTATCTTATTATGCTTCTTATTTTTGCTTAGAACAACGGTAGCATTATAAGATGATCCCTTTCTAAATTTCAAGGTATAAGTGTTCTCCCTGAGTATGCACCGTTGCGAAAGTTCGTCGTGCCGAGACACCACGTGATGATCGGGTGTGATAAGCTCTACGTTCAAATACAACGGGTGTAAGCCAGTTTTGCACACGCGGAATACTCGGGTTAAACTTGACGAGCCTAGCATATGCAGATATGGCCTCGGAACACTGGAGACCGAAAGGTTGAGCGTGAATCATATAGTAGATATGATCAACATAAGATGTTCACCATTGAAAACTACTCCATCTCACGTGATGATCGGACATGGTTTAGTTGATTTGGATCACGTGATCATTTAGATGACTAGAGGGATGTCTATCTAAGTGGGAGTTCTTAAGTAATATGATTAAATTGAACTTTAATTTATCATGAACTTAGTCCTGGTAGTATTAGCATATCTATGTTGTAGATCAATAGCTCACGATGTTGCTCCCCGTTAATTTTTTATATGTTCCTAGAGAAAACTAAGTTGAAAGATGTTAGTAGCAATGATGCGGACTAGGTCCGTGATCTGAGGATTATCCTCATTGCTGCACAGAAGAATTATGTCCTTGATGCACCGCTAGGTGACAGTCCTATTGCAGGAGCAGATGTAGACGTTATGAACGTTCTGACAAAAGCTCGGTATGATGACTACTTGATAGTTTAAGTGCACCATGCTTTACGACTTAGAACCGGGACTTCAAAAACGTTTTGAACGCCACGGAGCATATAAGATGTTCCAAGAGTTGAAATTAGTATTTCATACTCATGCCCGTGTCGAGAGGTATAAGACCTCTGACAGTACTTTGCCTACAAGATGGAGGAGAATAGCTCAACCAGTGAGCATGTGCTCAGATTGTCTGGGTACTACAGTTACTTGAATCAAGTGGGAGTTAATCTTCCAGATAAGATAGTAATTGACAAAGTTCTCTAGTCACTATCACCAAGTTAGTAGAACTTCGTGATGAACTATAATATGCAAGGGATGACGAAGTTAATTCCCGATCTCTTCGCGATGCTGAAATCGACGGAGGTAGAAATCAAGAAAGAGCATCAAGTGTTGATGGTTAATAAGACCACTTGTTTCAAGTAAAGGGCAAATGGATAGAAGGGGAACTTCAAGAAGAATGACAAGCAAGTTGTCACTCCCATGAAGAAACCCAAAAGCTAAACTCAAGCTTGAAACTAAGTGCGTCTACTGCAAAGGAAATGGTCACTGGAAGTGGAACTGCCCTAGATACTTGGCGGATAAGAAGGATGGCAAAGTGAACAAAGGTATATTTGATATACAGATTATTGATGTGTATTTTACTAGTGTTCATAGCAACCCCTCGGTATTTGATACTAGTTCAGTTGCTAAAGAGTAGTAACTCGAAATGGGAGTTGCATAATGAACAGAAACTAGTTAAAGGATAAAGTGATGATGTGTATTGGAAGTAGTTCCAAGATTGATATGATCATCATCGCACACTCCCTATACTTTCGGGATTAGTGTTGAACCTAAATAAGTGTTATTTGGTGTTTGTGTTGAGCATGAATATGATTTGATCATGTTTATTGCAATACGGTTATTCATGTAAGTTAGAGAATAATTGTTGTTCTGTTTACATGAATAAAACCTTCTATGGTCATACACCCAATGAAAATGGTTTGTTGGTTCTCGATCGTGTGATACACATATTCATAATATTGAAGCCAAAAGATGCAAGGTTAATAATGATAGTGCAACTTATTTGTGGCACTGCCGTTTAGGTCATATTGGTGTAAAGCGCATGAAGAAACTCCATAGTGATGGACTTTTGGAATCACTTGATTATGAATCACTTGGTGCTTGCGAACCATGCCTCATGGACAAGATGACTAAAACTCCGTTCTCCGGAACTGTGGAGCGAGCAACAAAGTTGTTGGAAATCATACATACTGATGTATGCGGACCAATGAGTGTTGAAGCTCGCGGCGGGTATCGTTATTTTCTGACCTTCACTGATGATTTGAGCAGATATGGGTATATCTACTTAATGAAGCACAAGTCTGAAACATTTGAAAAGTTCAAAGAATTTCAGAGTGAAGTAGAGAATCATCGTAACAAGAAAATAAAGTTTCTGCGATCTAATTGTGGAGGAGAATATTTGAGTTACGAGTTTGGTCTTCATTTGAAACAATGTGGAATAGTTTCACAACTCACGCCACCCGGAACACCACAGCGTAATGGTGTGTCCGAACGTCATAACCGTACTTTATTAGATATGGTGCGATCGATGATGTCTCTTACCGATCTACAACTATCGCTTTTGGGGTTATGCATTAGAGACAGCTACATTCACGTTAAATAGGGCACCATCTAAATCCATGGAGATGACATCGTATGAACTGTGGTTTGATGAGAAACCTAAGCTGTCATTTCTCTAAGTTTGGGACTGCGATGCTTATGTGAAAAAGTTTCAACATGATAAGCTCGAACCCAAATCGGAGAAGTAAATCTTCATAGGATACCCAAAAGAAACTGTTGGGTACACCTTCTATCACAGATCCGAAGGCAAGGTCTTTGTTGCTAAGAGTGGATCCTTTCTAGAGAAGGAGTTTCTCTCGAAAGAAGTGAGTGGGAGGAAAGTAGAACTTGATGCGGTAATTGTACCTTCTCCCGAATTGGAAAGTGGAACATCACAGAAACTAGTTCCAGTGATTCCTACACCAATTAGTGAGGAAGCTAATGATGATGATCATGAAACTTCAGATCAAGTTTCTGCTGAACTTCGTAGATCAACCAGAGTTCGTTCAGCACCAGAGTGGTACGGTAACCCGGTTCTGGAAGTCATGTTACTGGACCATGATGAACCTACGAACTATGAGGAAGCGATGATGAGCCCAGATTCCGCGAAATGGCTTGAGGCCATGAAATCTGAGATGGGATCCATGTATGAGAACAAAGTATGGACTTTGGTTGACTTGCCCGATGGTCGGCAAGCCATTGAAAATAAATGGATCTTTAAGAGGAAGACTGACGCCGATGGTAATGTTACTGTCTACAAAGCTCGACTTGTTGCGAAAGGTTTTCGACAAGTTCAAGGTGTTGACTACGATGAGATTTTCTCACCCGTAGCGATGCTTAAGTCTGTCCGAATCATGTTAGCAATTGCCACATTTTATGAAATCTAGCAAATGGATAACGAAACTGCGTTCTTTAATGGATTTATTAAAGAAGAGTTGTATATGATGCAACCAGAATGTTTTGTCAATCCTAAAGGTGCTAGCAAATTGTGCAAGGTCCAGCGATCCATCTATGGACTGGTGCAAGCATCTCGGAGTTGGAATATACACTTTGATAAGTTGATCAAAGCATATAGATTTATACAGACTTGCGGTGAAGCCTGTATTTACAAGAAGTGAGTGGGAGCACTACAACCTTTCTGATAAGTATATGTGAATGACATATTGTCGATCGGAAATGATGTAGAATTTTCTGGAAAGCATAAAGGAGTGTTTGAAAGGAGTTTTTCAAAGAAAGACCTTGGTGAAGCTGCTTACAAATTGAGCATCAAGATCTATAGAGATAGATCAAGACGCTTGATAAGACTTTTGATAAGTACATACCTTGATAAGATTTTGAAGTAGTTCAAAATGTATCAGTCAAAGAAGGAGTTCTTGCCTGACTTGTAAGGTGTGAAGTTGAGTAAGACTCAAAGCCAGACCACGGCAGAAAAATATAGAGAGAATGAAAGTCATTCCCTATGCCTCAGCCATAGGTTCTATAAAGTATGCCATGCTGTGTACCAAACATTTTGTGTACCTTGCCATAAGTTTGACAAGGAGGTACAATAGTGATCCAGGAGTAGATCACTGTACAACGGTCAAAATTATCCTTAGTAACTGGATGACTAAGGAAATGTTTCTCGATTATGGAGGTGATAAAGAGTTCATCGTAAAGGGTTACGCTGATGCAAGCTTTGGCACTAAATCCAGATGACTCTAAGTATCAATCTGGATGCGTATTGAAAGTGGGAGCAATTAGCTAGAGTAGCTCCATGCAGAGCATTGTAGACATAGAAATCTGCAAAATACATACGCATCTGAATATAACAGACCCGCTGACTAAACTTCTCTCACGAAGCAAAACATGATCACACCTTAGTACTCTTTGGGTATTAATCACATGGCGATGTGAACTAGAATTTTGACTCTAGTAAACCCTTTTGGGTATTGGTCGCATGGCGATGAGAACTATGGGTGTTAGTCACATGGTGATGTGAACTATTGGTGTTAATCACATGGTGATGTGATCTAGATTATTGACTCTAGTGCAAGTGGGAGACTGAAGGCAATATGCCCTAGAGGCAATAATAAAGTTATTATTTATTTCCTTATATCATGATAAATGTTTATTATTCATGCTAGAATTGTATTAACTGGAAACTTAGTACATGTGTGAATACATAGACAAAACAGAGTGTCCCTAGTATGCCTCTACTAGACTAGCTCATTGATCAAAGATGGTTATGTTTCCTAGCCATAGACATGAGTTGTCATTTGATCAACGGGGTCACATCATTAGGAGAATGATGTGATGGACAAGACCCATCCGTTAGCTTAGCAACTTGATCGTTTAGTTTTATTGCTATTGCTTTCTTCATGACTTATACATGTTCCTATGACTATGAGATTATGCAACTCCCGAATACCGGAGGAACACTTTGTGTGCTACCAAACGTCACAACGTAACTGGGTGATTATAAAGGTACTCTACAGGTGTCTCCAAAGGTACTTGTTGGGTTGGCATATTTCGGGATTATGATTTGTCACTCCGATTGTCGGAGAGGTATCTCTGGGCCCACTCGGTAATGCACATCACTATAAGCCTTGCAAGCATTGCAGCTAATGAGTTAGTTGCGGGATGATGTATTACGGAACGAGTAAAGAGACTTGCCGGTAACGAGATTGAACTAGGTATTGAGATACCGACGATCGAATCTCGGGCTAGTAACATACCGATGACAAAGGGAACAACGTATGTTGTTATGCGGTTTGACCGATAAAGATCTTCATAGAATATGTGGGAGCCAATATGAGCATCCAGGTTCCTCTATTGGTTATTGACCGGAGATGTGTCTCGGTCATGTCTACATAGTTCTCGAACCCGTAGGGTCCGCACGCTTAAGGTTTCGATGACAGTTTTATTATGAGTTTATGAGTTTTGATGTACCGAAGGAGTTCGGAGTCCCGGATGAGATCGGGGACATGACGAGGAGTCTCGAAATGGTCGAGACGTAAAAATCGATATATTGGACGACTATATTCGGACATCGGAAAGGTTCCGAGTGATTCGGGTATTTTCGGAGTACCGGGGAGTTACGGGAATAGAGGAGAGAGGCCAAAAGGAAGGAGGCGCGTGGCCCCCTTCCGGTCCGAATTGGACAAGGGGTGCAGCCCCCTTTTCCTTCTCCCTCTCCCCCTCTTTCCTTCTCTCCTACTCCGAAAAGGAAAGGGGAATCCTACTAGGACTTGGGAGTCCTAGTAGGACTCCCCACACTTGGCGCGCCCCTTCTAGGGCCGGCCTCTCCCTCCCTCCTTTATATACGGGGGCAGGGGGCACCTCTAGACACAACAGTTGATCTCATGATCTCTTAGCCGTGTGCGGTGCCCCCCTCCACCACAGTTCTCCTCGATAATATTGTAGCGGTGCTTAGGCGAAGCCCTGCGACTGTAGAACATCAAAATCGTCACCACGCCGTCGTGCTGACGGAACTCTTCCTCGACACTCGGCTGGATCGGAGTTCGAGGGACGTCATCGAGCTGAACGTGTGCTAGCACTCGGAGGTGCCGTAGTTTCGGTGCTTGATCGGTCGGGCCGTGAAGACGTACGACTACATCAACCGCATTGTTCTAACGCTTCCGCTTCGGGTCTACGAGGGTACGTAGACACACTCTTCCCTCTCGTTGCTATGCATCTGGTAGATAGATCTTGCGTGATCGTAGGAAAATTTTAAAATACTACGTTCCCCATTATGAACGGTACCCCTTGTTTCGAGCTAGCCATGGAGTGTGCTTGTTGGTGGTTGGGGGAGTATAAACTTTACCATTCTATTTGGGAACCGCCTATAATGTGCGTAGCATGGGAGATATCGAGATTCTTGGTTGATATGTTGACAATGAAAGTATACCGCTCAAAACGCTATTCATCTCTATTTAAAATCGAGCTCTGGCACCTCTACAAATCCCTGCTTCCCTCTACGAAGGGCCTATCTATTTACTTTTATGCAGAGTCATCATCCTCTTATAAAAGAGCACTAGTAGGAGAGCACCTCTATCATTTGCATGTGTTACTATTAATTTGCATTGAGTATGATCATGACTGGATCTCTTTTACCATGAATTACAATGTCTACTCAGTCCTTGATCTTTAAAGGTGCTCTGCATTTATGTTTTGCGGTCTCAGAAAGGGCTAGCGAGATACCATCTTGTTATATCATATCATGATTGTTTTGAGAAAGTGTTGTCATTCGAGGTTTATTATTATTGCGCGCTAGTTGATTATGCCATTGATGTGAGTAGACTTGAGACCTGAAAGTTATTGTGAATGTGGTTAGTTCATGATCTTGCTGAAACCCTGAATGCTGGCTTACATATTTACAACAACAAGAGCAAACAGAGTTTGTCAAAGTTTTTCTTTATCACTTTTAGTTTATCAACTGAATTGCTTGAGGACAAGCAAAGGTTTAAGCTTGGGGGAGTTGATACGTCTCCAACGTATCTACTTTTCCAAACCCTTTTGCCCTTGTTTTGGACTCTAACTTGCATGATTTGAATGGAACTAACCGAGACTGACGCTGTTTTCAGCAGAATTGCCATGGTGTTGTTTTTGTGCAGAAATAAAAAGTTCTCAGAATGACCTGAAAATCCACGGAGAATTATTTTCGAAAATATAAAAAATACCTGCAAGAAGATCCAGACCATGGGGCCCACACCCTGTCCACGAGGGTTGGGGGCGCCCCCCCTAGGGCGCGCCCCCCTGCCTCGTGGGCCCCCTGGTGCTCCACTAACATATCCCCAGATCTTATATATTCACTTTCGGGGAGAAAAAAATCAGAGAGGAAGAATTATCGCGTTTTACGATACGGAGCCGCCGCTAAGCCCTAATCTCTCTTGGGAGGGATGATCTGGAGTCCGTTCGGGGCTCCAAAGAGTGGAGATCGTCGCCATCATCATCATCAACCTTCCTCCATCACCAATTCCATTATGCTCACCGCCGTGCGTGAGTAATTCCATCTTAGGCTTGCTGGACGGTGATGGGTTGGATGGGATCTATCATGTAATCGAGTTAGTTTTGTTAGGGTTTGATCCCTAGTATCCACTATGTTCTGAGATTGATGTTGCTATGACTTTGCTATGCTTAATGCTTGTCACTAGGACCCGAGTGCCATGATTTCAGATCTGAACCTATTATGTTTTCATGAATATATGTGTGTTCTTGATCCTATCTTGCAAGTCTATAGTCACCTACTATGTGTTATGATCCGACAACCCCGAAGTGACGATAATCGAGGCCACTCCCGGTGATGACCTTAGTTTGAGCAGTTCATGTATTCACTATGAGTTAATGCTTTGGTCCGGTACTCTATTAAAAGGAGGCCTTAATATCCCTTAATTTCCAATAGGACCCCGCTGCCACGGGAGGGTAGGACAAAAGATGTCATGCAAGTTCTTTTCCATAAGCACGTATGACTATATTCGAAATACATGCCTACATTACATTGATGAACCGGAGCTAGTTCTGTGTCACCCTAGGTTATAACTTCTACATGATGAATTGCATCCGACATAATTTCCCATCACCGATCCAATGCCTACGAGCTTTTCACATATTGCTTGTTGCTTATTTACTTTTCCGTCGCTACTATTACAAAAACTACAAGAACACTATCGTTACCTTTGTTACCATTACCGCTACTATCATATTACTTTGCTACTAAACTATCTTGCTGCAGATACTAAGTTTCCACGTGTGATTGAATTGACAACTCAGCTGCTAATACTTAAGAGTATTCTTTGGCTCCCCTTGTGTCGAATCAATAAATTTGGGTTAAATACTTTACCCTCGAAAACTGTTGCGATCCCCTACACTTGTGGGTTATCAGGTACCGCGTTTCGCGGATGACACCAGCTTCTTATAGCTTACGAGTCTCCTGTACGATGAAGGATTGCTTCTCTGTGGACTGTAATCGTGCCTTCTGCTTTACTGGGCATACATTGGGGC
This sequence comes from Secale cereale, assembly GCA_902687465.1. Taxonomy (NCBI): domain Eukaryota; kingdom Viridiplantae; phylum Streptophyta; class Magnoliopsida; order Poales; family Poaceae; genus Secale; species Secale cereale. Next base: position 383,088,592 of record LR738709.1, on the reverse strand, counting down.
ACAAATGTAGATGATACTCGATCACCCCCCTTGGGACTCCCGCAAGATACGTGGGCTCCCATGCGAACACTTCCTTGTTCGCGCGTAAGAAACTGACCAGTGTCGTTTCTTGATCTGGGGGAAGGTCGGCTCCTATGGTGAAGGTGGCTCCCGACGCCCCGTCCTCGTCAACCGGCACCTGCTTTGTCTTGGCTCAATCTTGAAAGAAAATATGTTTCTTTTTTGCTGGCGCAGCCCCCAATGCCTCTAGAGCTGCTTCATCGGCCAAGCGTACCACTGCCGCGGCCCTAAAGGCGAGCTTGAGGGCCTCCTTGGTGTCTCCAGCCACAGTGAGGACACCGCTGCTCCCCGGCATCTTCATGAGGTTGTAGGCTGGGTGACTCGCTGATGTCTCTTAAAGCTACGTCGGTTTTTCCCCAAAGAGGAAGGGATGATGCAGCACAATGGCGGTAGATATTTCCCTCAGATGTGAAACCAAGGTTATCAAACTAGTAGGAGAACCAAGCAACACAACGTAAACAGCACCTGCACACAAATAACAACACCTCGCAACCCGACGTTTTAAAGGGCTTGTCAATCCCTTTCAGGTAACGAACGTGAGAGAGAGAGATAAACATTGGTAGATTGGTTGACAAATAAGATAAATTGCAGCAAGATATTTTTGGGGTTTTGGTTTAGTAGATCTAAAAAGAAGAGCAAAGGCAAATAGATCGCAAAGGCAAATATATGAGTAAGAAGACCCGGGGGCCGTAGGTTTCACTAGTGGCTTCTCTCGAGAAAAATAGCAAACGGTGGGTAGAAAAATTACTATTGGGCAATTGATAGAACTTCAAATAATCATGACGATATCTATGCAATGATCATTACATAGGCATCACATCCAAGATTAGTAGACCGACTCCTCCCCGCATCTACTACTATCTACTACTATTACTCCACACATCGACCGCTATCCAGCATGCATCTAGTGTATTAAGTTCATGGAAAAATGGAGTAATGCATTAAGAATGATGACATGATGTAGACAAGATCCATATATCTATGGCGTTAGATATGAATCTCGTTGTTTTATCCTTCGTGGCAATGATACATATGTGTCGGTTCCCCTTCTGTCACTGGGATCAAGCACCGTAAGATCGAACCCACTACCGGGCACCTCTTCCCATTGCAAGATAAATAGATCAAGTTGGCCAAACAAAACAAATATCGGAGAAGAAATACGAGGCTATAAGCAATCATGCATATAATAGATCAAAGAAACTCAAATAACTTTCATGGATATAAAAAGATAGATCTGGTCATAAACTCAAAGTTCATCGGATCCCAATAAACACACCACAAAAAGAGTTACATCATATGGATCTCCAAGAGACCATTGTACTGATAATAAAAAGAGAGGTAGGAATCCATCTAGCTACTAACTACGGACCCGAAGGTCTACAAAAAACTACTCACGCATCATCGGAGAGGCTTCCAATGGAAGTGGTGAACCCCTCCGTGATGGTGTCTAGATTGGATCTGTTGTTTCTGGACTCTAAGGAGGCTAGATGAATATTTCATCGACTCTCCTTGGGTTTTGGGAATATTGGGGTATTTATAGAGTAAAGAGGCGGTCCGGGGGGCACCCTAGGTGGGCACAACCCACCAGGGCGCGCCTAGGCCTCCTGGCGTGCCCTGGTGTATCGTGGCCTCCTCGGGACTCCCCCCAGGTACCACCAGGGCCCATTGTCTTCCTTCTGGCCCATAAAAATCACAAAAATTGTTTCACGGTGTTTGGGCTCCGTTTGATGTTGATTTCCTGCGATGTAAAAAACATGCAGAAAACAGCAACTGGCACTTGGCACTATGTCAATATGTTAGTATAAAAAAAGTAATATAAAATGATTCTAAAACATCCAAGATTGATAATAAAACAGCATGGAACAATAAAAAATTATAGATACATTGGAGACGTATCAGCATCCCCAAGCTTAACTCATACTCGTCCTCGAGTAGGTAAGTGATAAAAATAGAATTTTTGATGTGGAGTGATGTTTATCAAGTCATATCATATTATTTTCTTTATAGCATGGACATTTGGACTTTTATATGGTTCAAAGCAATAGTCTAATTTTGGCATAATAATTTAGATACTCAAGCATATCAACAAGCAAGCATTTCTTTCAAAATATCAATGCTAAAATAAGTTATGCCCAGCCCATTATGCTCTATCATTGATCCATTCATGAAACATACTCGCATATTAGTTACATCCAATGCTCAAGTACGATCATAGCGTTTCCTAGTTGGTGCTTGTAAGAGAAGATGGAGACTCATATTCAAAAATAAAAAATGTATACGTAAAAGAAAGGCCCTTTGCCGAGGGAAGTAGGGATTTGTAGAGGTGACAGAGATCAAAGCTTAAATTGAGAGATAATTTTATTTGGGAGGTGTACTTTTCCCACCAACGAGAACGACTTGAGGTTCCCAACACTTTCCATGTTAGATATATCATAGGCGGTTCCCAAACAGAAAATAAAGTTTATTCCTTTTCCACCAAACTTTCACAAGCCATGGCTAGCCGAATCCGCGGTTGCCTTCCATACCAACACTTTCGAAAGAATTTATTATTTGACAACATAAAGTAAATTTGTTTTTCATTTCAGGACTGGACATCCCTAATACATTTGTCGTACTCTCGTGCAATGACAAGTGAATAAACACTCATCGTGAGAATAACACATCCAGCATGGAAAATATTGGCCAACCCTCACCACCTCGCGAGCGGTACGGGCACACAAAAGGGAAATTTATTTTGCAAATTTGAGATGTCACATACAAATTTGCTTAGAACGGCAAGGAAATACCGCATATAGGTAGGTATGGTGGACTCATATTGCAAAACCGGGATAAAGGATTTGGATGCACAAGTAGAGCTCATACTTAGTGCAATATGAAGGCTATCAAAACACTGGGAAGCGACCAACCATGAAACAACTAATCTCGTAAGCAAACATTGAGCATAAATAACACTGAATAATGCACCACAAGTAGGATATAATTTCATTTCATAAGTATTGACTTTCGTGCTTGCATTGGGAATCACAAACTTTAACACTAATATTCTTACTAAAGCACAATTACTCATCAACATAACTCACATATCATATCATCATGTCTCAAAACTATTACAAGGAATCAAGTTTATTTTGTCCAGTGATCTTCATGATTTTTTTACTTTATCCTTCTTGGATATCTATCACTTTGGGACTAATTTTCATGTGTTGCTTTTGATAAGCTCGAACAAATATAAGTGAAGATCATGAGCATAATTTTTCTTTCTTCTCTCAAAATAATATAAGTGAAGCAAGAGAGAATTTCTTTAAAAATTTACTAACTCTCGAATAAATCTAAGTGAAGCAAGGGAGTGTTTCTTCGAAAATACTAAGCACACCGTGCTCAAAAAGATATAAGTGAAGCACTAGAGCAAGTCCTAGCAAGTCATGGCATAACTTTGGCTCTCTAAAATAGGTGTGTACAGCAAGGATTGATGACTTAAAAAGAAAAAGAAAACAAGCAAGGACTCATATCATACAAGACGCTCCAAGCAAAACACATATCATGTGACGAATAAAAATATAGTTTCAAGTGAAATACCGATAGTTGTTGGAAGAAAGCGGGGATGCCACTCGGGGGCATCCCCAAGCTTAGTTGGTTGCTCATTCTTGGATAATATATTGGGATGCCGGAGCATCCCCGAGATTTGGCTCTTACATCCTTCCTTAATCCATCGTAAGATAACCCAAAACTTGAAAATTTCAATCACACAAAACTTCAACAAAACCTTCGTGAGATCCGTTAGTGAAAGAAAGCAAACCAATACTATAAGTATTGTATCAAACCAATTCATATTTTGTTTTTGTATTATATCTACTGTATTCCAACTTTTCTATGGCAAAAACTCATCAAAGAAAACCATAGAGCCATCAAAATAAGCACACAACACAAAGAAAACACAATCTGTCAAAAACAGAACAGTCTGTAGTAATCTGGAAGTTTCAACTTATGTACCTCTAAAAATCTTGAAAAAAACTAGGGCCACGTGAGCAATTTGTATATTAATCTTCTGCAAAAAGAATCAACTAAAAATCACTTTTCTATTAAAAATGGGAATTTTTCTTGTGAGCCAAAGTTTCTGTCTTTTTCAGCAAGATCAAACAACTATCACCCAAGAAGATCCTATCGGTTCTACTTGGCACAAACACTAATTAAAACACAAAAAACACAATCATACCAGTAGAATAATTGTGTAAACACTCAAGAACAGAAAGCAAAAAAACAAAAATAAATTTTATTCATTGGGTTGCCTCCCAACAAGCGCTATAGTTTTACGCCCCTAGCTAGGCATAAGATTTCATTGATGCTCACATAAAAGATAATAATTGAAACACAAAGAGAGCATCATGAACCATGTCACAAACACATTTAAGTCTAACTCTCTTCCTATGTATAGGCATTTTTGTAGGCAGACAAATTATCAAGTCAAGAAATATCTAGCGTATGCAAGGAAGAAGAAAGAAACAATAGCAATCTCAACATAACGAGAGGTGATTTAGTAACATGGTAATTTCTACAACCATATTTTCCTCTCTCATAATAGTTACATGTAGGATCATACTCAAATTCAACAATATAGCAATCATATAAAATTTTCTTTTCATGATCCACATGCATACAAAGTTGACACTCTTCCAGTATAGTGGGATTATCATCAACTAAAGTCATGACCTCTCCAAACCCACTTTCACCAAAAAATCATAAGATTGAACACTCACCAAATATGTGGGATTATTTTACTTAAGTTTACTCTCTTCCAAACCTACTTTCAATATATCACCAACATATTCATCATGAGGCTTAAATAATTTTTCAAGATCATAAGAATCATTATCACCCCAATCATGATCATTGCAACAAGTAGTGGACATAGCAAAATTAGCATCCCCAAGCTTGGGGTTCTGCATATTATTATAACAATTTACATTAATAGAATTTATATTAATATCATTGCAATCATGCTTTTCATTCAAGGAGCTATCATGAATCACTTCATAAATTTCGTCATCACAATTTTTAGATTCACGAATCTCAAGAAAAACTTCATAAAGATAATCTAGTGAACTCAATTCACTAGCAATGGGTTCATCATAATTGGATCTCTTGAAAAGATTAGCAAGTGGATGAGGATCCATATCAATAGATTTTTAGCAAGCGAAGATGCAAGCAAATATAAGACACATGGCAACACAAGAACACATTACTTTGGTATTGGAAAAATGACACAACTTAGTGTTCTCTTGCGTCATTTTTTGAGCAATTGTAAACAAGAACACAAGTGGCGATAGATCCGACCGAAAAAACGGCAAATAGAAAAGAGGGCGAATAAAAATGGCAAATGTTGATGAAGTGGGGGAGATGAAAACAAGAGGCAAATGGAAAATAATGTAAATTGCGAGGAGATGAGATTTGTGAGTAGGAACCTGGTATATGTTGAAGATCCTCCCCGGTAACGGCGCCAGAAATTCCTTTTGATGTCGCTTAAAGCTATGTCGGTTTTTCCCCAAAGAGGAAGGGATGATGCACTACAAGGGCGGTAGGTATTTCCCTCAGATGTTTAACCAAGGTTATCGAACCAGTAGGAGAACCAAGTAACACAACGTAAACAACACCTGCACACGAATAACAACACCTCGCAACCCGACGTGTTAAAGGGGTTGTCAATCCCTTTCGGGTAACGAATGTGAGAGAGAGATAAATATTGGTAGATTGGTTGATAAATAAGATAAATTGCAGCAAGATATTTTGGGTTTTTGGTTTAGTATATATGAAAATAAGAGCAAAGGCAAATAGATCGCAAAGGCAAATATATGAGAAAGAAGACCCGGGGGTCGTAGGTTTCACTAGTGGCTTCTCTCGAGAAAAATAGCAAACGGTGGGTAGACAAATTACTGTTGGGCAATTGATAGAACTTCAAATAATCATGACGATATCCAAGCAATGATCATTACATTGGCATCACGTCCAAGATTAGTAGACCGAATCCTGCCTGCATCTACTACTATTACTCCACACATCGACCGCTATCCAGCATGCATCTAGTGTACTAAGTTCATGGAAAATGGAGTAATGCATTAAGAACGATGACATGATGTAGACGAGATCCTTATATCTATGGCGTTAGATATGAATCTTGTTGTTTTATCCTTAGTGGAAATGACACATACGTGTTGGTTCCCCTTCTGTCACTGGGATAGAGCACCGTAAGATCGAACCCACTACCGGGCACCTCTTCCCATTGCTAGATAAATAGATCAAGTTGGCCAAACAAAACCCAATATTGGAGAAGAAATACGAGGCTATAAGAAATCATGCATATAAGAGATCAAAGAAACTCAAATAACTTTCATGGATATAAAAAGATAGATCTAATCATAAACTCAAAGTTCATCGGTCCCAACAAACACACCACAAAAAGAGTTACATCATATGGATCTCCAAAAGACCATTGTATTGATAATCAAAAGAGAGAGAGGAAGCCATCTAGCTACTAACTACGGACCCGAAGGTCTACTAAGAACTACTCACACATCATCGGAGAGGCACCAATGGAAGTGGTGAATTCCTCTGTGATGGTGTCTAGATTAGATTTGGTATTTCTGGACTCTACGGCGGCTGGATGAATATTTTGTTGACTCCCCTATGGTTTTGGAAATATTGGGGTATTTATAGAGCAAAGAGGTGGTCCGGGGGGCACCCGAGGTTGGCACAACCCACCAGGGAGCGCCTGGGCCTCCTAGCGCACCCTGGTGTATCGTGCCCTCCTCGGGACCCCCCCCCCAGGTGCCACCAGGGCCAATTGTCTTCCTTCTGGCCCATAAAAAATCACAAAAATAGTTTCACGGTGTTTGGGCTCCGTTTGATATTGATTTCATGTGATGTGAAAAACATGCAGAAAACAACAACTGGCACTTGGCACTATGTCAATAGGTTAGTACCAAAAATGATATAAAATGATTATAAAACATCCTAGATTGATAATAAAACAGCATGGAACAATCAAAAATTATAGATACGTTGGAGACTTATCAGTCGCTGCCATGAACTTGGCCCGAGCTGGGTACCCGAGGATGGCATTGTACGGGAGGCCGATGTGGGCGATGTCAAAGTCGATAAGCTCGGTGCGATAGTTGTCGCGGGTGCCGAAGGTGACGAGGAGGCGGATCTGACCCAGGGGCCTGGTGGAGCCATCGACGACCCTAGAGAATGGCCTGGTAGGGCGGAGTCACTCATGCGACACATGGAGCAAGCCGAAGGCTTCTGCGGAGAGCATGTTGAGCCCGGCCCCGACGTCGATGAGGGTATTGGTTACTGCCACATTGCATATGGTAGGGTGCAGAGCATCAGGAGTTCACCTGCACCTGCGGTGGTCGCCGGGTGGTCTCTTGAGTCGAAGGTGAGGTCGGCCACAGGTGCCGCCCATCCTGGAGGGAGTCCCTGCGAGATTCGGGCGGTGCCCACTCTGTGGAAGAACTGCTTGACGCGGCGATCTAAGGGCGGCGCCTGAGAGACACCGAGGTGGGCCGCGACGGCGTGGGGCCCCGTTGTCGCAAAGTGCGCGGCGAAGATGACGCGCAGCTCCTCCCAGGAGGCCACAGATGACTCTGGCAGGTTGAGAAACCAGGCGCGTGGTACGCCGGTGAGGGCCATGAGGTATCAGTTGGCCATGACCTTGTCGTCGCCGCTGGCCAAATAAACGACCTCCTCGTAGGCCCGGAGGAAACCAGCCAGGTCTGCTGCGCCGTCATAGTGAGGCGGCATCTCCGGCCTAAACTTGGGTGGACACCGCACCTGTCGCAAGGTGGGGGTGAAAGATAAGTGGCCCGCAGTGCCATCGCGCGCGCCCACTGAGTTGGTCAGAGAAGCAGCGCCTACCATGGGAGCCTGGTGGATGGAGAGCGAGGCGAGCGGAGAGGCAGAACTTCGGTGCACCCCTACCTGGCGCGCCAAATGTTGGATTTCGGGCTCCGCAAACCCTAGAGAGGTTCGAACTCTGGAGTGCGCACGAAGAACATTCTCTACCAAGCATGCTCGCCCTACGATCCCACGGCCTAGCTCGACAAACTCAATGAACAAGAGACACAGGGGTTTAAACTGGCACAGGCCACCTTGCGGTGTAATACCCTACTCTAGTGTGTGTGGTGGATTGCCTCATGGGGCTGAGGATGAACTAGTACAGTGGATGAACAACCTCAGTCAGTGAGGTGTTCTTGGGCTCGATGAGCTGGTGAGGATGAGGATGATCTGGGTGATCCGCTCCTCATTGTGGTGGAATGCTCTCCTTCTCTATGGTGGTGGCTAGGTCCTATTTATAGTGGCCTTGGTCCTCTTCGCGAATGTAGGTGGGAAGCGATCCCACAACGGCCAAATTTGAAGGGGAACAACAAGTACAAGCTATCCTGACAAAAGCGGTCTTCGCCTGCCATAGGCTCTGGTGGTGACGCCGTGCCGGGCTCCATGGTGACCTCTGTCCTGCCGTCATGGCGGTCCTTGGTCTCATTGCACCGATATGGAAACCTTGGCTTGATTCCTTGGGACTCCACGCATGCGCTTGCCCCCTTGACACCAAAGGGGAAACTAGTACACTACGCCCGTTGGTGCCCGCCTGGCCTTGATCATCATGGCTCACATCACGTGAACCTCGCAAGGTGCACCTCGCATAGATATCTCTGCTCCTCGGGAGCTAACCTAGAGAGGTTGCCCCCGGGGAGGTCTTGCCGTTGTCCGTCACGCGAGGCTCGGCCCTTGCCAGGGTCTTGAGCTATAGTTGTTGAAGTCGGGCCGTACCAGGCCGTCGATGGAGCCACGTCATGGGCCGCATGTAGGAAAGTCTAGGTACCCTTGTTCCCAGGACGCCGACAATCACGCCGAAGAGGAGGAGGAAGGGGCGCACCGTGGGCCACGTCGCCCGCTTGAGGTGGCGACGGAGGCAGCGAACGAGACGGTGCAGGGACCTCTCCCACGGCGCTGACGAGCTCGGCGATGCAGTCCAGCCAGTCCTCATAGAGGTCGTCGGCCGGGCGGTAGCACATGAGCTCGCGTGCCATAAGCAGCGCAGCCTGCAAGTTCGCCAGCCTGCGACGGGCGTGGGAGGACGAAGCAGCGGCTGGAGTCAGTGACGGGGTGGCGGTGTGGACATCACGCCGCACAGAAGGTGGGAGCGATGAGTCCTGCTGCTCGTGGGCCGTGAGACCAGTGGCGGCGTTGGCCGCGGGTAACGGTGAGCGGCGGGGGATGCCGTCGCCTACAGGTGCTATCTGAGCAACGCGGGCGGCAAGGGCCGCCCGGCGTTCAGCATGAACTCGACGAGCGTCGTCCATGGACCGGCAGAACAGCGGTGAATCAACCGACAAGGGAGAAAGGCTTTGACACGCCCCCTACCTGGCGCGCCAAATGGTGGATTCAGGGCTCCGCGGACCCAAGAATGTTCAAACTCTAGGGCATGTGCAAAGAACTCAACCTCTCCGGCCTACCAACTCGTCAATCTCATGGCCTAGCTCAATGAACAAGAAAAAGAAGGGACACATCAGTTTACCCAGGTTGGGCCACCTTGTGGTGCATGGCCCTACTCCTGCTTTGGGGTGGATTAGCCTCTCAGAGGGCTGAGGATGAACTAGTACAAGGGGAAGAACAACCTCAGGAGGCGTGTTCTTGGGTGAGTGTGAGCTAGTGAGGGTTCTGGGTGTCGATCCCCGGATCCCCTCCTACGATGGTGGCTATGTTGTATTTATAGTGGCCTTGGTCCTTTTCCCGAAAATGTACAAATGCGGGAAGAGATCCCACAACGACCAATTTGAAAGGGGACAAGAAGTACATCTTATCCTGACGAAAGGACGTCTTCGCCTGCAAAGCTTCTGAGCATGACACCGTGGTGGGCTCGGCGATGACATCCGTCCTGCAGTCCTGGCAGTCTTGGTCTCGTTGCGTAGGAACGGAAACCTTTGGCTGATTCCTCGGGACTCTGCGACTGCGCTTTCCTTCTTAGCACCAAAGGGGAAACCTGCTACTCTGCGCCCGCTGGCGCCCACCTGGCCTTGGTTGTCATGGCTTGCATCACTTGTTCCTCACAAGGTGGGTGCTCGCATAGGAAACTCCGCTCCTCAAGAGGCCGCCTAAGGTGGCCGCACCCTTCGGAGGTCTTGGTGTCATCCACCTCGTGAAGCTTGGCCCCTTGCAAGGGCCTTGTCTTGTCGATGCTGAACGTGGGTCGTACCAGGACGTTGGTGGAGCCGCGCAGTGGGCCCCAGGCAGGCAAGTCTGGGTACCCTGGTTCCCAGAACACCGACGCTTAACCTCATAGACCGTAAGCGGAAGCGTTTATTAACGCGGTTGATGTAGTTGAACTACTTCGTGATCCAACCGATCAAGTACTGAACGTATGGCACCTCCGCATTCAGCACACGTTCAGCTCGGTGACATCCTCGCATTCTTGATCCAGCAAGATGGGCGAAGTAGTAGATGAGTTTCGACAGCATGACAACATGGTGAAGGTGGTGGTGATGCTATCTCCGCGGGGCTTTGCCTAAGCACTACAAAAATATGACCGAGGACGAACTAGAGGGAGAGGGGCGCCACACACGGATTGGGAATCGTGGTGTGTGTTGCCCCTCTCCCTCCTCTCATATATATAGGTGGAGGGGGATAGGAGGCAACCCCTAGGGCGCCCCCATGTGGTCGGCGGCAGCCCTAGAGGCATGCCTAGCCGCGCCCCCCTCCTTCCATATTTGTTCATGGGGGGGAGGAAAGGGAGCTGGTTGCCTTAGGGCGCCTCCCCTTTCCTTCCCTCCCTTCTTTGGTGCATGGGCAGGGTGTAGAGGGGCGCACCGGCCCCTTATGGGCTGGTGTGCTCTTCCCCTTTGGGCCATAAGGCCCAATAACCTTCCGGGGCCTACCTGAACCCCTTCCGGCACACCGATGAATATCTGGTACATCCTGAAACCTTTCTGATGTCCAAATATCATCATCCTATATATCGATCTTTACCTACGGACCATTCCAGAGGTCCTCGTCATGTCTGTGATCTTATCCGGGACTCCGGACAACATTCGGTCACCAAATCACATAACTCATATAACACTATATCATCAACGAACGTTAAGCGTGCGGACCCTACGGGTTCGAGAACTATGTAGACATGACCGAGACACTTCTTTGGTCAATAAACAATAGCGGAACTTGGATGCCCATATTGGTTCCTACATATTCTGCGAAGATCTTTATCGGTAGAACCGTTATGACAACATACGTAATTCCCTTTGTCCGTCGGTATGTTACTTGCCCGAGATTCAATCATCGGTATCTCCATACCTCGTTCAATCTCGTTATCGACAAGTCTCTTTACTCCTTCCGTAATACATCATACCACAAGTAACTCCTTAGTTACTTTAGTTTAGCGACAGGGCCCAGAGATACCTCTCCGTCAAACAAAGTGACAAATCCCAGTCTCGATCCATGCCAACCCAACAGACACCTTCAGAGATACCTGTAGAGCATCTTTATGATCACCCAATTACATTGTGATGTTTGATAGCACACAAGGTATTCCTACGATATCCGGGAGTTGCATGACCTCATAGTCGAAGGAATATGTATTTGACATTAAGAAAGTTATGGCAATAAAGTGAACGATCATGTGATAAACTAACGGATGGGTCTTGTCCATAACATCATTCTCCTTCTCTTAATGATGTGATCCCATTATCAAATGACAACTCATGTCTATGGTTAGGAAACCTTAACCATCTTTAATTAATGAGCTATTCTAGTAGAGGTTCACTAGGGACAAGGTATTTGTTTATGTATTCACAAATGTATTTAAGTTTCCGGTCAATACAATTCTAGCATGAATAATAAACCTTTATCATGATTAAGGAAATATAATAATGACCATTTTATTATTGCCTCTAGGGCATATTTCCATCACCTACTGCTTTTATTGAAAAGCCTGCTTTCTGTCATATTCATAGTATTAAGAACATGCTAGGGCTACGATTGTGGCTCGTAAGAGTTATGTTAAAGCACCTAAACCCTCTAAAGAAATTAAAGTAGAACCTACAATTGTAATGGTTAAAACTATTGGTTGATAATATTGTTGGACATGTTATTTATTTATGTGATGAAGCTGCTACAATTGACCTATTAGAACTGATCAAGACAAGTTAGATAAAAACAAGAAAGATATTGGCATGCTTGCTATCTCTGTTTAGATTGGAGATCATTGCTATCATGGTTTATGTGATCTTAGTGCTAGTATACCTATTATTCCTTTCTCCCTCTATCAAGAAGTTATGCATGATATTTTAGGTGTTGAGGTAGAGGAGATTGATGTTACTATTAAGCTTGCAAATATGGATACCATTTTTCCACTACTTGGGTTTGTGAGAGATGTTGAAGTTCTGCATGGTAAGATCAAATACACTACTGATTTTCTAGGACTTGGATCAGAAGAAGATAATTTTTGTCCCATTATATTTGGTAGACCCTTCTTAAGTATTGTTAATGCTGAAATGGATTGTGTTAAAGAGAAAGATAAAATTAATTTTGGTGATGAATCTCATGAATTTAATTTTTCTAAGTTAACTAGACAACCTCGTGACAAAGATTTGTCTAGTAATGATGATATTATTTGTCTTGCTTCTAATGTTGTGCCCTACAGATCCCTTAGAACAATATTTTCTAGACGATGAAAATGACATGCATATGAATCAAAGAAATGAAATAGATGAAATATTCTTTAGGCAACAACCTATTCTTAAGCATAATTTGCTTGTTGAAATCTTGGGAGATCTTTCTCCACCTAAGGCTGATCATGTGTTTGAATTAAAGAAAATTAAAGGGTGATCGCTTGACGAAAAGAAGATATATCCTATTATTATTAATGCTAACATTTCATCATATTTCTCAAGTATAATAATGCCCTTTATCATGTTTTGATGTTGATGGCAATATACATATAAGCTAATCATGTTTATCAAGTATATCACATGTGTTAGTCCCCGTGGAATCTTGTGAGTGGATCATGACTACATAATAAGTGTATAGTGCTAAAGAACAATGAAACAAGAAAAATAACTTAGGCTTTACAGTTTGTTATTGAGTATAGGATCCCGCACTATTAAGAGGGGATTATCAGGAGTCGTGAAAGATTTGCTCAAAACCCACGTTTGCTTCAAAAGTCTTTCACTCACATCATTCCTCACACATACATCACAAAAACATTCCCAATTGCTTATCCAAAATGACCTAATTCTTATATCGTACGATAATTTATTTGGTCTCTAGCTCACTGGATGACCGGTATCTAATGGACGCCCAGTCCCTCACTGCCCACCAGACGACCGGTGCCTATCAGAAATCTGGTGTATCTCAAGAGAAAAAACTATCAGATTTCCGGTCCTCATTGGAAATCCGGACCATCCTATACAGAGCAACATTGGTGGTCCTCTGTTGTTCTCCAGACGTGAGGTCTCTCATTTGCCGCGTGACATCCCGCTGCATTCGGAAACCCGGTGCGATCCCAATAGAGCCAAATCAGCGGATTTCTAGTACTTTGCGGGAATCCGTTGTCATCTATCTAGAGACATTTTTTCAAAATTCGAGTACTCACTGGATATCTGGTGTCTTTTGAGACACCAGATGTCCGTCCAGTACCAGACATCCAACAAACCCTTGCTTAGCCAATATTGCACTACTTTCTATCCAGTGGCGTGTTAAAGACATCCGATGTCTGGTGATTCTACCGGATGTCCGGTGCTTATTCTGCCATCGGACACCGACACTTACATAGCTCTGTGGAAATATGCCCTAGAGGCAATAATAAAAGTATTATTATATTTCCTTGTTCATGATAATTGTCTGTTATTCATGCTTGAATTGTATTGTACGGAAACAGCGATACATGTGTGAATACATAGACCACAATAAGTCCCTGGTAGGCCTCTAGTTACCAGCTTGTTGATCAACAGATGGTCATGGTTTCCTGACCATGGACATGGGATGTCGGTGATAACGGGATCACATCATTAGGAGAATGATGTGATGGACAAGACCCAATCCTGAGCATAGCACGAGATCGTATAGTTCGTAATGCATAAGCTTTTCGGTGTCAAGTATTTATTCCTTAGACCATGAGGTTGTACAACTCCCGGATGTCGTAGGAATACTTTGGGTGTGCCAAACGTCACAACGTAACTGGGTGGCTATAAAGGTACGCATCGGGTATCTCCGAAAGCGTATGTTGAGTTGGTACGAACCGAGACTGGGATGTTGTCACTCCGTATGACAGAGAGGTACCTCTGGGCCCACTCGGTAAGACATCATCATAATGAGCTCAATGTGACTAAGTAGTTAGTCACGGGATGATGGATTACGGATCGATTAAAGAGACTTGCCATGACGAGATTGAACAAGGTATTGGGAATACCGACGATCGAATCTCGGGCAAGTACCGTACCGATGGACAAAGGGAATAACATACGGGATTGAGTGAATCCTTGACACGGTGGTTCATCCGATGAAGATCATCGAGGAACACGTGGGAACCAACATGGGTATCCAGATCCCGCTGTTGGTTATTGACCGAAGAGTGGTCTCGGTCATGTCTACGTGTCTCCCGAACCCGTAGGGTCTACACACTTAAGGTTCGGTAATGCTAGGGTCGTAGAGATAAATGCACGTGGAAACCCAAAAGTTGTTCGGAGTCCCGAATGAGATCCCGAACGTCACGAGGAGTTCCGGAATGGTCCGGAGGTAAAGATTGATATATAGGAAGTCAGGTTTCGGCCATCAGGTGTTCTCCGGGGGTCACCAGGAGCGTCCCGGGACCACCGGAGGGGCCCCGGGGGTCCACCGGGTGGGGCCACCCATCCCGGTGGGGCCCCTAGGCCGCAAGGGGAAGTGTCCAGCCCTAATGGGCTGGCGCACCACTAGGGGCCCACCTCCCCATGCGCCTAGGGTTGAAACCCTAGGGGGAGGGGGCGCCCCACTTGCCTTGGGGGGCAAGAACTCCCCCCTGGCCGCCGCCCCCCTGCAGATTGGATCTGCAGGGCCCTGGCGCACCCCCTTGGCCCCTTATATATATGTGGGAGGGGAGAGGGCAGCCGCACCCTTGCCCTGGCGCCTCTCCCCCTCCCGTCACACCTCCATACTCCCAACGCAGGGCACCCGGCGAAGCCCTGCCGCGATCTCCACTGCATCCACCACCACGCCGTTGTGCTGCTGGATCTCTGACGACTTCTCCTCCCCCCTTGCTGGATCAAGAAGGAGGTGACGTTGTTGCACCGGACGTGTGTTGAACGCGGAGGTGCCGTCCGTTCGGCGCTAGATCATCGGTGACGAAGAACGCGAAGAGTACGACTACTTCATCCACGCTTCTTCGAAAGCTTCCGCACGCGATCTACATAACGGTATGTAGATGCACTCTTACTTGCTCGTTGCTAGATGTCTCCTTAGTTGGATCTTGGTGAAAGCGTAGAAATTTTTTGAATTCTGCTACGTTCCCCAACAGTGGCATCTGAGCTAGGTTTTATGCGTAGCATCTTGCACGAGTAGAACACAAAGCAGTTGTGGGCGTTTGAGTTTGTTCAACTTTCTTACCGTTACTAGTCAATCTTGATTCGGCGGTATTGTGGGATGAAGCGGCCCGGACCGACTTTACACGTACGCTTACGTGAGACTGGTTCCACCGACAGACATGCACTAGATGCATAAGGTGGCTGGCGGGTGTCTGTCTCTCCTACTTTAGTCGGATCGGATTCGATGAAAAGGGTCCTTATGAAGGGTAAATAGAAGTTGACAAATCACGTTGTGGTTTTGGCGTAGGTAAGAATTGTTCTTGCTAGAATTCCTATAGAAGCCACGTAAAAATTTGCAACAACAATTAGAGGACGTCTAACTAGTTTTTGCAGCATGTGCTATGTGATGTGGTATGGCCAAAACGAAGATGTGATGAATCATATATGTGATGTATGAGATTGATCATGTTTTTGTAATAGGGAATCACGACTTGCATGTCGATGTACTTGACAACCGGCAGGAGCCATAGGAGTTGTCTTAATTATTGTATGACATGCGTGTCACTGAATAACGCCATGTAATTACTTTACTTCATTGCTAAACGTTAGCTATAGTAGTACAAGTAATAGTTGGCGTGACGACTTCTTCAAGACACGATGATGAAGATCATGATGATGAAGATCATGGTGTCGAGCCGGTGACAAGATGATCATGGTGCCCCGAAGATGGAGATCTAAGGAGCAAGATGATATTGGCCATATCATGTCACTTTAATTGATTGCATGTGATGTTTATCATGTTTATGCATCTTGTTTACTTAGAACGACGGTTGTAAATAAGATGATCTCTCACTAAAATTTCAAGAGTTGTGTTCCCCCTAACTGTGCACCGTTGCTAAAGCTCGTTGCTCCGAAGCACCACGTGATGATCGGGTGTGATAGGTTCTAACGTTCGCATACGACGGGTGTAAGCCAGATTTACACACGCGATACACTTAGGGTTCACTTGACGAGCCTAGCATGTACAGACATGGCCTCGGAACACGGAAGACCGAAAGGTCGAACACGAGTCGTATAGAAGATACGATCAACATGAAGATGTTCACCGTTGATGACTAGTCCGTCTCACGTGATGATCGGACACGGGCTAGTCGATCCGGATCGTGTATCACTTAAGATGACTAGAGAGATGTCATTCTGAGTGGGAGTTCATTAAAATTTGATTAAGATGAACTTAATTATCATGAACTTAGTCTAAATTCTTTACAATATCTCTTGTAGATCAAATGGCCCACGCTCCAGTTTCCCTCAACTTCAACGCGTTCCTAGAGAAAACCAAGCTGAAAGACGATGGTAGCAACTATACGGATTGGGTCCGTAACCTGAGGATTATCCTCATAGCTGCCAAGAGATCATATGTCCTTGAAGCACCGCTAGGTGATGCGCCTGCTCCCGATGCGGCCCAAGACGTTTTGAACGTCTGCCAGTCGCGTAGTGATGATTACTCCCTGGTTCAGTGCGGCATGCTTTACAGCTTAGACTCGGGGCTCCAAAAACGTTTTGAGCACCACGGAGCATATGAGATGTTCGAAGAGCTGAAAATGGTTTTTAAAGCTCATGCCCGAGTCGAGAGATATGATGTCTCCGACGCATTCTACAGCTGTAAGATGGAGGAGAACAGTTCTGTCAGTGAGCACATCCTCAAGATTTCAGGATTGCACAACCGCTTGTCTCAGCTGGGAATGAATCACCCAGATGAAGCGGTCGTTGACAGAATCCTCCCGTCGCTCCCACCAAGCTTCAAGAGCTTCGTGTTGAATTTCAATATGCAGGGGATGGAGAAGTCCATTCCCGAGGTGTATTCGATGCTGAAATCAGCGGAGGTGGACATCAAGAAAGAACATCAAGTGTTGATGGTCAATAAAACCACTAAGTTCAAGAAAGGCAAGGGTAAGAAGAACTTCAAGAAGGACGGCAAGGGAGTTGCCGCGCCTGTCAAGCCTGTTGCCGGGAAGAAGCCAAAATATGGACCCAAGCCTGAGACAGAGTGCTTTTATTGCAAGGGAACGGGTCACTGGAAGCGGAACTGCCCCAAATACTTAGCAGATAAGAAGGCCGGCAACGTCAAAGGTATATATGATATACATGTTATTGATGTGTACCTTACCAGCACTCGTAGTAGCTCCTGGGTATTCGATACCGGTGCAGTTGCTCACATTTGTAACTCAAAACAGGAGCTGCGGAATAAACGGAGACTAGCGAAGGATGAGGTGACGATGCGCGTCGGGAATGGTTCCAAGGTCGATGTGATCGCCGTCGGCACGCTACCTCTACATCTACCCTCGGGATTAGTTTTAAACCTCAATAATTGTTATTTAGTACCAGCTTTGAGCATGAACATTGTTTCTGGATCTCGTCTTATGCGAGATGGCTACTCTTTCAAATCGGAGAATAATGGTTGTTCTATTTATTTGAGAGATATGTTTTATGGTCATGCCCCGCTGGTCAATGGTTTATTTTTGATGAATCTCGAATGTGATGATACACATATTCATAGTGTAGATGCCAAAAGATGTAAAGTTGATAATGATAGTCCCACATACTTGTGGCATTGCCGCCTTGGTCATATTGGTGTCAAACGAATGAAGAAGCTCCATTCAGATGGACTTCTAGAGTCTCTTGATTATGAATCATTTGACACGTGTGAACCATGCCTCTTGGGCAAGATGACCAAGACTCCGTTCTCCAGAACAATGGAGCGAGCAACCAACTTGTTGGAAATCATACATACCGATGTGTGCGGTCCAATGAGTGTTGAGGCTCGCGGAGGCTACCGTTATGTTCTCACCCTCACGGATGACTTGAGTAGATACGGGTATATCTATTTGATGAAACACAAGTCTGAGACCTTTTAAAAGTTCAAGGAATTTCAGAATGAGGTTGAGAATCAATGTGACAAAAAAAATAAAGTTCTTGCGATCGGATCGTGGGGGTGAATATTTAAGTCATGAATTTGGCACACACCTTAGGAACTGTGGAATTGTTTCACAATTGACACCGCCCGGAACACCTCAACGTAACGGTATGTCCGAACGTCGAAATCGTACTCTGTTGGACATGGTGCGATCTATGATGTCCCTCACCGATTTACCGCTATCTTTTTGGGGTTATGCTTTAGAGACTGTCGCATTCACTTTAAATAGGGCTCCGTCGAAATCCGTTGAGACGACTCCGTATGAACTTTGGTTTGGCAAGAAACCGAAGCTGTCGTTTCTAAAAGTTTGGGGTTGCGATGCTTATGTCAAGAAACTTCAACCTAAAAAGCTCGAACCCAAATCGGAGAAATGCGTCTTCATAGGATACCCAAAGGAAACAATTGGGTACACCTTCTATCACAGATCCGAAGGCAAAGTCTTTGTTGCCAAGAATGGATGCTTTCTGGAGAAAGAGTTTCTCTCGAAAGAAGTGAGTGGGAGGAAAGTAGAACTTGATGAGGTGACAGTCACCCCTCCTGTACCGGAAAGTAGCGCAGCGCAGGAAACTGTTCTTGAGGTGCCTGCACTGACAAGGGAGGAAGTTGATGATAATGATCATGAAGAAACAGATCAAGTTACTATTGAACTTCGAAGGTCCACAAGGGCACGTTCCGCACCAGAGTGGTACGGCAACCCTGTACTGGAAATCATGTTGTTAGACAACAGTGAACCTTCGAACTATGAAGAAGCGATGGCGGGCCCGGATTCCAATAAATGGCTTGGAGCCATGAAATCCGAGATAGAATCCATGTATGAAAACAAAGTATGGACTTTGGTGGAGTTGCCTGATGATAGGCACGCCATAGAAAACAAATGGATATTTAAGAAGAAGACAGACGCAGATTGTAATGTGACCATCTATAAGGCTCGGCTTGTTGCTAAGGGTTATCGACAAGTTCAAGGGATTGACTACGATGAGACTTTCTCTCCCGTAGCGATGCTGAAGTCAGTCAGAATCATGTTAGCTATTGCCCCATTCTATGATTATGAGATATGGCAAATGGACGTCAAAACAGCATTCCTTAATGGCTTCCTCAAGGAAGAGTTGTATATGATGCAACCGGAAGGTTTTGTCGATCCAGAGAACGCTAACAAGGTATGCAAGCTCCAGCGCTCGATTTACGGGCTGGTGCAAGCATCTCGGAGTTGGAATATTCGCTTTGATGAGGTGATCAAAGCGTTTTGCTTTATACAGACTTATGGAGAAGCCTGTATTTACAAGAAAGTGAGTGGGAGCTCTGTGGCATTTCTCGTATTATATGTGGATGACATATTGCTAATGGGAAATGATATAGAATTCTTGGAAAATGTAAAGGCCTACTTGAATAAAAGTTTTTCAATGAAAGACCTTGGAGAAGCTGCTTACATATTAGGCATCAAAATCTATAGAGATAGATCAAGACGCCTCATTGGTCTTTCACAAAGTACATACCTTGACAAAATATTGAAAAAGTTCAATATGGATCAGTCAAAGAAAGGATTCTTGCCTGTTTTGCAAGGTATGAGATTGAGCAAGGCTCAGTCGCCGACCACGGCAGAAGATAGAGAAAAGATGAGTGTCATTCCATATGCCTCGGCCATAGGTTCTATCATGTATGACATGCTGTGTACCAGACCTGATGTGAACCTTGCCATAAGTTTGGTAGGGAGGTACCAAAGTGATCCCGGTACGGAACACCGGACAGCGGTCAAGAACATCCTGAAGTACCTGAAAAGGACTAAGGATATGTTTCTCGTTTATGGAGGTGACGAAGAGCTCGTCGTAAAGGGTTACGTCGATGCTAGCTTCGACACAGATCTGGATGACTCTAAGTCTCAAACCGGATACGTGTATATTTTGAACGGAGGGGCAGTCAGCTGGTGCAGTTGCAAGCAAAGCGTCGTGGCAGCATCTACATGTGAAGCGGAGTACATAGCTGCTTCCGAAGTAGCGCAGGAAGGAGTCTGGATGAAGGAGTTCATCGCCGACCTAGGAGTCATTCCAAGCGCGTCAAGCCCGATGACTCTCTTCTCTGACAACACTGGTGCTATTGCTATTACCAAGGAGCCCAGGTTTCACAAGAAGACCAAGCACATCAAGCGCCGTTTCAACTCCATCCGGAATTATGTTCAGGATGGAGACATAGATATTTGTAAAGTGCATACGGATCTGAATGTAGCAGACCCGTTGACTAAACCTCTTTCACGGGCAAAACATGATCAACACCAGAACTCTATGGGTGTTCGATTCATCACAATGTAACTAGATTATTGACTCTAGTGCAAGTGGGAGACTGTTAGAAATATGCCCTAGAGGCAATAATAAAAGTATTATTATATTTCCTTGTTCATGATAATCGTCTGTTATTCATGCTTGAATTGTATTGTACGGAAACAGCGATACATGTGTGAATACATAGGCCACAATAAATCCTTGGTAGGCCTCTAGTTACCAGCTTGTTGATCAACAGATGGTCACGGTTTCCTGACCATGGACATGGGATGTCGGTGATAACGGGATCACATCATTAGGAGAATGATGTGATGGACAAGACCCAATCCTGAGAATAGCACGAGATCGTATAGTTCGTAATGCATAAGCTTTTCGGTGTCAAGTATTTATTCCTTAGACCATGAGGTTGTACAACTCCCGGATGTCGTAGGAATACTTTGGGTGTGCCAAACGTCACAACGTAACTGGGTGGCTATAAAGGTACGCATCGGGTATCTCCGAAAGCGTCTGTTGAGTTGGTACGAACCGAGACTGGGATGTTGTCACTCCGTATGACGGAGAGGTACCTCTGGGCCCACTCGGTAAGACATCATCATAATGAGCTCAATGTGACTAAGTAGTTAGTCACGGGATGATGGATTACGGATCGAGTAAAGAGACTTGCCATGACGAGATTGAACAAGGTATTGGGAATACCGACGATCGAATCTCGGGCAAGTACCGTACCGATGGACAAAGGGAATAACATACGGGATTGAGTGAATCCTTGACACGGTGGTTCATCCGATGAAGATCATCGAGGAACACGTGGGAACCAACATGGGTATCCAGATCCCGCTGTTGGTTATTGACCGGAGAGTGGTCTCGGTCATGTCTACGTGTCTCCCGAACCCGTAGGGTCTACACACTTAAGGTTCGGTAACGCTAGGGTCGTAGAGATAAATGCACGTGAAAACCCGAAAGTTGTTCGGAGTCCCGGATGAGATCCCGGACGTCACGAGGAGTTCCGAAATGGTCCGGAGGTAAAGATTGATATATAGGAAGTCAGGTTTCGGCCATCGGGTGTTCTCCGGGGGTCACCAGGAGCGTCCCGGGACCACCGGAGGGGCCCCGGGGGTCCACCGGGTGGGGCCACCCATCCCGGTGGGGCCCCTAGGCCGCAAGGGGAAGTTTCCAGCCCTAATGGGCTGGCGCACCACTAGGGGCCCACCTCCCCATGCGCCTAGGGTTGAAACCCTAGGGGGGAGGGGCGCCCCACTTGCCTTGGGGGGCAAGGACTCCCCCCTGGCCGCCGCCCCCCTGAAGATTGGATCTGCAGGGCCCTGGCGCACCCCCTTGGCCCCCTATATATATGTGGGAGGGGAGAGGGCAGCCGCACCCTTGCCCTGGCGCCTCTCCCCCTCCCGTCACACCTCCATACTCCCAACGCAGGGCACCCGGCGAAGCCCTGCCGCGATCTCCACTGCATCCACCACCACGCCGTTGTGTTGCTGGATATCTGACGACTTCTCCTCCCCCCTTGCTGGATCAAGAAGGAGGTGACGTTGCTGCACCGAACGTGTGTTGAACGCGGAGGTGCCATCCGTTCGGCGCTAGATCATCGGTGACGAAGAACGCGAAGAGTGCGACTACTTCATCCACGCTTCTTCGAAAGCTTCCGCACGCGATCTACATAACGGTATGTAGATGCACTCTTACTTGCTCGTTGCTAGATGTCTCCTTAGTTCGATCTTGGTGAAAGCGTAGAAATTTTTTGAATTCTGCTACGTTCCCCAACAAGCTCAAGTGGGTGCAATGACCACAATCGGCTTGCACTACAAATACCCATCTACCACTCTAGTAGAGGGTTGACCACTCCATTCAAAAGATCCCAAGAACCCTAGAAGTGCTCCCTCTCACTCTTCGTCACCAAATCTTAGATCCCGAAATTGTTTGTGTGAGTTATTGACTGTTGTTCCAATCAAGTGATAGATCCACTCCCTCTCCTTCTTGTAACCAAAGAAAATCGTGTTTTCAGAAAGTCTTGAGCTTCTCCCCTTGTTCTTTTTACATTTGGTGGTTGGGAACTCCTAGGTGGTAGGAGTACTCTGGTGAGGAATCGAGCATTGTGATTACCCCCAGAATTTTTGTGAAGGTTTGGAGCACTTAAGGTCTATCGCTAGTGGTTGAGAAAATCCTTCGTGGTGTTGTCTCAAGGGAATAATAGGGTGAGCCTTCATGGTAATATCCACCTCTCTAACGATGACTAGCTTCCCTCCAAGAAAGTGAAAATCTACATGCATGCTCGTCTCTTGGAGTTGCGGTTATCCCTAACCCTAAATCTCTACTTGTGGTTTCTTGTCTTTTAGTCTTTACTTTCATTACCTTGTGTTTGGTTACCTTGCTACTGATTATGGTTGCTTGATACGTCTCCAACATATCTATAATTTTTTATTGTTACATGCTATTAAATTATCAACATTGGATGTATTATATGCTATTTAATATTAATTTTGGGACTAACTTATTAACCCAATGCCCAGTGCTAGTTTCTATTTTTTTTCCTTGTTTTTGGCTTTCGCAGAAAAGGAATATCAAACTGAGTCCAAATGGAATAAAAAATTACGATGATTTTTCTTGTACTAGAAGACACCTACAAGACTTGGAGTGGGGGGCCAAGGGACCCACGAGGCGATGACAAGCCATAGGGGCGCCCCCTAGGGGGGACACCCTGGGCTTGTGGCCCGCACGGGAGTCCCCTGCACCGCCTCTTTGGCCTATAAATTCCCAAATATTCTAGAAACCCTCGAGGGGTCGCCAAAAATACTTTTCCACCGCCGCAAATTTTTGTTCCCGTGAGATCCCATCTTGGGGCCTTTTCCGGTACTCTGTCGGAGTGGGATTCGATGACGGAGGGCATCTACATCAACCTTGTTGCCCATGTGATGATGCGTGATTAGTTTACCACAGACCTACGGGTCCATAGCTAGTAGCCAGATGTCTTGTTCTCTCGCTTTGATCTTCAATTCAATGTTCTCCTTGATGTTCTTGGAGATCTATTCGATGCAATCTTCTTTTGCGGTGTGTTTGTTGAGATCCGATGAATTGTGGATTTATGATCAGATCATCTATGAATATTATTTGAGTCTTCTCTGAACTCTTTTATGCATGATTAAGATAGCTTCGTATTTCTCTTCAATCTATCGAGTTGGTTTGGCCAACTAGATTGATTTTCTTGCAATGGGAGAGGTGCTTTGTGATGGGATTAGCCTTTTGGTGTCCTCACCCAGTAACAGAAGGGTTAGCGAGGCACATATTGTGTTGTTTCCATTAAGGGTAACAATATGGGCTTTATATCATATTGCATTTGTTTATCCCTCTACGTCATGTCATCTTGCTTAAGGTGTTACTTTGTTTTTAACTTAATACTTCAGATGCATGCTGGATAGCGGTCGATGAGTGGAGTAATAGTAGTAGATGCAGGCAAGGGTCGGTCTACTTGTCACGGACGCGATGCCTACATTCATCATCATTGCCTTGGATGTTGTCATAACTTTGCGCTTTTCTATTAATTGCTCAATAGTAATTTGTTTACCCACTGTATGCTTTCTCCGAGAGAGAAGCCTCTAGTGAAACATATGGCCCCAGGGTCTATTTTCCATCATATACTTTCAGATCTATAAAACCGAAAAACCCAAAAATACCTTGCTGCAATTATTTTGTGTTCACTTTATTTTGCCTTTTACTTTTATTTTAAATCTATATCTATCAGATCTCACTCTTGCAAGTCACCGTGAAGGGATTGACAACCCCTTTTTCGCATTATGTGCAAGTGTTTGTTAGTTTGTGCAGGTGCTGGATTGATACCTTGGTTCTCAACTGAGGGGAATACTTATCTCTACTTTGTTGCATCACCCTTTCCTCTTCAAGGGAAAAATCAACGCAAACTCAAGTAGTAGCATTTCTTATATTGCTTTGCACTAGAAACATCTTTGCAATTGTTAGGCTCATTTCATAGTTTGCATTAATGCCTAAAATTGCTAAGTAACCATTTAAATTTTTAATAATACATATTCACCCCATCTAGATCCATCTCGATCCTTTCACCTAGTTACTAGGGGAAAATGTGGGAATTAACCATGTCTACCAAAAAAGGCTTTCACCCCGCTTTACACAAAAAACAATGATCAACAAGAAACCGATACAAACGCATGCCACCAGCACACACGCACACACCCAAGGCGGGATACATAGGCGCAGATCGCAGAACCACTACCCCAAGCACTACAAGATCAACCATGGGCTCAACCGGGAACACGCCACCGTGAAGAAATGAATCCACATACGACGAACCATGGGCTCCAAGGCGGCGCCTTCAGAAAGAAACAAGAGCGCCGTCATCGCCCGATCCGAGGGTCGGAGTTTCCCCTGGAGCACACGACGATCAGTGAGAGCTCCGAGGAAGCCTTCAAGAAGGGAACGAGCTTCGCCGCCGCTAGTCCGTTCAAAGATAGAACATGTTTTTACCCTGTCCAACACTCACTGCCATTGAATGCCACACCCTGGCTACCACGCCGCCCAGACACGCATGGGCACCATGAAGCACCAAGCCACGGGTTCTGCCCATGAGCACCACGCTACCACCACCAGGGTTGCCACCCTGGCATCCAAGACCTTCAAACCAGCTCACTTCAGGTCCACCGCTACCCCCAGCAAAGAGACGAGCCAAAAGGTCCTGCCTTTCACACCCTTGGGCAGCTGATACGTCCATTTTGCATCATATTTTTATGTTGATATTTGTTGCATTATGGATTGTTATTTCACATTATGGTACAATACTTATGCCTTTTCTCTCTTATTTTACAAGATTTACATGAAGAGGGAGAATGCCGGCAACTGGAATTCTGGACCGAAAAGGAGCAAGTTTGAGATACATATTATGCACAACTCCAAATGTCCTAAAATTTTACGGAGAATTGTTTTGGAATATATGAAAAATACTAGGCAGAATCAATCTAGGGCTTTGGTGGAGCTGTTCTACCAGGGAAACTTCACTCCTAGAGGAGGAAATCGAAGCCATCGTCATCACCAACTATCCTCCCATTATGGGAGGGTCAATCTTCATCAACATCTTCACTAGCACCATCTCCTCTCAAACCCTAGTTCACCTCTTGTGTTCAATCTTTGTCCCAAAGCCTCAAATTGGTACATGTGGGTTGCTAGAAGTGTTGATTACTCCTTGTAGTTGATGCTAGTTGGTTTATTGGGTGGAATATCATATGTTCAGATCCTTGATGCTATTAAATACGCCTCTAATTATGAACATGGATATTCTTTGTGAGTAGTTACAATTGTTCCTGGGGACATGGGAGAAGTCTTGTTATAAGTAATCATGTCAATTTGGTATTCGTTCGATATTTTGATGAGATGTATGTTGTATTTCCTCTAGTGGTGTTATGTGAACGTTGACTACATGACACTTCACCATTATTTGGGCCTAGGGAAGGCATTGGGAGGTAATAAGTAGATGATGGGTTGCTAGAGTGACAGAAGCTTAAACCCTAGTTTATGTGTTGCTTCGTAAGGGGCTGATTTGGATCCACATGTTTCATGCTATGGTTAGATTTATCTTAATTCTTATTTCATAGTTGAGGATGATTGCCAGAGGGGTTAATCATAAGTGTGACGCTTGTCCAAGTAAGTACCGCACCCAAGCACAGGTCCACTCACATATCAAATTATCAAAGTAGCGAACGCGAATCATATGAGCATGATGAAAACTAACTTGACAATAATTCCCATGGCGCCAAAGCAACGCTGTGACCCCGCCTACGCGTTTGTCTCTCCTGCTTGGGAGCAGTGGTTTGCCTTTGAGCACGAGGAGGCTAGGAGGCGCGGCGTCCGCGATGTGTCACATGGCTCCCCGCCGCCGCCCCTCGTCATGCGCGACGAGGACCAGGAAGCAGAGGCCGCCTACCAGGCAGCGCTGGCAGCAACCCTCCGTGAAAGCGAGGAGGAGGAGTGGCGCAAGGAAGAGGAGGAGGAGGAGGCAGAGGAGGCGGCTTACCAAGCGTGCATGGCGGAGGCCATGGCGCTCTCCGCGGCCGGCGACTGCGTCGTGCCGAGCTGGAGTCGACCCCCCTGGAGCGCTACTCGTGGACCGGGGTGGCGAGCGAGTGGATGAGCGCGCCACCGGTCTGGATGGGGCGACAGAGGCGCAGGAGCAGGCCTACCTCCAGCAATGGCGGCAGCGAAGGCTGGCCGAGGAGCGCCGTGAGGGCGAGTACCTCGAGCAGCTGGAGCATGACGCGGAGGGGCGCCGCGAGGCGGAGGAGGAGGAGCGCCGTGCCAGGGGAGGGGCAGCCCAGCCGGGGGTGATGCAGCCAACTGCGGAGGACGTCGCCATAGCCTGGGAGACGGTGTTCCCTTGGGCTGGCCCGACGCCGACGCGGATCGACCTCACCGGTCCCGACGACGTCGAGGACGCCTAGGACAGCGCGCCTCCTTGTAGTTTCAAGTTTATTTAATGTATAGTTAATGTAAATGGGGGCGCGTGGACTCTCGCCGGTCTTTGTGGCCGGCATTAATATTTAATTGATGTGTTTCCATTTTCAAAATATGTGTGTTATATTTTTTTTTCGCGCGACCTAGAAAATGGGTTGTGCCAGTGTTGGACGCAAGCGCCGACCCAAAGGTGAAAGCGGACATAGATATTCGCCGGGCTAACTCAAACGGACAAAAAACGGACAATTTGTCCATTTCGTTCCGTGTTGGAGTTGCTCTTAGTTAGTGGTCCAGCAGCTCATGATCCATTCGTGAGAACATCGTGGAAGTCAAGAAAAATGAAGGCAGGCCAAGACGAGCAGTCTGAACAACGTCCGGGTTTTCATGCAATGCCAGGGGTCTACCAGCGGCCAAACGCTAGCTGCTAGAGCTAATGGGCCCTTCTCGTGATAGGACGATGTAGTAGTTAGAATGCATGTTTCCTTATTCAGCTAACATGCATGCCTGAATTCGGAGATGATGATACAGATTCAACTATCAGCTCTCCCGAGTCAAAGGCTCGTACATGTAAATGCATGCACTGATGATCCTGACGCTGCCCTGGTTCACCAATTTCACGCACACTTACACATGCTAGCAGTTCACGTGTCCACCTAGACTACAGTACATGCCATTCCCGCTTTTGCATGTCACGAGCAAACCAAGCCCTTGTATGCATTCTTTTGAGAGTTAATTTGTACGTAGTCATTAGTTGGTGCTCAACTAGCCAAGGGTAGCTCAAGCACAAATTCCCTGCATTATGCCGGATTTTGTACTCCCTCTGTAAACTAATATAAGAGCGTTTAGATCACTATTTTAGTATTCTAAACGCTCTTACATTAGTTTACGGAGGGAGTAATTGTCATGGTGCCATCTCGCTGCATTGCACCTAGCACAAGCGTGCCTACAGAAATGATGGACGCGACTATATAGATCTAGAGAACAATATAACATGTGTATGTACATGAAGATTTTTCCATTAACACTTTAGCAAGCTCACCTCTAAGCAGGCTATTAGGACCCCCATTGTCATATACACCACTTATTGACAAACCAATAATATTTTCCTGCTCATTAACATTTTTGCACTGAGAAATTACTTTACCTACATTGCTTTTATATGCACATAAAAGCTACATATGCAGAATTTGACATTGTTCCATGCCCCCTCCCCCCCCAAACGAGCGATATGATTTTAGAAGTGTTTCAACATAGTTGCTCGGTAAAGATGGTGCCCTGAGGGGTATAATGTTCACGGTATAAAAGGTGCTCAGTTCAATAAAAAGAGTGCACACATACGATTGTGTAAGGTTTAGGCAACGCAAAATAAAGGTTCCCATGTCGTTATAGCCATACGTTTGCATGTTTCACTTACATTATTTTTCTGCTCATAATTATTGTTTTCTATTATGGTAACTCTATAAACGTATATTCCGAGTGAGTTTGACCATGTAGTGTTGGTCCCTAGATTAAATCCTAATCCATCTACCTATAGACACATGTACACAAGAGGGTTGGGAGTACATGGATTTTCGGCACCGGTGGCATACCGTCAAAGGGAGCTACTCGATAAGGATGGTGCCTCGAGGGGTATAATGTTCATGGTATAAAAGGTGCACATATATTTTGAGTGAGCTTAACCACCTAGCGTGGGCACCTAGATTAAATCATAATCCATCTATCTGTAGACACACACACACACACGCACAAGGAGAGAAAGAGAGAGGTCTGGAGTATATGGATTGTCGGGAGTAGTGGCGGACCATCAGAGGGAGCCATTCGAATATGGTGGTGCCTGAGGGTCATAAGGCTCATGCTATAAAAAGATGTCTAGTGCATGCTTCACTTGCCGCTAGAGGGAGCCAAACACACACTCACAAAGGAGAGAGAGAGAGGTCCGAAGTATATGGATTGTCAGGAGTGGCGGCAGACCATCAAAGGGACACACACACTCACTCACTCACTCACTCACTCACTCACTCTCACACTCACTCACTCACTCTCACACTCACATAGTGAGATAGAGAGATTCCGATTATATGGATTGCTGGGAGTGGCGACAGAGCATGAGAGGGAGCCGCTAGACTAGGGTGGTGCCGGAGGGGCATACCGTTCATGTTATAAAAGGTGCCTAGTCCAATATAAAAGAGTGCATGCATAAAATTGTGTAAGGTTTGGGCAATGCTAAAGAATCATGTGTCATTATAATGGTATGGCGATACTAGACCAACATGGAGGTATAACTTGCATGTTTCACTTACACACACACTCACACAGACACACTCACACACACAAGGAGAGAGAGAGAGAGAGAGAGAGAGAG
>LR738709.1:382912329-383058818 GCA_902687465.1 Secale cereale | reverse complement strand
GAGAGAGAGGGAGGGAGGGAGGGAGAGAGAGAGAGAGAGAGAGAGAGTATACGGATTGTCGGAAGTGGCGACGGACCGTGAGCGGGGGCCACTCGTTGCTGGAGGGGCACAACGTTCATGCTATAAAAGGTGCCTGATCCAATAAAAAGGGTGCATGTATATAGTTGTACAAGGTTCGGACAATGCTAAATAAAGGTTCATGTGTCATTATAATGGTACATACTAGACAACTTGGAGCAAGATTTATGTTTGGGCAACGATGAATAAGAAATCCATGTCATTTATACTCACAAACAAAAGTTGCATACCCCTTGGGTCAAACGCAGCCCTATTATTCTCTCCGCTAAGATCTGACCAGATGAGAAAAATCACTTCGCATGGATGTAAATAACATTTCAATTTGATAGTATCCCAGACGAGGAATTTAGAGCAAATCACAACGGGCATGGGTGGGACAGCAAGGCGGCCGGACAGGGACAACGAGATGGCGCACACCAACGCTGGCCACGTGAAGCGATGAGCGACTTTTTTTTGGCATCATAGCGGTGAGCGAGTCAACGACAAAGGAGGATCAGGCGGAATTGACTGAACCATGTTAAAACTGCTCTCTTCTTTTGGGTCATATTTTTTCAGGTGACAGACTAAGGCTGGTGCCAACGCGGGCGGCAGCGCGGGCGGTACCGCCCACCGGGAGGCGAGAGCGGGGCGGTAGGGAGGCGAGACGGCAGCGCGGGGCGGTGGATCCACCGCCCGGCGGTAGCGCCCGCTACCGCCCGACTGCCGCCCGCGCTGGCGCCGAGAGGGGGGCGAGAGGGGGGCGAGAGCGAGGCGGTGCGCTGGCGGGTCGGGGCGAGAGCGGGGGCGAGAGGGAGGGGGTAACGGCTAGCTGACGTGGCGCGATCTGATTCGTCCACGTCAGCTAGCCGTTGATGTATCCGTTGGAGCTCCAAAAAATTTAGAATGTATTATTTTTTAAATTATGCAATTTTATTACTTATTATGTAATCAGTATGTAATCAGTAAAAAATTTAGAATGTATTATTTTTTAAATTATGTAATTTTTTATTTATTATGCAATTTTATTACTTATTTATGTAATCAGTAAAAAATTTAGTTGAATAAAATTATTTTCTTGCATTATTTAGAATGTCTCAAGAAATGCGAGTGAAATAACTAAATCTGAGGAGAGAGAATCTGACGTGGCTATAGCCTGCCACTACAGCCCGTGCACTGGCACCGTGAGGTGAGAGTGTGGTGAGAGTAGGGGTAAAAGCTGACGTGGCGGGGCGGTAGTGGGGCGGTGCGTTGGCACCAGCCTAATAGTCGGACCCAAATTTCTCAATAGATATGATATGTTTTTTGCTCACACTGTTCGGTTACTGCACATCACCTATCCAAACATCACTCGGCGCACTAGCGCAGTCGGGCGGGCACGCAGGACGGTGGCGTACGACGTGGTGGCGGCCGTGCCCAAGTCCAAACTCACAGCCCATCTATTCGACAACAAAATTCAAGGAAGATTGGAAAAGAGAAAGGAAACTAAATGATAAAAGAGGTCAAATTCAACATGTGTTTCACTTATACTACTATTTATTCAGATTTATATCTCCCTAAAATTCTCAACAGCAGAAGTTAAAAGTGCTTGAGTAACAGCTACACAATTCACTCAAGATTGGAAAAAGGAAAGCAAAACTAAATGATCAGATGTAACACTACACCAGGTTGTTTTCATTCACGCATTTACACAAACAAATGCTGGGTGAATCTGCAAGACATTTCCTTGGGGCTACCCTAGTAAACATTGATAGCAACCAGCCAAGCAACCTCTAGATGTATACACTAATAGGGAAAACTGCAATACAGATGTACAAAGGAACGACCGGTTCTATAATCAAGTATGAAAATCATAATAGGAGCGAGTACAGATGTAGCAAATGAATTGTAGTACAGATGTTCCATGTGAAGTTTCTGCATATCAAGCATGCTAGCATGTAAATTTAACAGTATAATCCAAGTCCAAGTAAGATAATCCAAGTCCAAGCCCACACCATGTTTACAACGTCCAAGTACAAAATCCCTGAACCAAATTCCGAACTGTACAATCACATAAACCAACTTCACTTCCGGAAAAAATGAAGAGTATTTGCTGAAATACTAGAATAAACAATGGTATACTGAAGACTGATGGAATAGAGACCGTCAGGCTGAAGATTGGACTGAATTAGTGAAAACTGAAACTGATGTTACAGGTGCAAACAAAAACTATGAAATAAAACTTGTAAGAAATGTAAATAAGTGACACAGTTAGGAAGAAGTTACAGCTGGTTTTGATTATCTAACAAACTATTATGCAGTAATGAGATACATACTCCCTCTGTTCCGAATTACTTGTCGCAGAAATGAATGTATCTAGACGTATTTTAGTTCTAGATACATCCATTTCCGAGACAAGTAATTCCGAACGGAGGGAGTATATAACAATTACTAACAATCGAGAAGAATTTTTGGCATGAAAATTCTCATACTTGCATGCATACCGATGGATTGGGTTGAGTCGTACCAGTGTTAGATTGTGTCACTGATTTGGAACAGGGATACTGCTTCAACAATATACCTACCTATGTGAGCACACTCCAGCCACCTCGAAAAATATGTGTACTCGACTAACAATTTAAGACTTGACCCATTCATAAAAGGAAGTAGCTTGGCCCAACAGGAATCAGAGTCTCAAGCTTATTTTAATTCACTAGCTTGCATTCTTCTTCTGCTTCAAAAAATGAAAATAAAAGAAGGTTCCTTTGTGAGTAGCTGCAGCAAAAAAATGATCAATGTGCACTAACATACAAAAACAACAGTAATTGCCTAGAGCATAAAATGAGTGTGACAAAAATAAACATTCCTGGGAGAAGAACACGCCCCATCCCCATGCTAGCTGAACAAAAACATACCTACACATCAATGACCCTGAACCTTCACAAAAATGAGCGGGTGAAAGCAAACCCTCTGACCTACACACATGTTGCCCCCTAGGCGACGATTCTGAGAAAATCGTTGAGCTATAGCTCACTTTGATAACTGGTCTCGCACTTTCAAGCAAAAATAATAAGGCAAAAAAGGGCGAAACTAATTACTCTACTGAACAATCATGTGTAGATCCTACATGGGATAAATGGTCTCAACTGAGTTTATAATAAAATCATAAGCATCCCACTGAAAAAATAAAATGTAAACTGGGAGAACAAAAACTACATTTCAATTTTATTTCCAACTTCTTTTGCAGGTTTCTATGAGCAGTTCTTTGTTTTTTTTTCATCTCATGAGTGTGTGCAACGCAAGAAAAAAATTGTGCATCTGGACTGATACAGTGACCACGAATGTGTGGTAGTAAAGAGGTACAAAAAACTGAAACTCTGCAAATTTCAGCTAAAAATATTAGTGTTGAGCAGATTAACAAACCAATAATACTCACTGGAACAATCATACTTCAAGAAACAACATTAGGCAAAAATGGCAGTACTTATAGCTATTCTAAACAATCAAGAGCAGGTATCACACGATGTTACCCTTACACAAATTCATCTACTTCACCACTGTCAGAGCAAAGGAGAGAGCACCAAGCACAAAAACAGGGGACTCCAATCCACCAAAAAGAAGGTACCCGAGCGATTGAAGCGCTCGGCAGGGGCTACACCCAGTGTTGTTCCAGTCTATGATTTGTAGCAACTAACTCGACCTCGAGGCGACCACGAGTACAGGAGACCCGGCTTTTACGCCGGCCTTCTCCATTTGCCTATGTCCGCGACGCCGTTGAAGTATGGGTGCACGGAGAGGACGGCAAGTGCTAGTGCTACATCCCAACGCAGCTGAGGGGGGCAGGCAGATTTGGGGAGCGGGCAATAGCACCTCGCTCCGATGACGACTGTAGAAAAGCCTGCACTGGAGCTGCTCCTTCTGTGGGCGTCGCGGCCGCATGGAGCTCCTCCTCCTCGTGCAGCTCTGCTCCGTCGGCTGGACTTGATTTGTCGGTGTGTGGTGTCTCCTCCTCGGGCAGAACTCAACCGCTCCAGAAGTGGTGGTCGTCCTGGTCGTGGCACCGTCGACGGGCCACGAAACGGGGGAGGAAGGTGATGCCAGGGGGATGGCGGGACGTTGCTGCTGTAGCACGGGTCGTAGGAGGAGGAGGTGAATGTAGAGAAGGCAGTGGTGGAGGTTGGAGTACCAGGAACAGTGGAGGAACAAAGGAGCCCGATCCAGATCTACTCTGCTAGGGAGGAGAGATAAGATGTGCGGACGGCTGGGCTCCAGGGTGGTGATCGTGAGTGATGGAGAGGAGGGGCATAGGGGAGGCCATGGCTGATCGGGAGGTGTGGCCGTGGTGTGGATCCGAACCGGAGAGGGAGTGAGGGAGAGGCATGGACAGGGGAGAAAAACAGAGATGGAGAGGTGGCAGTCGGCACCGAATATATTTTTTTTAGGGTGGAAAACCAAATTTATTCCTGGAATTCCATAATGAGTGGGATACATCTTGGGTCATGGAGGCACCAAACCAAACGTGCCTACCCGGCCCTTTAGATAAGCTAAACTTTGCTAAACTATGTGCTTCATAATTAACAGCACGACTCTCAAAACTAAAAGTACAATGAAAAAAAGAAGCTTTCAAATTTATCTCGCGGATGATCGCTCCATATGGTCCACAGGCGCCCCTTCTTATGTCCGACACCACTTGCTGGCAGTCCGAAGCAACCACAAAATGATGGATGTTCAGATCTTCGGCGAGGGCTAGCGCCTCCCGACATGCTATGGCTTCCAAACTCGCTGGGTCGGATACCCCTTCGATCACAAGAGAAGAACTGCCAAGAAAGTTTCCACCTTCATCCCTACAGACTGCAGCGGCGGATCCTCCTGTTCTCCCTCGAACTCCTGCATCCACGTGGATTTTACAGTAACCCGTTGGTGGTTTTTTCGGCTTCATATTACGGTGCATTAGCTTCGGCGCTCCCCTGCCTTTCTGCTCTTGGCCTCCCCCTACCACTTCTAATTCAGAGATAAAACTCATGATAAATTTGTGTGTGGCAGAGGGGCTTTGGAATATCGCCTCATGGATGGCTTTCCGCCTAGCATACCAAATCGACCACAACGTTACTGCCACAAGGACGAAATCTTTGTGGGACATTGAATCCATCAGAGTAAACAGCCATTGCTTCGCCTTGGGCTCGGTTGTTGTTATGATTTTATGTGCGATCTCTTTGTTCAGAAGAGCCCAAACGCTTCTCGAGGAGGTGTACTCGACAAGGGAGTTGCGCCATGAGCCCCGAGCTCCACACAAGCCGTAACAGGGTGAATCAGACATGTGACGATGAGCCCGCACATCATTTGTCGGCAGTGAGTGTTTAGATAGACGCCATAGGAACATGCGGACTTTCCCTGGGACCTGAGTTTTC
Organism: Secale cereale; assembly: GCA_902687465.1. NCBI lineage: Eukaryota > Viridiplantae > Streptophyta > Magnoliopsida > Poales > Poaceae > Secale > Secale cereale. Next base: position 383,053,377 of record LR738709.1, on the reverse strand, counting down.
CATAGATTTTTCCATGCTCCTTCCTCAGCCCTAGCACTGGTCATCTGGTGATCTGGGAACCTTTTCGTGGGCTGGGAACTGTAAGCGCACGGGCCGAGCATTGGCTCCCTGACGGCTTGCCAGCCTACTAACTGGCTCTACTGGGCTATAAACAAGGACCATGGTCCCATTTTGTCTATATGAGGAAATAACTATGCAACAATTAAAATGAAGAAAATCGAAAGAGGGAAAGTATAGGGACCATATCTCAATGAGAACATGTGGCTATGATTGCCACCTCCACAAGATTGTTGCATAGGTTTGCTTTTCCCTATATATATAGACAAAATGGGACGAAAAGGAGCAAGTTTGAGATGCCTATTCTGCACAACTCCAAATGTCCAGATATTTTACAGAGATTTTTTTTGGAATATATAAAAAATACTGAGCAGAAGCAATCCAGGGCCCTCGCGAAGTTGTTCAGCCAGGGAAATTTCCCTCTAGTAGGGGGGAATCGAAGCCATCGTCATCACCAACGATCCTCTCATTGTGGGAGTTCAATCTTCATCAACACCTTCACCAGCACCATCTCCTCCCAAATCCTAGTGCATCTCTTGTATTCAACATTTGTCTCAAAACCTCGGATTGGTACATGTGGGTTGCTAGTAGTGTTGATTACTCCTTGTAATTGATGCTAGTTGGTTTATTTGGTGGCAGATTGTAATGCCCCAGGATGGAGTTATACCTCCTACGTGTCGAGGCACGACTTAAAGGCATAAATCCATCCTAGAATGATCTCAAGTTTGGTAATCTTTGCACAACTCATGTAAAAGAGGGGATAGTAAACAGAAAATAGTTGGCTTACACTCGCCACGTCACAGAATTACAATTCAAATCTCAATCATCATACATTAAGAACATCACAACCCTCTAAGGGCAAAATCCAAATGTCAAAGTACCAAACTTAGATAAATAAACCATAGGCGGATCGAATCCTAGTAAGAGTCTCCACTACTGATCATCCGGGTATCGCACATAGTACCGACTACGCTCCTCGTCGTACTCCCAATCCAGCTCGGTGCCATCACCTGGATAGCTCACAACTGGACCTGCATCTGGTGTGGTGAAGTAACTGTGAGCCACAGAGGACTCAGCAATCCCGTCTCCGGGTAACAAGACTATTTAAGCCTTTGGGTGAGGATAAGGCTGAAGAAAAGAATAAGTGTCTGCAGCAGCAACTAGCATCTAGCTTACGTGAGTGAGAGCGAGAAGAGAAAGCCTCGGCGAGAAGTGATCACGAAGTGATCCTAGCTACAAGCTCAACAATCATAACCCCTCCGTGTTCAACTCCGAATCCTTATTCGGAAATTGACAGTCATGGAACACACGCTGGTAGTGTATTAGTAACATTGTGTCAAGTTATCTACAACCGGAATTAACAAGCTCCCATCTGCCACATAACCGCGGGCACGGCTTTCGAAAGTTCAAACCCTGCAGGGGTGTTCCAACTTGACCCATTACAAGCCCACGATCCGCGGAGTCGCAACTCCAAAGTGGGAAGACCCGAGTATCCTCGGAATCCCGTGCTCAAGATATACCGAACTAAGGTAAGGCTAATCCAGCAAATCCTCCCGGCGTGTCGACACCCTGATAGTAGCCGCGCGTATCTAAGTCTCAGGACACGACCGGATGAGTCATCCTACAGGTTTTTACCAAACCTCGAGTTTCCTTGAGGTGGCCCCGCAGTCTGCTTGTTTCGGACCAACACTCATGTGGAGCACTGGCCCGGGGTTGTTGATTAAGAAAGAGGGTTAATTACTCCCTATGCATGTTTAGTTTGTTATTAGGCAAATAGTACCAATGTTGGGACTTGCTGGAAAAGACTTAGCACTTAGCGGTTTATCGAGGGGGTCCCATACACCCCAACCGTGTTAGGAACGCATAATCAAGGAACATAACACCGGTTTATACGGTTCCTAACGACATGAGTGGAACAAATCACCAAGCAAAGGGCTTAGCCTTCCACCCTTGCCAATATATAGATGATTTCATTTTAAGCATTTATATAGTGTGATATAACCCAACCAAACTTCAACATGAAGCAAACATCTTCGATCTTCACCTGCAACTAACAATGCTATAAGAAGGGCTGAGCGAAGCGTACTTAGCCAAGCAACGGTTTGCATAGGTAGGTTGGTTAAGCATGGCAATTGGTTACAAGTAGGAGGCTGACAAGAAGATCATGGGCATCGAGGCAAAACTATAGATCGAGACTACTAGCAATAGGCAAAGATAGTAATGTTATCGGGGTTCGGTCATCTTGCCTGAAGAGAAGTCGTTCGGATCGTAAGAAGGGTCCTCGTGCTCAACCTCGTTGGAAACCTCGTGCTCGTACTCGATCTCAGTCTCGGCTTCCGACTCTAAACAAAACAATCACACCAAGCACCAATCAACAAGATGCAATGCGCACTCGAGAAAGATGAATGCATGATGGATGCACTAAGGATGCACACGGAGCACGGAAAATATCACTCAAGCAAAACACCTCAAAACATGATAACAAACTGATATTATTAAGCTACACAGAAAATCAATCAAGTTTGATATTAGATTCGCTGAAATCGGAGTTACGGGCTAAAAGTTATGCCCGAAACAAGAATTGAGCGAAAGCTGAAAATTACAGCAACATAGCATCTTCGGAGCTCAAAATAATTGAGCTACAGCACTCAAACAACATGGAAAAGGACATGAACACAAACTAGACATATACTACAGCAACTATGTCCAAGGTGCACCCCCAACGGAGTCACGGATCAATAGCAATGATCTTGGACATATTGAACTTGACAATAAAATTCTGGCAGCAGAATTTTATTGAAACTTTGGAGCAAAAGATAAACATGCTACAGCCACTTAAATGGACATGTGAAGACATGGATGGAAAGACAACAATATATACTACAAGGAACAATCAAAATCACTCCAAAACTATCATGCTTTGTCCTAGAACATCACACGAACATGGCATCGGAACGTTACAGATTTCAGACTTAGTGAAAAACCACTAAGTCCTAAAACAGCAATATCATCATGGCATATAAAAGAGCATGTTTAAGTCACCTCGAAACTAATCATGGCAAAAGGTAAGCACCTCATCAAAATACACATGAAGGTGATCCCGAAACACACAAGCATGCTTCATAGAGGTGAACACAACGATTGCAATGAGCTCAACAAGATGGCATTTCATAACAAGTGAAAACACATCGCGGCCACATGGCACTTTGCAACAATGATAACAAGACAAGAATAAATCTATCATGAAACCTATCACAAGCAACACGTAGATCATGGCAAGACGAACACGTGGACATGTCATTTGCATCATTCGGACAAACGAGCTAAAAGAAACCACATGGCAAAGGTGGCATAAAAATAACACATAGCAGCAGTTTATATCATGATGCACTCTTGCAACAGCAAAACAAGCACCTAAATGATCTCTAACATGCATGACAACAACAGGTAAAACGTAGAGCAAGTCTCCACGAACATCTGGACATGCTATACGCGCGAATCAGAGCAACAGACAAAAAGTTAGAGCAGGTCAAACATTGCATCTCAGATCAACAGAACAGGGACTTAGAAGAATTAGGAGCAACCTTAGGCAGATCTGGATCTGGGAAAAAGACAACGGGCCGGCGGCTGGGATTCGGCCCGCGGGTGGCGGAGGGAGGCCCGGCTCGACGGAGCCTGGCGGCGGTGGAGTCGGCCCCGCGGAGCTGGCGACTGGCGGCCCGCTTTGGGCCCGAGCGGAGAGGTGCGGTGGTCTTCGGGCCCCGGCCTGGAGCGGAATCGGCCCGGGGAGGCGGGGCGCCTGGCGATCTGGCTGGGGAGCCCCGGGCCCCTTGCGGCTGGGCCGGCGCGCGGGAGAAGCGGCCCAGGCGGTCGGGCGGACCGGGAGGCGGAGGGAGGTGCGGTGGCCCGCGACGTCGAAGGGGCAGCCTGGCCTGGGCCTCGCGCGGGGAGGAGAGGGCCCTCGCGGCCTGGCCTGGCGGCTGCGAAGGAACCGAGCGGGAGGAGCGACGACGATGTGGTCCCTGGGCCTTGTGCTCGAGGGAGGAACCGATCGAAGGCCCCGGCGCGGAGGGATCTCGCGGATCCAGTCGCTGGGAGGGGCGCGGCGGCATTGACTCCCTAGCGCCTGATCGGATCGACCTGATGGGACGGCGCCCGGCGGCTGGAGGTCGATCCCGGCGCGGATTTCGGGAGGAAAAACTGCCAAGTGGAGAAGAGGGGTTGGCAGATCTGAGAAATTTAGGGGAAGGGATCTAGAGGTAGGTGGGAGGAGATAGGATGCCTAAAATAAACATAGGGGTGTCTATTAATAGCAGTTTTTTTTAGGGTTAGGAGGGATCTGGGGTGCTAGGAGCCCTCCGATCGCGATCCGACGGATCCGATCGCGGGGATAGATTTAAAAGGCCTAGGAGGAGATAAAAGACTGCAGTAGGGGTGTTTCCGGGCCACAAGTGAAGGCACTTTGGACCCACACGTACAACGGATGGAATAGCCAACGGAGTCCAAACGAGACGAGATTTGAGAGGCGGGTTGCACACAACAAAACAACAACACTCAAAACAACCTCGCGGCACACCGGTAACGTTAAACGCCCGAACAACAAAGTAGGCCTACGGGACGTCACGGACACGTGAGGGAGCTCCGGAACGCGAAACGGACAACGGGAAGAAACACGCGGAACCGGATGCAACCGACAACACAAATGCAATGCGATGCACATGTCTACATGATATGAATGAATGCCACACACTCACACAACAAAACGACGAAAACCCGAAAGACAAAGAACCCGGAATGGAAATAGATGAAGCCGGAGATATATTATATACCCAAAAGGGAAAGTATTACATCCGGGGCATTACAAACTCTCCTCTACTACAAAAAGATCTCGTCCCGAGATCTAGGACTGGAAAAAGGAAGGGTACTCGGAACGAAGATGATCTTCTCGTTCCCAGGTAGCTTCTCGGTTGGTGTGATGTGACCACTTGACTTTCAGAAATTTGATGGACTTGTTGCGGGTCTTGCGTTCGGTTTCTTCGAGAATTGCAACGGGATGCTCTCGGTAGGACAGGTCTTGTTGAAGATCAATCTCCTCAAACGGAATCATGCGCTCAGGTGCCTTGAAGCATTTGCGAAGTTGAGACACATGGAAGACATCATGAACATTGGCGAAGTTTGAAGGGAGCTCAAGTTGATAGGCTAGATCGCCTCTCTTGCCAAGAATCTTGAAAGGCCCGACGTATCTAGGAGCAAGTTTTCCTTTGATACCGAATCTTTGGGTGCCTTTCATCGGAGAGACTCGGAGATAGACATGATCATCGATGTTGAATGCCAAATCACGATGCTTTCCGTCATAGTAGCTCTTCTGACGCGACTGAGCGGCCTTGAGATTCTCACGTATGACTTTGCACATTTCTTCGGCTTCTGAGATCAAGTCATTGCCAAGAAGTTGACGTTCGCCTGTTTCAGACCAGTTGAGAGGGGTACGGCACTTCCTGCCATAGAGAATTTCAAATGGTGCTTTGCCTGCACTTGCTTGAAAGCTGTTGTTGTAAGAGAACTCGGCAAATGGAAGGCAGTCTTCCCATTTCATGCTGAAAGAGATGACACAGTCTCTGAGCATGTCTTCTAGAATCTGATTCACGCGCTCGACTTGACCACTAGTCTGAGGGTGAAAAGCAGTGCTGAACCTGATCTTCGTGCCCATGGCGGACTGAAAGGAGTCCCAGAACCTTGATCTGAACAAGCTTCCACGGTCTGAGGATATCACTTGAGGAATGCCATGTAGGGACACAATTCTAGAAGTGTACAGCTCTGCAAGTTGAGCTGCATTGATTGATTCCTTGTCTGGAAGAAAGTGAGCGACTTTGGTAAGCTTGTCGATCACCACAAAGATAGCATCATTCCCTCGCTTGGATTTAGGAAAGCCAGTGACGAAGTCCATTTCAATGTGGTCGAACTTCCACTCGGGAATAGGAAGAGGTTGGAGAAGACCGGCTGGACGTTGATGTTCTGCTTTCACTCTTCTGCATACATCACATTCGTTCACGAATTGGGCAATCTCCCTTTTCATGCGTGTCCACCAGTAAGACTGCTTGAGGTCTTGATACATCTTGGAACTGCCAGGATGAATGGAAAGGAGAGAATCATGAGCTTCATCCATTATGAGCTTCCTGAGATCACCTTTGGGAACAACGAGTCTGTCCTCGAAGAACAAGGTATCTCTCTCATCAACACGGAAGCACTTGTATTTTGGAGTGCCCTTTGCAATGCCATGTTTCACCTTCTTCACCATGGTATCACTGAGCTGGGCCTCACGAACTTGATCTTCCAAGGTAGGAGCAATTTGGAGATTTGCAAGAAAACCCTGCGGAACAACTTGAAGGTTGAGTTTCCTGAATGCTTCACAAAGCTCAGGCTGGTACGGCTTGATAAGAAGGCTGTTGCAATATGCCTTTCTGCTCAAAGCATCTGCAATCACATTCGCCTTGCCTGGAGTATATTCAATGTTGGGATTGTACTCTTGGATCATTTCAACCCAACGAGTCTGGCGGAGGTTCAGATGCGGCTGTGTGAAGATGTACTTCAAGCTCTTGTGATCAGTGAAGATGTCGACCTTTCTGCCCAACAACAGATGTCTCCACGTAATCAGAGCATGTATCACAGCTGCTAGCTCGAGATCATGTGTGGGATAGTTCTTCTCACTTGGCTTTAGCTGACGAGAAGTGTATGCCACAATTCTCTTATCTTGCATAAGCACACCACCAAGACCTTGAAGAGAAGCATCACAGAATACTTCATAGGGCTTGGATTCATCCGGAGGAGTCAGAACTGGAGCAGAGACAAGCTTATCTTTGAGGGTTTTGAATGCCACTTCACACTCTGGAGACCAAAAGTATTTGACATTCTTCTGAAGCAAGTTGGAAAGAGGCTTGGCAATCTTGGAGAAGTTCTCAACAAACCTTCTGCAATAGCTGGCAAGACTCAGAAAACTGCGGAGCTGCTTGACGTTCTGAGGAGCTTCCCAGTTGACAATTGCTTCAACTTTCTCGGGATTAACCGCAATACCGTCAGCTGAGATGATGTGGCCCAGGTACAAAACCTTATCGAGCCAAAACTCGCACTTGGAGAACTTGGCATAGAATTTATGCTCTCGAAGTCGATCAAGAACCAGACGTAAGTGCTTTTCGTGATCTTCTTCATTCTTGGAAAACACCAAAATATCATCCAGATACACAAGCACGAACTCGCCAGTATAGGGGTTGAAGATGTAATGCATCATCCTTGAAAAGGTAGGAGGAGCATTGGCGAGACCGAAGGACATGACGGTATACTCGTATGAACCGTAGCTCGTTCTGAAGGCCGTCTTGGGAATGTCTTCCTCGTGAATGCGAATTTGATGGTAGCCCATTCGGAGGTCAAGCTTAGAGAACACTTTAGCTCCTTTGAGCTGCTCAAAGAGTTCGTTGATGTTGGGGAGCGGATACTTGTTCTTAATTGTCTTCTTGTTCAATGGCCGGTAGTCAACACAGAGACGCTCCGTGCCATCTTTCTTCTTGACAAATAAGACACCACAGCCCCACGGAGACGTACTAGGCCTGATGAGACCCATACTCTCCTACTTATCAAGCTGCTTCTTTAATTCCTTCAATTCATCCGGAGAGAGCTTATACGGACGCCGGCAAGCAGGCTCAGTACCCGGCTCGAGTTCAATGACAAACTCCACCTGACGGTGTGGAGGCATGCCTGGAAGTTCTTCAGGAAAGACGTCTTGATATTCGTTCACCACTGGAATTTGAGATATGGCATTAATTTCGCCCTTATCATTGAGAGAGAAAAGCCGGATAGTGTTATCCCTGGAGGCGAAGATAATCACATCATCATCAGAATGAGTCATCTTGACTTCCTTCTGAGCACAATCAATGTGAGCATCATGCTGAGAAAGTCAATCCATTCCGAGGATGAGGTCGATGTCAGAATTACCAAGAACCACCGGAGAAGCCAAAAATCGATAATCACCCATGCGAATGGAAACATTTGGAGCATATATGTTGGAAGTCATGCACTTGCTCGGAGAAATAACTTGCAACTTCTGAGGCAAACTTTGGATGTCAACATTATTCTTGGATGCAAATGGTTGAGACATGAAAGAGCATGAAGCACCCGAATCAAATAACACTTTAGCAGGGATAGAGTTAACTGGAAGGTTACCCAAAATGACATCAGAAGAATTCTCCGCTTGTGTTGCATTCATCAGATTGACCCTTGCTGCCTTTGGATCATGCCTGACAATAGCTGAACTCACAGGTGGGGAGGAGGAAGACGCTTCGGATTCGGACATCTGTTGGCATAGTGACCTTTCTGAGTGCATTTGTTGCAAGTCACTTCTGAGAGAGGACGGAAATGAGAACCACTGGACTTGGAGCATTGAGACTGAAACTGCTTCTTCGACTGGTTGCTCGGGTTGGGTGGGTGGGAGAAACCACGACCACTAGAGTTCTTGTTGTTGGAGTTGTTGGAGTTGTTGGAGTTGTTGTATGGAGCTCGAATCACTGGAGGAGGAGGAAGCCAGAATTTCTGATGCTCGAGACCATCTGAGACGATGAGGAAGAGTGAACGGCATCTCGAATTCTCTTCTTAGAAGCCTCCATCTTAAGCTGAGCTGCTTCTTGTTTCAAAGCCATGTTATAGAACTTGTCGAATTCATCGGGCTCGAACAAGGTGAGAGCAAGCTGAAGTTCATCTTTGAGACCTCCACGGAACTGATAGATTTTACTCTTGGCATCAGGAATGTCGTGCTTAGCATAGCGAGCGAGGTTTTGGAACTTGACATTATACTGATAGACTGACATGGAGCCCTGCTTCAGGTTGCGGAATTGCTCACGCATACCCTCGATGACACTTGTAGGAATGTGGTGCGAACGGAAATCCTTGCAGAAATTCTCCCAAGAGATCACTTGACCCGGCCTGGAGTCTTTGTACTGCTGCCACCAGTCAGCTGCTTGATCTTTCAGTTGGAAGGCTGCAAACTTCACATAATCATCTTCCTTCACGTTACTGCACTCAAAATGCTTCTTGATATCGGTTAGCCAATCTTCAGCATCAAGAGGGTCGACACAGTAACTGAAAGCTTTAGGATTGTTGGCCAAGAACTGGTTAAGAGTAGCATGGTGCTGTTGGTTGAAGAAGTTGCCTTGATTCCCTGGAACACCCTGATTAGCTTGCATAGCTTGCATTTGCTGCATCATCTGCATCATCAACTGAGTGTTCTGAGCTGTAGTCTGCATAATTGCTCTCCAAGCCTCAGGCGGAGGAGGAGGGGAAGGAGGTTGTTCTGGAACCTCTTCACCCTCTGGGTTAGCATTGGGAACCCTTTTCGGAGCCATCCTGAAAGAGATGACCACGAATCAGCAATTGATTGACAAAAGGAATAAGCTGAATCAATGGCATGAATTGCATCAAGTCTTCACAATAATCATTCGAACAATAAGAACGAATGAAAACATCCGAACAAGAGGAACGGATGAAATTCTCAGTTAAATGATAACATCAGTCTTCACGAGAAGCCACATAGGGGACAAAATGAAAATAAGAAAAACAGCAAGGTACGAACGGGAACAAACACAAGAGAGGAGTTTCTTTCTAACATCTTTGTGCTGAAAGCATATGAACGCGTTACGAAAAGGTTTTGCAATCCCCGGATCAGCATAGCCAAGGACCCTTTAAGATGCAACTCCTGATAGTAACATCGGTCATATAACCCCTTCACTCAATGTAGAACCCCGAACTCACTAACCTGCATTCGTTGGAAGAATGCCTACGATCTACTGGATAATCCCACCTATAGATTTCCGAAAGATTCCAGTTATGCAATCAGGTGTTGGGGATACACGGGAAGCACCGCGCAATCAACTCTAAACCTACATCCAGGTGTATCCATCCTTCAACACATAACCAGTCTTTCTCGGAAACTGTGTACCTCGGACCTTCGAAAAGCATCCACTATAACAAGCTATGGCAATACTCCCGAACTACCTCCCCAGTACTGGGTGATGTCGGGGTTATCTTGCCACTGGCCGTATAGGGGAGATTTTCGATGTCGCCCGTCTTAAGTATTTAGTACTGCCGCGATATGCTTGTGACAACAATACCCCGAAGCTCAACTCCTCGGGAACAGGAGGCATCGAGAACAATATCCTTGTCACAAGAACATCGAAACAATCCCAGAATACTCGCGGGATTCCTAAAAAAAAAATTGTGCAATTTTTGAAGATAGGAGAGACACGAGTAGTCGTCAGGAGTCCTCACCAGAGAGAAAAGGGGATGAGAAGCAAAGAAATCCTACTCTCCGATATAATATAGGACTCAAAAAGTTTTTAGTGTGTGCCTAGACTCGACCGTCAACGATTCGATCAAACAGTGGGGGCTCCTAGGTCGGAGAAGGCTCTGAATACCAACTTGTAATGCCCAGGATGGAGTTATACCTCCTACGTGTCGAGGCACGACTTAAAGGCATAAATCCATCCTAGAATGATCTCAAGTTTGGTAATCTTTGCACAATTCATGTAAAAGAGGGGATAGTAAACAGAAAATAGTTGGCTTACACTCGCCACGTCACAGAATTACAATTCAAATCTCAATCATCATACATTAAGAACATCACAACCCTCTAAGGGCAAAATCCAAATGTCAAAGTACCAAACTTAGATAAATAAACCACAGGCGGATCGAATCCTAGTAAGAGTCTCCACTACCGATCATCCGGGTATCGCACATAGTAACGACTACGCTCCTCGTCGTACTCCCAATCCAGCTCGGTGCCATCACCTGGATAGCTCACAACTGGACCTGCATCTGGTGTGGTGAAGTAACTGTGAGCCACAGAGGACTCAGCAATCCCGTCTCCGGGCAACAAGACTATTTAAGCCTTTGGGTGAGGATAAGGCTGAAGAAAAGAATAAGTGTCTGCAGCAGCAACTAGCATCTAGCTTACGTGAGTGAGAGCGAGAAGAGAAAGCCTCGGCGAGAAGTGATCACGAAGTGATCCTAGCTACAAGCGCAACAATCATAACCCCTCCGTGTTCAACTCCCGAATCCCTATTCGGAAATTGACAGTCACGGAACACACGCTGGTAGTGTATTAGTAACATTGTGTTAAGTTATCTACAACCGGAATTAACAAGCTCCCATCTGCCACATAACCGCGGGCACGGCTTTCGAAAGTTCAAACCCTGCAGGGGTGTTCCAACTTGACCCATTACAAGCCCACGATCCGCGGAGTCGCAACTCCAAAGTGGGAAGACCCGAGTATCCTCGGAATCCCGTGCTCAAGATATACCGAACTAAGGTAAGGCTAATCCAGCAAATCCTCCCGGCGTGTCGACGCCCTGATAGTAGCCGCGCGTATCTAAGTCTCAGGACACGACCGGATGAGTCATCCTACAGGTTTTTACCAAACCTCGAGTTTCCTTGAGGTGGCCCCGCAGTCTGCTCGTTTCGGACCAACACTCATGTGGAGCACTGGCCCGGGGTTGTTGATTAAGAAAGATGGTTAATTACTCCCTATGCATGTTTAGTTTGTTATTAGGCAAATAGTACCAATGTTGGGACTTGCTGGAAAAGACTTAGCACTTAGCGGTTTATCGAGGGGGTCCCATACACCCCAACCGTGTTAGGAACGCATAATCAAGGAACATAACACCGGTTTATACGGTTCCTAACGGCATGAGTGGAATAAATCACCAAGCAAAAGGCTTAGCCTTCCACCCTTGCCAATATATAGATGATTTCATTTTAAGCATTTATATAGTGTGATATAACCCAACCAAACTTCAACATGAAGCAAACATCTTTGATCTTCACCTGCAACTAACAATGCTATAAGAAGGGCTGAGCGAAGCGTACTTAGCCAAGCAACGGTTTGCATAGGTAGGTTGGTTAAGCATGGCAATTGGTTACAAGTAGGAGGCTGACAAGAAGATCATGGGCATCGAGGCAAAACTATAGATCGAGACTACTAGCAATAGGCAAAGATAGTAATGTTATCGGGGTTCGGTCATCTTGCCTGAAGAGAAGTCGTTCGGATCGTAAGAAGAGTCCTCGTGCTCAACCTCGTTGGAAACCTCGTGCTCGTACTCAATCTCAGTCTCGGCTTCCGACTCTAAACAAAACAATCACACCAAGCACCAATCAACAAGATGCAATGCGCACTCGAGAAAGATGAATGCACGATGGATGCACTAAGGATGCACACGGAGCACGGAAAATATCACTCAAGCAAAACACCTCAAACATGATAACAAACTGATATTATTAAGCTACACAGAAAATCAATCAAGTTTGATATAAGATTCGCTGAAATCGGAGTTACGGGCTAAAAGTTATGCCCGAAACAAGAATTGAGCGAAAGCTGAAAATTACAGCAACATAGCATCTTCGGAGCTCAAAATAATTGAGCTACAGCACTCAAACAACATGGCAAAGGACATGAACACAAACTAGACATATACTACAGCAACTATGTCCAAGGTGCACCCCCAACGGAGTCACGGATCAATAGCAATGATCTTGGACATATTGAACTTGACAATAAAATTCTGGCAGCAGAATTTTATTGAAACTTTGGAGCAAAAGATAAACATGCTACAGCCACTTAAATGGACATGTGAAGACATGGATGGAAAGACAACAATATATACTACAAGGAACAATCAAAATCCACTCCAAAACTATCATGCTTTGTCCTAGAACATCACACGAACATGGCATCGGAACGTTACAGATTTCAGACTTAGTGAAAAACCACTAAGTCCTAAAACAGCAATATCATCATGGCATATAAAAGAGCATGTTTAAGTCACCTCGAAACTAATCATGGCAAAAGGTAAGCACCTCATCAAAATACACATGAAGGTGATCCCGAAACACACAAGCATGCTTCATAGAGGTGAACACAACGATTGCAATGAGCTCAACAAGATGGCATTTCATAACAAGTAAAAACACATCGCGGCCACATGGCACTTTGCAACAATGATAACAAGATAAGAATAAATCTATCATGCAACATATCACAAGCAACACGTAGATCATGGCAAGACGAACACGTGGACATGTCATTTGCATCATTCGGACAAACGAGCTAAAAGAAACCACATGGCAAAGGTGGCATAAAAATAACACATAGCAGCAGTTTATATCATGATGCACTCTTGCAACAGCAAAACAAGCACCTAAATGATCTCTAACATGCATGACAACAACAGGTAAAACGTAGAGCAAGTCTCCACGAACGTCTGGACATGCTATACGCGCGAATCGGAGCAACAGACAAAAAGTTAGAGCAGGTCAAACATTGCATCTCAGATCAACAGAACAGGGACTTAGAAGAATTAGGAGCAACCTTAGGCAGATCTGGATCTGGGAAAAAGACAACGGGCCGGCGGCTGGGATTCGGCCCGTGGGTGGCGGAGGGAGGCCCGGCTCGACGGAGCCTGGCGGCGGTGGAGTCGGCCCCGCGGAGCTGGCGACTCGCGGCCCGCTTTGGGCCCGGGCGGAGAGGTGCGGTGGTCTTCGGGCCCCGGCCTGGAGCGGAATCGGCCCGGGGAGGCGGGGCGCCTGGCGATCTGGCTGGGGAGCCCCGGGCCCCTTGCGGCTGGGCCGGCGCGCGGGAGAAGCGGCCCAGGCGGTCGGGCGGACCGGGAGGCGGAGGGAGGTGCGGTGGCCCGCGACGGCGAAGGGGCAGCCTGGCCTGGGCCTCGCGCGGGGAGGAGAGGGCCCTCGCGGCCTGGCCTGGCGGCTGCGAAGGAACCGAGCGGGAGGAGCGACGACGATGTTGTCCCTGGGCCTTGTGCTCGAGGGAGGAACCGATCGAAGGCCCCGGCGCGGAGGGATCTCGCGGATCCAGTCGCTGGGAGGGGCGCGGCGGCATTGACTCCCTGGCGCCTGATCGGATCGACCGGATGGGACGGCGCCCGTCGGCTGGAGGTCGATCCCGGCGCGGATTTCGGGAGGAAAAACTGCCAAGTGGAGAAGAGGGGTTGGCAGATCTGAGAAATTTAGGGGAAGGGATCTAGAGGTAGGTGGGAGGAGATAGGATGCCTAAAATAAACATAGGGGTGTCTATTAATAGCAGTTTTTTTAGGGTTAGGAGGGATCTGGGGTGCTAGGAGCCCTCCGATCGCGATCCGACGGATCCGATCGCGGGGATAGATTTAAAAGGCCCAGGAGGAGATAAAAGACTGCAGTAGGGGTGTTTCCGGGCCACAAGTGAAGGCATTTTGGACCCACACGTACAACGGATGGAATAGCCAACGGAGTCCAAACGAGACGAGATTTAAGAGGCGGATTGCACACAACAAAACAACAACACTCAAAACAACCTCGCGGCACACCGGTAACGTTAAACGCCCGAACAACAAAGTAGGCCTACGGGACGTCACGGACACGTGAGGGAGCTCCGGAACGCGAAACGGACAACGGGAAGAAACACGCGGAACCGGATGCAACCGACAACACAAATGCAATGCGATGCACATGTCTACATGATATGAATGAATGCCACACACTCACACAACAAAACGACGAAAACCCGAAAGACAAAGAACCCGGAATGGAAATAGATGAAGCCGGAGATATATTATATACCCAAAAGGGAAAGTATTACATCCGGGGCATTACAAACTCTCCTCTACTACAAAAAGATCTCGTCCCGAGATCTAGGACTGGAAAAAGGAAGGGTACTCGGAACGAAGATGATCTTCTCGTTCCCAGGTAGCTTCTCGGTCGGTGTGATGTGACCACTTGACTTTCAGAAATTTGATGGACTTGTTGCGGGTCTTGCGTTCGGTTTCTTCGAGAATTGCAACGGGATGCTCTCGGTAGGACAGGTCTTGTTGAAGATCAATCTCCTCAAACGGAATCATGCGCTCAGGTGCCTTGAAGCATTTGCGAAGTTGAGACACATGGAAGACATCATGAACATTGGCGAAGTTTGAAGGGAGCTCAAGTTGATAGGCTAGATCGCCTCTCTTGCTAAGAATCTTGAAAGGCCCGACGTATCTAGGAGCAAGTTTTCCTTTGATACCGAATCTTTGGGTGCCTTTCATTGGAGAGAGTCGGAGATAGACATGATCATCGATGTTGAATGCCAAATGACGATGCTTTCCGTCATAGTAGCTCTTCTGACGCGACTGAGCGGCCTTGAGATTCTCACGTATGACTTTGCACATTTCTTCGGCTTCTGAGATCAAGTCATTGCCAAGAAGTTGACGTTCGCCTGTTTCAGACCAGTTGAGAGGGGTACGGCACTTCCTGCCATAGAGAATTTCAAATGGTGCTTTGCCTGCACTTGCTTGAAAGCTGTTGTTGTAAGAGAACTCGGCAAATGGAAGGCAGTCTTCCCATTTCATGCTGAAAGAGATGACACAGTCTCTGAGCATGTCTTCTAGAATCTGATTCACGCGCTCGACTTGACCACTAGTCTGAGGGTGAAAAGCAGTGCTGAACCTGATCTTCGTGCCCATGGCGGACTGAAAGGAGTCCCAGAACCTTGATGTGAACAAGCTTCCACGGTCTGAGGATATCACTTGAGGAATGCCATGTAGGGACACAATTCTGGAAGTGTATAGCTCTGCAAGTTGAGCTGCATTGATTGATTCCTTCACTGGAAGAAAGTGAGCGACTTTGGTAAGCTTGTCGATCACCACAAAGATAGCATCATTCCCTCGCTTGGATTTAGGAAAGCCAGTGACGAAGTCCATTTCAATGTGGTCGAACTTCCACTCGGGAATAGGAAGAGGTTGGAGAAGACCGGCTGGACGTTGATGTTCTGCTTTCACTCTTCTGCATACATCACATTCGTTCACGAATTGGGCAATCTCCCTTTTCATGCGTGTCCACCAGTAAGACTGCTTGAGGTCTTGATACATCTTGGAACTGCCAGGATGAATGGAAAGGAGAGAATCATGAGCTTCATCCATTATGAGCTTCCTGAGATCACCTTTGGGAACAACGAGTCTGTCCTCGAAGAACAAGGTATCTCTCTCATCAACACGGAAGCACTTGTATTTTGGAGTGCCCTTTGCAATGCCATGTTTTACGTTCTTCACCATGGTATCACTGAGCTGGGCCTCACGAACTTGATCTTCCAAGGTAGGAGCAATTTGGAGATTTGCAAGAAAACCCCGCGGAACAACTTGAAGGTTGAGTTTCCTGAATGCTTCACAAAGCTCAGGCTGGTACGGCTTGATAAGAAGGCTGTTGCAATATGCCTTTCTGCTCAAAGCATCTGCAATCACATTCGCCTTGCCTGGAGTATATTCAATGCTGGGATTGTACTCTTGGATCATTTCAACCCAACGAGTCTGGCGGAGGTTCAGATGCGGCTGTGTGAAGATGTACTTCAAGCTCTTGTGATCAGTGAAGATGTCGACCTTTCTGCCCAACAACAGATGTCTCCACGTAATCAGAGCATGTACCACAGCTGCTAGCTCGAGATCATGTGTGGGATAGTTCTTCTCACTTGGCTTTAGCTGACGAGAAGTGTATGCCACAATTCTCTTATCTTGCATAAGCACACCACCAAGACCTTGAAGAGAAGCATCACAGAATACTTCATAGGGCTTGGATTCATCCGGAGGAGTCAGAACTGGAGCAGAGACAAGCTTATCTTTGAGGGTTTTGAATGCCACTTCACACTCTGGAGACCAAAAGTATTTGACATTCTTCTGAAGCAAGTTGGAAAGAGGCTTGGCAATCTTGGAGAAGTTCTCAACAAACCTTCTGCAATAGCTGGCAAGACCCAGAAAACTGCGGAGCTGCTTGACGTTCTGAGGAGCTTCCCAGTTGACAATTGCTTCAACTTTCTCGGGATTAACCGCAATACCGTCAGCTGAGATGATGTGGCCCAGGTACAAACCCGAAAGACAAAGAACCCGGAATGGAAATAGATGAAGCCGGAGATATATTATATACCCAAAAGGGAAAATATTACATCCGGGGCATTACAAAGATGATGTGTTCAGATCCTTGATGCTATTAAATACCCGTCATATTATGAACATGAATATGGTTTGTGAGTAGTTACATTTGTTCCCGGGGACATGGGAGAAGTCTTGTTATAAGTAATCATGTGAACTTGGTATCCTTCAATATTTTGATGAGATGTATGTTGTCTTTCCTCTAGTGGTGTTATGTGAACGTCGACCACATGACACTTCACCATTATTTGGGCCTAGGGGGAGGCATTGAGAAGTAATAAGTAGATGATGGGTTGCTAGAGTGATAGAAGCTTAAACCCTAGTTTATGCATTGCTTCGTAAGGTACTGATTTGGATCCACATGTTTCGTGCTATGGTTAGATTTATCTTAATTCTTCTTTTGTAGTTGTGAATGCTTGCGAGAGGGGTTAATCATAAATGGGAGGCTTGTCCAAGTAAGGACAACACCCAAGCACCGGTCCACTCACATATCAAATTATCAAAGTAGAGAACGCGAACCATATGATCCTGATGAAAAGTAACTTGACAATAATTCTCATGTGTCCTCGTGAGAACTTTGATTTACATAAGAGTTCGTCTAGGCTTATCCTTTGCTACAAAAGGATTGGGCCACCTTACTGCACCTTTGTTACACTTATTACTTGTTACCCGTTACAAATTATCTTATCACAAAACTATCTGTTACCGATAATTTCAGTGTTTGGAGAAAATACCTTGCTGAAAACCGCTTGACATTTCTTCCTGCTATTCATTGGGTTCGACACTTTTACTTATTGAAACGACTATGATAGATCCCCTATACTTGTGGGTCATCAGTAGCCCCCATCGCCGAGACCCAATAGGCCAGCCAAAGCTGGCCTCCATCGACCCGTCCTGCAGCACCGGGCGCGAGACGAGATTGGTCGTGTGGCACTGTGTGCGAGACGAGGTCGATCCTGCTACACCGTGTGCGAGATGAGCTTGGTCCTACTACACCGTGCGCGGTACGAGGTCGGTACTACCGCACCGAGAGCAAGACAAGTGATGGACCGCAGCTGGGAGAACAAAAACCCTCCAAAGAAAGTAATGCCCAAAGAGGAATCAAAGTCCGACACAAGTCTACTATGGACGAGGCGACGCCGGAACATGCTATCCGACATCGTAGTTGAGCTTTCGGCCTGCCATGGAGCCACCCAAAGCCGGGGTAGCAGCCACACCGGGCCATTGCCCAACCTACGCCGCTCGGCGAGCTCGAAACGATGGATTCATCGAGCATGCACAACCACCCGCACAGACGGCCGCCACAACCACCAACTGACCCCTGCCAGGAGGCCAGGACCAGGCCTTTGGCGACCAGCCTCCACTAGGTGCTCAGACGAGCACCCGCCATCATGTCACGCTGCCATTCGGTCCCGTGGAACCAGATCCGGGAAGATCTGGCCCGATGCCCACCTGCGCGCCTCCACCCGCGCTTAAACTGAGGGCAGAGGCCGCACCCTCACGGGCCCCTGACCGCCGTCGCATCGTCACCAACCAGCCATGCCGTCTCCCGGCGCCGGCACCGCCATGCCACTGGGCCCTGCCGCTACCTGAGTGCGCCGTCCCGCGCCGGAGCCCCACGGGCAGAGGAGAGGAAGATGCCCCGCCCCGCCGCGCTGATCGGTCTTTGCCCGTCAGCGCCTGCCGGTGGCAGGGAGGGGGTAGGGATGTAAGGAGGTGTGGTCGGGAGGTATGGCGGCTAGGGTTCCCTCCCGTCGCTTGCTAGAGCGATCCGGGATGGTCGGGGTAGGGATTCTATGTATGAGGCAAATGGCAACAAAGGGTGCGGGGATAAGATTACAGTGGAAAATATGTTGCATGCAGATGTCGAGTTTGCCAAAGCTAATAGTTTTCGCCGAAACCAATTACTACTAATTGGTTATGCCAAAACCGACCGAAACTCATGGTCAATCGTCTTAGTCAAACCCGACTGCCTGTAATCGCTTCGACGAGACCGATGGTGCATTAATTTTGAAAATCGCGTATTATCTTTGAATTAATGAAAAATGCATTATTTAAAAAAATAGTAGCAAATATTTCATGCAATGTCTTTGATCGCTCTTGTCTTAGCTCACTGTGTTCGTTCTCGACCCGTTTTTCGCGCCGAACGCCGCCCTGCTCGGTCATTTTTGCTTTGGTGTGCCTTGCATCACTAAGGCCCGTATGCGCCATCTAGGAGTTTTGGCGCCCACGAACTTACAACAATTGGTTGGTCCTTTAACCACTAGCGATGTAGTCTCTCCTCAGGGCGCAATTGGTTCGTCGGTCAACGGCTGATTAATATACCAGTCAACCGTTGAATTTTGATTATTATTTTTGAAAAAATTGACTTTTTGCAAAAAGTTAAAATAATTGTAAATTAAAAAAAATCAAGGATTTGAAAAAGTTCACAAACTTCAGAAATTTTCATGAATTTGAAAAAAGATTCAATGATTTTGCATAAAGTTCATAAACTTGAAGAAAGTTCATCAATTTTGAAAACAAAGTTCACAAATTTGAAAAAGTACATCGATTTTGCGGAAAAAATCACAAATTTGAAAAAAGTTCATAGATTTTAAAAGAAAAAGTTTATCGATCTTGAAAAAAGTTTGTGAATTTTTTAAAAGTTCATCAATTTTGAAAACAATTCAAGAATTTGAAAAAAAAAATCACCAATATTAAAAAAAGTTGAGAAAGTTGAAAACAACCTCATGGATTCTGGAAAACAATAATCATTAATCTTGAAGAAAAAGTTCATGGATTTGAAAAAAGTTCACCGACATCGAAGAAAAATCATGGATTTAAAAACAATTCTCACATTTAAGAAAACCAAAAAAAGAGAAATAAAAGAAAAAGGAACAAAAAGGGGAAAAGAAGAAAACAATTAAGAACTGTTCGGAAACTGTCCAGCGAACCGGAAAAACAGGTTTGGGAAGTTTGTGGAAGTTTCCCAGAACCAAAGGCTTTCCAGCGAACTCAAAAGAATCTCTACTACTATTAAAAAAACAAACTTAACTTATCTTAAGGTCACCCAGATTAGTGTACACGGAACAATCAGCACCTTACGATCTAATGCACTTAAACCCATCCTACCGTCAATAATTGCATCAATGATCTGCCACCCAGATCAACAGCCAGATCAAATGTTCTGCCCGAGCAGACGCGGTGGTCTGCCAAATCTCCTATCGATCAGCGTCCCGAATCCCCGATCCCCGCGGCCCCACGCACGTCGTTCCACTCCTGCCCGATTTACCTCAACGACCATAATCAACTCGGCCAAACAATGCCGCCGCAATTCCCTCCGCCTCGCAACCTTATCTCTCTCGCCGTGCCGCCCATCGTAGCCGGCCGTACCTCCCTCCGCCGTCAAGCACTAGCTCTGGTGGCTTCGCCGTCCATCGGGTCGCACCTGGCGACGCCGCCGTTCATCCGCTTCCCATGCGCCACCACCCCGCACGCCTCGGCCCTGATTCGTCACCGCTCCGTGTACTTCGGCCGGGATTCGCCGCCGACTCACTGTCGGGGTGCCCGTTGCGCGGCTGCCACTTGCCACGCCTCAACGGTCGGGTTCGAGGGTTCCTCGGCAAGCGTGGCCGGTGGCAATCCAATGATGGCGGCAAGTGGCGAGGAGGCGTGCGAATCGGCGACAACGAAGCATCACATTGGGGTGTACGGGCAACGAAGCACCAGAATCGACCCGCCTCGTGCGTGTGATGAACAGGAGAAGGGATGGGGGCTACCGGCGACATGATGCGGTGGCAGGACAACTACGCGGCGATCTGCTAGATCTACGACAGGGAAGGTCAGTCTCGCGCTCTCCAGCCTCTCTGATTTTTTTTTCATGCGGGGATAGAGGATTTTGCGTTGCGGCGGCCATCGCTCAGCGTGGCGACATGGGTGGGAGGTAGAGGTCGTGGGGCGCCGGAATCAGTGAGGGGGTGCCAACAAGAGCTAATAGATGCATCCTCCCGACCGCAATCCACGCCAGTGCACGAAATTTCTCATGCATGCTTAAAATATTCTCACGAGGATTGGCGTATCAGCACATAAGACCATCTGTCATTTTTGGATAATGTTTGAGCAAAGAAAGGGAGGTAGGGGAGGGTGGCCAACAACATACAATTGGGCCTTCACAATAGGATTTTCGTGGCACAGGCAGCACTGCTTATTTTCACGAGCAAGGGGGCAAATTCAGGTAGCCAACAACACCCCCATGATGTAGGCAAGTATGCATGGATGTAGATGCAACACTTCCCAGGGATGCAAACATTTTTATACTCGCGTAGTACATGATGTAAGCAAGTTTTTGGTTCATGGTGATGCAAAACACTTTCAGGGATGTAGGCAATTTTTCAAACAGGAATGTATGCAAGTATGCAACAGTGTGACTTTCAGGGTGGTCTAGCAATATTGTACATGTGCATCTCTTTTTTTAGGCAAAAAGCAGTAGATGTAACTTAGGCAATAGAAGAGGATATACCAAACAGAGGAGTAATTTTTGTAGGCACCATGATGTAGGCAACACTCTGAGAGATAAGTAAGGCAACGCAGCAGGATGCAGGTAAAATACAGATAGATATAATATAGGCACAATTTCTTTGGGATGGGGCAGGCAATATCTGAATACATCAGGCAATATTGTAATGCGGTCACCGTTCGGTACATCCATTACCGACTAGCAATGCCGGGGATGAGTCGGCCAGCGACGGAGTGCTCTTTTTTGTCATACTGAACCCAGTTTTACAGATTGTTCTTTTTAAAAAAATCTGCAGACTGTTCTTGCCAAACAGTACATATCAACTAGGTACGCACTACATGATTTGATGTTGGCTTTGTTTCTATTCCTTTAGATTACTATTTACATTTATCATTGTCACTGATTAGCCCAAAAATCGTATATGAGGTCAAAGACAATTGTATTCGCTTGGGCAGGGTGCTCTTCAGATACATAATGAGCAAAATGCAGTACCATTCACTAGCTTTAGTAGTTCTAAACCCTTTTAAGTATAAAAGTGTTTCTCTGCTTGGCAGTTGGGATGAGTCCCATTACTAATGATAACATCTAAGAACAAGCCATATGCATAATCCAACAAATAAGGTTAGCTGGACCCTTCACATTGAAAGACCAGACTAGGAATAAGAGCTTGAGTCGTGCATTAACTGTATCACTACCAAATATTTGATCTAGCTAACAGTGCAAGTTGGCTCTCTACACCCAAAATCAGTTGGAAAATGTTCTTGGCTTCACGTGCTGCCTTTAACTGCAACTGATCTCCTGAATAGCACATCAAATGTACAAGTCACTGTTCTTCTACTAACTAATCAACTCAGAACACTGACACACCATCTCCACAAATTTGTTGAAAGACATGGGATTTTTTTATAGCAACATATATGTAACCAATCCATTATTTTTGCTCTTATATGTGTGAGTTATAGACTGACATAACCATATAATGCAGATGAGGTGTAATAAAGGAAAAGCATGGTGTTGACAATACTACCTTTTCTATTTTTAATTCTTGATCTGTTGCTGGTTTCCATATTGTGGATGTGAATTATATTGCATTCTCACGAAAACCTTTTCTTCCTCCTTATCTCTAATCATACTACTATGATCACGCCGATGAGGTAGAGTTCTGTGGTGCTCATCTGACCCTGGTTTGTGCTATGATTTCAAGTGTTGTTTAGCTATGAATCGGCATGATTAACTCTCTGTTTTGCTATAGAGTTGATAATTAACTAATCTACTTGGTCCTGCTCTAGGACGTTTTAATTTAATTAGTGCTGGTTACCACATCTGCCATTCTTTGGTTCTAAGCTTGACTCTCTAGACCTAACAGGTCCAATTTTTAAATGATGTATAGCTACTGTTTATCTACACTTAGAGCTTGATAAGAATGAAAAAAAATCGGCTTGATTTTAGTTATTGTGCATTTCATAGGGTGTCGAATGTACAAGATAGTGTCTTAGCTTATGTTGACATTCACATATAATACATGTTGTAGATGTATTTCTCCAGCATGTGTAAGTAGATAGCCCACACCATGTGTGGCCGGCACATTGGCTCCTTCCATTGTGGGATGAATCTCATTTGGCTTCTCCCTGACTCACTCATTCATGCAGGTAATTTGCACTGATTTTTCTGCCGTGTTTTATTTACTAATAACGTGGTGAACATTGGGAAAGGTTGCATAACACAAATTCAATGTTTCCTTTGCAAGAGAACATATTGGGGGGGCCATACTTTCCATTTTTCTTTCACAACTTGTTACGTCAAGCAATAGCGAATACTTTTATTGATTAGCCTCTCTGCTCTATGTCCTGAAACACTGGCATGTGTTAAATTGCTGAGATCTATGTTTATAAAATATATTCTACCTATGACAGTAGTTTTAGCTTCCATGGTGTTGTAGAGTAGCTTTATCACTATCACATATCCATGCAAATACTAAACCTGTGGAGCAGGTGAGCAGCAGCCAGACATTTGATCCCACTGGGGTACAAGAGAAATTTCTCCTAATATTGTTGAGAACACTGAAGATAGCTCGATGGCATGGCAAGTCTTCTCTTGAAATCAGCGTCTGTGTATTGAGTAAGCATCAGCGGCATCCCTAGGCTCGACAACAATTAGAAATTCAGAATAGAGCAATCAGTGGTGGCAGGTTTCTAAAAAATGTAACTTGTATAACAACATGCCCATTGGATTCATCTGATCTTGCTTTTTTGCATAGGTGATTTAGTTTCCTTTCAGCTGAATACTATTGTTGGTAGTAAAGCATGTAAATATATACTGTTATTTTTAAAATTATATGATGATAGCCTGAGACGTGCGTTGCACGTGCAAACTTACTAGTAAAAGGAAGGAAGTGAGAAGGCACAAGCGTTAAGTTGTCCTTGTGGTTTTGGGTGTTCTCTCTGAACAGAGGTCTCGAGTTGAAACCCGTCGTGCACCCTTTTTGCCATTAACTGAAAATGTCTAAATTGGGCCGGCCCAGCACGGAGATGAGGTTTGCACCCGATTGCCGGAGCAACTAGTTAACGAGCGCTCCTTCGGGAGCCACGCGGCGATCAGCGCCACTTGACGCGCTCTCAGCGATTCGTCACGTGTCGCGCTCTGGACGATCCCTTCGGATTTTATTAATTTTTATTTTTCCTAACGCGTTTTCGGCTTATTGAACGGGTTTTCCGGGTTTTTCGACGTTTTGGTTTTCCACCGGTCTTACTTAGTTTTTCGATTAAAAAAAATCGATTTTTTTAAAACATGTTTTTTTTTCGTGAAAAGTCACGGTTTTGCTTCCGCGTGAGGCACGGTTGTGCTTTCGCGATAGTCACGGCCGAGCCTCTTGAAAAGGGAAAAAACACGTTTTCTATTTTTTTTTCGCGAGAGTCACGGTTTTTCTTCCGCGAGAGGCACGGTTGTGCTTTCGCGGGAGCCACGGCCATGTCTCTTTGGGAAAGAGAAAAAAAACGCGTTTTCTGTTTTTTTTCTTTCGTGAGAGTCACGATTTTGCTTCCGCGAGAGGCACGGTTGTGTTTTCGCGAGAGTCACGGCCGAGCCTCTCGGAAAGGAAAAAAATGCGTTTTTTGTTATTTTCCCCGAGAGTCACGGTTTTGCTTCCGCAAGAGGCACGGTTGTGCCTCTTTCGGAAAGGAAAAAAAATAGATTTTCTGTTTTTTTATTTCTTTCGCGAGAGTCGCGGTTTTGCTTCAGCGAGAGGCACGGTTGTGTTTTCGCGAGAGTCACGGCCGTGCCTCTTTCGGAAAGGGAAAAACCAGTGTGCCCGGTTCGGTTTTTTCGTCCGTTTTTTTTGTGAAAAAAAAGTTCGTCGAAACCTATCAACATGGGATCAGTTTTGAAGATCTCAATGCGAGGAATTCAATGGTGAAAACGGTTCAAGATTTGGACGCATGGTTTAAAAGATTAAACATTTTGAATGAACGGATCTACGAAAAAAGGGAAAACGCTCAGGTTGCGACAAGTGGCGCACATGCAGCGCGTCACTTATCGCAACATGAGATTTGGGGTGATCTTTGCAACGAGTACTCCTCAACTATGATTTCGCCCGATTACAAAAACAGTACTAACCGGCGTAGAAGGCGCCGTATAGAAAATGCTGGCTTATATGGACTTTTGTTTCGTTTACCTGGGATGCACACGCTTTAGAAATAAAATGGCAAGAGTCAAACCTAAATCTTGGGCATTCTCTACGCACACAAAAAAAGATTACCATTTACTCCCGTGTGCTTTCTCTACTCCCCATCCATTAAGGGATCTATTGCAATGATGAAGAGCAGAGTGAAGGGGGTCGCCCTGTCGCAACCCGTTAGAGCATCTCCAACAGCCGCGCAAAAAGGCGCGCGCGCGCAACTTGCGTTTTCGCGCCCGCGGGGCAGAATGTCGCGCTCCAGCGGCGGCGGGAAAACCGCGGGCGAGGGAACCGCTTGCGCGCGCGCGAAATGGCGGCCTCTCGCGCGCCATTTTTGCGGCGCCTCCTCCCGCGCGCCTATAAAACGCAGCGCGCGCGCTTCCCCTCGCTCTCCACCGCTCTCTCTCTCTCCCTGCCTCTCGCGCCATCGCTTGCGCCGCCGCCCCAGAGCGCCGCCGCACCAGATCGCCGCCGCCGCCCCCGACGCGCCACCGTGCCGCCACGCCACCGTTCTTCGTCGGGCTACCGCGGCGTCCGCGAGCGCCCGAACGGCGCCGGGTTCTACGCCGAGATACGCTTCGGCGATCTCCGGCTTCCACTCGGAACGTACGAGACGGCGCACGAGGCCGCCCGCGCGTTCGACGCGGCGGCGTGGTATAACACCCCGGTGTAATGATGCTACAGTAACCCTTGGGGTTAAGTTCTTAATTTTGCTAAACAAGTTTCTAATCATTATTTTCTCATGTTTCTTTCAATTTTCCCTTTGAATGCAAATTCAAATGCCAAGTGAAATTCTAAATTGCTTAAACATGAAAACAAAAATGTTCATCATGTGCCAAATAATCCTTTGTTAATATTGGTGGTGGTCCAACTTTTTTTTGCAAGTTGTTTAACTGGCCTAAAATAGCAAAAATAAAGATTAAAAGAAAATGAAAAAAAGGAAGCTGTCAGAGAAAAGGAGAGAGAGACCCCTTCCCCTGGGCCCTGGCCCAACTGGGCCACGGCCCAGCAGTCGGCCCACCTTTCCCTTGGCCTATATGGCCCCCTCCCCGTGACCTAATCGCGCTCACTCTTTCCACTTTCCCCCGATCCCCTTTCCCTCTCTCCCGCTCGGTCCCTCGTTCCCCCTCGATCTGGATCGGGCTCGCTGGACGCCGCCGCCCCGTAACCGCCCCGACGACCGCGCCCTGCACCTCGACGGCGCTCGCCGGAGCCGCCCTTCATCGCCTCGTCCTCCTCCTCCTCTTCATCGGACGTCCTCGCGCCTCGACGCCCCCTCTACTCACCAACGCCGGTGAGGACCCCGGTCGTCCTCCCCTTCCCCATGTCCGTCGCCGCGCTCCGTGCGCACGCGCGCCGGCCGCGACCGGTCCTGTGTGCCCGCCTGCACCGTAGCCGTGTCCACCTCCGCCCTGCCTCGCCCGCTCACCGCATCGCCCACCGGCGCCCTCCCGCTCGCCGGACCGCGCCTCCGACCGCGTCCGGGTCCGATGCTAGGTCCTCCGCGCCCACAGCCACGGCGCCCGACCGCGCTCCCCGCTAGAGCATCGCCCCGCGATGCCCGCTCGCCCCGTGCCTCGCTCCCGCACCGGCGGCTGCTGCGCCAGCATCACTTGTCGCCGCCCTCGCCTGGGCCGCGCCCCTGCCCGCCGGCCGCACCCGCCGGCCGAGCCAGGCCACCGCCGCTCCACTGCCGTGGCCGCCCCACCACTCCACTGCCGCGGTCGCCCCACCGCCGCGGCCCTGCTCATCGACCGCCGCGCCCGCTCGTCCCCTACCGCGTGGCCGGCTCGGTCTCGCTCGCCGGCCGGCCCTTCTCCCGCTCGCCGGCTACCGACGCCCCGGCGGCCTCGTCCCGCCGTGCGGGCGAGCGCTCGCTCGGGCGCCCACGCCCGGGCACCCGTGCCCGCCCCGTTAGTCGCCCGCTTCAGTGGCCTAATGGGCCACTGAGCAGTGGGGCCCATTCCCCTAAAAAAAGCAGATAAAAATAGTAATAATTAATTAATTAATTAATTTATTAATTAACTTAATTAATTTGGTTTAAGTAAACTAACCACCTAATTAGACTAACTAAAATCTGTTAATTAGGATAACAGAGGATGACGAACCGGCCACGCGCGTCAGTTGACGAAGTCAACGGTCAGCATTGACCCTGGTCAACCTTGTTGACTGCTGACATCATGATGACGTCAGGCTGATGTCATAATTCCGTTTTTGAACTAAAATAATTTTAGAATATTACTAAAACTTTGGAAAATCATATAAAATAATCTGTAACTCGGATGAAAATGTTTTATATATGAAAATCGCTTAGAACGACGAGACGAATCCGAATACGCGGTCCGTTCAAACGCCACACGTCCCTAGCATAGTGAACCTGCAACTTTCCCCCTTCGATTCATCTGACCGAAAACACGAAACGCCGGGGATACTATCCCGAGTGTTATCCCCCTTCGCCGGTACCGTGTACCACCGCGTTAGAGCACCCTAGCACTGCGTGTTAACTTGTCGAGCTTCTTTATTGCATCTGTATGCCTTGTATTTATTGTTTCTCCCCCCTCTTCTCTCCGGTAGACCCCGAGACCGAAGATGCCCCGGTGATCGACTACGGTGTTGACGACCCCTCCTTGCCAGAGCAACCAGGCAAGCCAACCCCCTTTGATCATTCCGATATCGCCCATTCTCTTCTCTCTTATGCTTGCATTAGAACTGCTACTGCTTTTTGTATGATCCTATTCTGATGCATAGCCTGTTGTTGATACTTCTTTCATACCTTACATGTTTATACTAAACTGCTTAGTATAGGCTGGTTAGAGATCCACCAGTGACCCCCTACCTTGTCCCGACTGCCCCGCTGGATTATCAGAAGACCCGATCAACGGGATCGAAGACCAGGACCCGGCACCGCACATCACTTTCCCCTTAGTTGATCGACACTATTGGGTGTTGGAAATATGCCCTAGAGGCAATAATAAAAGTATTATTATTATATTTCCTTGTTCATGATAATTGTCTGTTATTCATGCTTGAATTGTATTGTACGGAAACAGCGAGACATGTGTGAATATATAGACCACAATGAGTCCCTGGTAGGCCTCTAGTTACCAGCTCGTTGATCAACAGATGGTCACGGTTTCCTGACCATGGACATAGGATGTCAGTGATAACGGGATCACATCATTAGGGGAATGATGTGATGGACAAGACCCAATCTTGAGCATAGCACGAGATCGTATAGTTCGTAATGCATAAGCTTTTCGGTGTCAAGTATTTATTCCTTAGACCATGAGGTTGTACAACTCCCGGATGCCGTATGAATACTTTGGGTGTGCCAAACGTCACAAGTAACTGGGTGGCTATAAAGGTACGCATCGAGTATCTTCGAAAGTGTCTGTTGAGTTGGTACGAACCGAGACTGGGATGTTGTCACTCCGTATGACGGAGAGGTACCTCTGGGCCCACTCGGTAAAACATCAGCATAATGAGCTCAAAGTGACTAAGGAGTTAGTCACGGGATGATGGATTACGGAACGAGTAAAGAGACTTGCCATGACGAGATTGAACAAGGTATCGGGAATACCGACGATCGAATCTCGGGCAAGTACCGTACCGATGGACAAAGGGAATAACGTACGGGATTGAGTGAATCCTTGACACGGTGGTTCATCCGATGAAGATCATCGAGGAACACGTGGGAACCAACATGGGTATCCAGATCCCGCTGTTGGTTATTGACCGGAGAGTCGTCTCGGTCATGTCTGCGTGTCTCCCGAACCCGTAGGGTCTACACACTTAAGGTTCGGTAACGCTAGAGTCGTAGAGATACATGCACGTGGAAACCCGAAAATTGTTCGGAGTCCCGGATGAGATCCCGGACGTCACGAGGAGTTCCGGAATGGTCCGGAGGTAAAGAATGATACTCCCTCCGTTCCAAAATATAAGGTGTATTATATTTTCAAAAAGTCAAACTTCTCTAACTTTGACCAAAGTTATAGACAAAAATATCAATATCTAGAGTACCACATCATTGTCACTAGATTCACCATGAAATATATTTTTATATTTTATATTTGTAGTATTGTAATTTTTAATATATTTTCCTATAAAGTTGGTCAAAGATAGATGACGTTTGACTTTTTGGAAAACTAATACACCTTACATTTAGGAACGGAGGGAGTATATAGGAAGTCCAGTTTCGACCATCGGGTGATCTCCAGGGGTCACCGGGAGTGTCCCGGGACCACCGGAGGGGCCCCGGGGGTCCACCGGGTGGGCCCGCCCATCCTGGTGGGGCCCCTAGGCCGCAAGGAGGAAGTGGCCAGCCCTAATGGGCTGGCGCACCACATGGGCCCTCCTCCCCATGCGCCTAGGGTTGAAACCCTAGGGGGGAGGGGGCGCCACCTTGCCTTGGGGGGCAAGGATCCCCCCCTGGCCGCCGCCCCACCCTGCAGATCCCATCTGCAGGGCCGGCGCACACCCCTGGCCCCCTATATATATATATGTGGGGGGGGGGAGGTCAGCCGCACCCTTGCCCCTGGAGTAGGGATGGCAATGGGTACCCATTACCCACGTACCCTGCGGGTAAAAACCCTATTAGGGTAAGGGTATGGGACAAAAAGTTACCCATGGGTATGTAAATAAGGAAATCTCAAACCCACCGGGTAGAGCGGGTACGGGTATGAGATCATATAACCCATACCCGCATACCCATGTACCCTTATAAATCTAACAAGTATGGAAATAGTTACATCTACCCTTTGTCATGAGTTTGTGCACTTGAAAATGTATCACTGTGTACTAATGTTTATGACTATGTGCTGATGTTTTGATGTGTTGATGTTTCCTAGAAAGTATCGCTGCTTATAAAATGTGGTGTTTTTTTATGATGTGTTGTTGTTTATAAGTATGTATTGATGTTATTATGTGCTGTAAATTATAAATTATGATTGTATCTTGTTGTTTATGATTATGTGTCACTCAAATTGTTGTTATGCAAACATGGGTATTCTAACCCGCGGGTACCCATTTACCCTGTCGGGTGACGGGTATGGGAAAAATTTGTACCCACTAGCAGGTATGGGTACGGGTGATGGGTAAGCTTAAATGGGACGGGTAAGGGTATGGGGTGGCTCCACCCGTACCCAAACCCTGTGGGTGCCATCCCTACCCTGGAGCCTCTCCCCCTCCCGTCACACCTCCATACTCCCTCCGCAAGGCGCCGGCGAAGCCCTGCAGGATTCTCCACTGCATCCACCACCACACCGTCGTGCTGCTGGATCTCTGACGACCTCTCCTCCCCCCTTGCTGGATCAAGAAGGAGGTGACGTTGCTGTACCGGACGTGTGTTGAACGCGGAGGTGCCGTCCGTTCGGCGCTAGATCATCGGTGACGAAGAACGTGAAGAGTACGACTACTTCATCCACGCTTCTTCGAAAGCTTCCGCTCGCGATCTACATAACAGTATGTAGATGCACTCTTACTTGCTCGTTGCTAGATGTCTCCTTAGTTGGATCTTGGTGAAAGCGTAGAATTTTTTTGAATTCTGCTACGTTCCCCAACAGTGGCATATGAGCTAGGTCTTATGCGTAGCATCTTGCACGAGTAGAACACAAAGCAGTTGTGGGCGTTTGAGTTTGTTCAACTTTCTTGTCGTTACTAGTCAATCTTGATTCGGCGGTATTGTGGGATGAAGCGGCCCAGACCGACTTTACACGTACGCTTACATGAGACTGGTTCCACCGACAGACATGCACTAGTTGCATAAGGTGGCTGGCGGGTGTCTGTCTCTCCTACTTTAGTCGGATCGGATTCGATGAAATGGTCCTTATGAAGGGTAAATAGAAATTGACAAATCACGTTGTGGTTTTGGCGTAGGTAAGAAACGTTCTTGCTAGAAAACCTATAGAAGCCACGTAAAAACTTGCAACAACAATTAGAGGACGTCTAACTTGTTTTTGCAGCATGTGCTATGTGACGTGGTATGGCCAAAAGAAGATGTGATGAATGATATATGTGATGTATGAGATTGATCATGTTCTTGTAATAGGGAATCACGAATTGCATGTCGATGAACTTGACAACCGGCAGGAGCCATATGAGTTGTCTTAACTATTGTATGACCTGCGTGTCACTGAATAAACGCTATGCAATTACTTTACTTTATTGCTAAACGTTAGCCATAGTAGTAGAAGTAATAGTTGGCGTGATGACTTCTTCAAGACACGATGATGGAGATCATGATGATGAAGATCATGGTGTCGAGCCGGTGACAAGATGATCATGGTGCCCCGAAGATGGAGATCGAAGGAGCAAGATGATATTGGCCATATCATGTCACTTTAATTGATTGCATGTGATGTTTATCATGTTTATGCATCTTGTTTACTTAGAACGACGGTAGTAAATAAGATGATCTCTCACTAAAAATTTCAAGAATTGTGTTCCCCCTAACTGTGCACCGTTGCTAAAGTTCGTTGTTCCGAAGCACCACGTGATGATCGGGTGTGATAGGCTCTAACGTTCGCATACAACGGGTGTAAGCCAGATTTACACACGCAATACACTTAGGGTTTACTTGACGAGCCTAGCATGTACAGACATGGCCTCGGAACACGAAAGACCGAAAGGTCGAACACGAGTCGTATAGAAGATACGATCAACATGAAGATGTTCACCGTTGATGACTAGTCCGTCTCACGTGATGATCGGACACGGGCTAGTCGATTCGGATCGTGTATCACTTAGATGACTAGAGAGATGTCATTCTGAGTGGGAGTTCATTAAAATTTGATTAAGATGAACTTAAATATCATGAACTTAGTCTAAATTCTTTACAATATCTCTTGTAGATCAAATGGCCCACGCTCAAGTTTCCCTCAACTTCAACGCGTTCCTAGAGAAAACCAAGCTGAAAGACGATGGTAGCAACTATACGGATTGGGTCCGTAACCTGAGGATTATCCTCATAGCTGCCAAGAGATCATATGTCCTTGAAGCACCGCTAGGTGATGCACCTGCTCCCGATGCGGCCCAAGACGTTTTGAACGTCTGGCAGTCGCGTAGTGATGATTACTCCCTGGTTCAGTGCGGCATGCTTTACAGCTTAGAGTCGGGGCTCCAAAAACGTTTTGAGAACCATGGAGCATATGAGATGTTCGAAGAGCTGAAAATGGTTTTTAAAGCTCATGCCCGAGTCGAGAGATATGATGTCTCCGACGCATTCTACAGCTGTAAGATGGAGGAAAACAGTTCTGTCAGTGAGCATATCCTCAAGATTTTTGGATTGCACAATCGCTTGTCTCAGTTGGGAATGAATCTCCCAGATGAAGCGGTCGTTGACAGAATCCTCCAGTCGCTCCCACCAAGCTTCAAGAGCTTCGTGTTAAACTTCAATATGCAGGGGATGGAGAAGTCCATTCCCTAGGTGTATTCGATGCTGAAATCAGCGGAGGTGGACATCAAGAAAGAACATCAAGTGTTGATGGTCAATAAAACCACTAAGTTCAAGAAAGGCAAGGGTAAGAAGAACTTCAAGAAGGACGGCAAGGGAGTTGCCGCGCCCGGTAAGCCTGTTGCCGGAAAGAAGCCAAAGCATGGACCCAAGCCTGAGACAGAGTGCTTTTATTGCAAGGGAACGGGTCACTGGAAGCGGAACTGCCCCAAATACTTAGCAGACAAGAAGGTCGGGAACGTCAAAGGTATATTTGATATACTTGTTATTGATGTGTACCTTACCAGCGCTCGTAGTAGCTCCTGGGTACTTGATACCGGTGCAGTTGCTCATATTTGTAACTCTAAGCAGGAGCTGCGGAATAAGCGGAGACTGGCGAAGGATGAGGTAACGATGCGCGTCGGGAATGGTTCCAAGGTCGATGTGATCGCCGTCGGCACGCTACCTCTACATCTACCATCGGGATTAGTTTTAAACCTTAATAATTGTTATTTAGTACCAGCTTTGAGCATGAACATTGTATCTGGATCTCGTCTTATGCGAGATGTCTACTCTTTCAAATCAGAGAATAATGGTTGTTCTATTTATTTGAGAGATATATTTTATGGTCATGCCCCGCTGGTCAATGGTTTATTTTTGATGAATCTCGAACGTGATGATACACATATTCATAGTGTAGATGCCAAAAGATGTAAAGTTGATAATGATAGTCCCACATACTTGTGGCATTGCCGCCTTGGTCATATTGGTGTCAAACGTATGAGGAAGCTCCATTCAGATGGACTTCTAGAGTCTCTTGATTATGAATCATTTGACACATGCGAACCATGCCTATTAGGCAAGATAACCAAGACTCCGTTCTCAGGAACAATGGAACGAGCAACCAACTTACTGGAAATCATACATACCGATGTGTGCGGTCCAATGAGTGTTGAGGCTCGCGGAGGCTATCGTTATGTTCTCACCCTCACAGATGACTTGAGTAGATACGGGTATATCTATTTGATGAAACACAAGTCTGAGACCTTTGAAAAGTTCAAGGAATTTCAGAATGAGGTTGAGAATCAACGTGACAGGAAAATAAAGTTCTTACGATCAGATCGTGGGGGTGAATATTTAAGTCATGAATTTGGCACGCACCTAAGGAAATATGGAATTGTTTCACAACTGACACCGCCCGGAACACCTCAACGTAACGGAGTGTCCGAACGTCGAAATCGTACTCTGTTGGACATGGTGCGATCTATGATGTCCCTCACCGATTTACCGCTATCTTTTTGGGGTTATGCTTTAGAGACTGCCGCATTCACTTTAAATAGGGCTCCGTCGAAATCCGTTGAGACGACTCCGTATGAACTTTGGTTTGGCAAGAAACCGAAGCTGTCGTTTCTAAAAGTTTGGGGTTGCGATGCTTATGTCAAGAAACTTCAACCTGAAAAGCTCGAACCCAAATCGGAAAAATGCGTCTTCATAGGATACCCAAAGGAAACGATTGGGTACACCTTCTACCACAGATCCGAAGGCAAAGTCTTTGTTGCCAAGAATGGATGCTTTCTGGAGAAAGAGTTTCTCTCGAAAGAAGTGAGTGGGAGGAAAGTAGAACTTGATGAGGTGACTGTCACCCCTCCTGAACCGGAAAGTAGCGCAGCGCAGGAAATTGTTCCTGAGGTGCCTGCACCGACAAGGGAGGAAGCTAATGATGAAGATCATGAAGAAACAGATCAAGTTACTACTGAACTTCGAAGGTCCACGAGGGCACGTTCCGCACCAGAGTGGTACGGCAACCCTGTCCTGGAAATCATGTTGTTAGACAACGGTGAACCTTCGAACTATGAAGAAGCGATGGCGGGCCCGGATTCCAATAAATGGCTTGGAGCCATGAAATCCGAGATAGAATCCAAGTATGAAAACAAAGTATGGACTTTGGTGGACTTGCCTGATGACAGGCACGCCATAGAAAACAAATGGATATTTAAAAAGAAGACAGACGCGGATGGTAATGTGACCATCTATAAGGCTCGGCTTGTCGCTAAGGGTTATCGACAAGTTCAAGGGATTGACTACGACGAGACTTTCTCTCCCGTAGCGATGCTAAAGTCAGTCAGAATCATGTTAGCTATTGCCGCATTCTCTAATTATGAGATATGGCAAATGGACGTCAAAACAACATTCCTGAATGGCTTCCTCAAGGAAAAGTTGTATATGATGCAGCCGGAAGGTTTTGTCGATCTAGAGAATGCTAACAAGGTATGCAAGCTCCAACGCTTGATTTACGGGCTGGTGCTAGCATCTCGGAGTTGGAATATTCGCTTTAATGATGTGATCAAAGCGTTTGGCTTTATACAGACTTATGGAGAAGCCTGTATCTACAAGAAAGTGAGTGGGAGCTCTGTGGCATTTCTCATATTATATGTGGATGACATATTGCTGATGGGAAATGATATAGAATTCTTGGAAAATGTAAAGGCCTACTTGAATAAAAGTTTTTCAATGAAGGACCTTGGAGAAGCTGCTTACATATTAGGCATCAAAATCTATAGAGATAGATCAAGACGCCTCATTGGTCTTTCACAAAGTACATACCTTGACAAGATATTGAAGAAGTTCAATATGGATCAGTCCAAGAAAGGGTTCTTGCCTGTTTTGCAAGGTATGAGATTGAGCAAGGCTCAGTCGCCGACCACGGAAGAAGATAGAGAAAAGATGAGTGTCATTCCCTATGCCTCGACCATAGGTTCTATCATGTATGCCATGCTGTGTACCAAACCTGATGTGAACCTTGCCATAAGTTTGGTAGGGAGGTACCAAAGTGATCCCGGTATGGAACACTGGACAGCGGTCAAGAACATCCTGAAGTACCTGAAAAGGACTAAGGATATGTTTCTCGTTTATGGAGGTGACGAAGAGCTCGTCGTAAAGGGTTACGTCGATGCTAGCTTCGACACAGATCTGGATGACTCTAAGTCTCAAACCGGATACGTGTATATTTTGAATGGTGGGGCAGTCAGCTGGTGCAGTTGCAAGCAAAGCGTCGTGGCAGCATCTACATGTGAAGCGGAGTACATAGCTGCTTCTGAAGCAGCGCAAGAAGGAGTCTAGATGAAGGAGTTCATCACCGACCTAGGAGTCATTCCAAGCGCGTCAAGCCCGATGACTCTCTTCTGTGACAACACTGGAGCTATTGCCATTACCAAGGAGCCCAGGTTTCACAAGAAGACCAAGCACATCAAGCGCCGTTTAAACTCCATCCGGAATTATATTTAGGATGAAGACATAGATATTTGTAAAGTGCATACGGATCTGAATGTTGCAGACCCATTGACTAAACCTCTTCCACGGGCAAAACATGATCAACACCAGAACTCTATGGGTGTTCGATTCATCACAATGTAACTAGATTATTGACTCTAGTGCAAGTGGGAGACTGTTGGAAATATGCCTTAGAGGCAATAATAAAAGTATTATTATTATATTTCCTTGTTCATGATAATTGTCTGTTATTCATGCTTGAATTGTATTGTACGGAAACAGCGATACATGTGTGAATATATAGACCACAATGAGTCCCTGGTAGGCCTCTAGTTACCAGCTCGTTGATCAACAGATGGTCACGGTTTCCTGACCATGGACATAGGATGTCAGTGATAACGGGATCACATCATTAGGGGAATGATGTGATGGACAAGACCCAATCTTGAGCATAGCACGAGATCGTATAGTTCGTAATGCATAAGCTTTTCGGTGTCAAGTATTTATTCCTTAGACCATGAGGTTGTACAACTCCCGGATGCCGTAGGAATACTTTGGGTGTGCCAAACGTCAAAACGTAACTGGGTGGCTATAAAGGTACCCATCAGGTATCTCCGAAAGTGTCTGTTGAGTTGGTACGAACCGAGACTGGGATGTTGTCACTCCGTATGACGGAGAGGTACCTCTGGGCCCACTCGGTAAAACATCATCATACTGAGCTCAAAGTGACTAAGGAGTTAGTCACGGGATGATGGATTACCGAACGAGTAAAGAGACTTGCCATGACGAGATTGAACAAGGTATCGGGAATACCGACGATCGAATCTCGGGCAAGTACAGTACCGATGGACAAAGGGAATAACGTACGGGATTGAGTGAATCCTTGACACGGTGGTTCATCCGATGAAGATCATCGAGGAACACGTGGGAACCAACATGGGTATCCAGATCCCGCTGTTGGTTATTGACCGGAGAGTCGTCTCGGTCATGTGTGCGTGTCTCCCGAACCCGTAGGGTCTACACACTTAAGGTTCGGTAACGCTAGAGTCGTAGAGATACATGCACGTGGAAACCCGAAAGTTGTTCGAAGTCCCGGATGAGATCCCGGACGTCACGAGGAGTTCCGGAATGGTCCGGAGGAAAATAATGATATATAGGAAGTCCAGTTTCGGCCATCGGGTGATCTCCGGGGGTCACCGGGAGTGTCCCGGGACCACCAAAGGGGCCCCGGGGGTCCACCGGGTGGGCCCCCTAGGCCGCAAGGGGGAAGTGGCCAGCCCTAATGGGCTGGCGCACCACATGGGCCCTCCTCCCCATGCGCCTAGGGTTGAAACCCTAGGGGGGAGGGGGCGCCACCTTGCCTTGGGGGGCAAGGATACCCCCCTGGCCGCCGCCCCACCCTGCAGATCCCATCTGCAGGGCCGGCGCACCCCCCTGGCCCCCTATATATATATGTGGGGGGGGGGAGAGGGCAGCCGCACCCTTGCCCCTGGCGCCTCTCCCCCTCCCGTCACACCTCCATACTCCCTCCGCAGGGCGCCGGTGAAGCCCTACAGGATTCTCCACTGCATCCACCACCACGCCGTCGTGCTGCTGGATCTCTGACGACCTCTCCTCCCCCTTGCTGGATCAAGAAGGAGGTGACGTTGCTGTACCGGACGTGTGTTGAACGCGGAGGTGCCGTCCGTTCGGCGCTAGATCATCGGTGACGAAGAACGTGAAGAGTACGACTACTTCATCCACGCTTCTTCGAAAGCTTTCGCTCGCGATCTACATAACGGTATGTAGATGCACTCTTACTTGCTCGTTGCTAGATGTCTCCTTAGTTGGATCTTGGTGAAAGCGTAGAAATTTTTTGAATTCTGCTACGTTCCCCAACACTGGGTTACTATCGAGTGCCGAGGGTGAGACCTCATCAGCACTTCTGATGTTAAGCTTGTAGGTTAGATCATCGGTTGTGGTCATCGAGGGTGATTCCTCTTTCTCCACTCCCGATAACGACACTGTCGTGCAACTCCTCAAGAGTGGACCTCGAGGGTGACTCCTCTTTCGTTCACCTTGACGATGAACATCAGGTGGAAATCCATCGAGGGTGATTTCCTCAGGTTTTCCTTTGGTGTCAGACACACAGTTACTATGGTTACTATGACTTTACACCGAACCTGGTTACTAAAGACGGGTCGACCCAGAGGGGTACCCGCGCGAGATTAGTTGCGAGTGATGTGTAGTCGGGTTGACCTGGAAGGTGCCCGCGAGATAATACGAGGTGTGGCCGGGCACTCGTCCTTGCCGCAAGTTCTCGAGACGGGGCGATGGGGTCACATTATCGTGAGTCTCTGCTCGTTACCGCGCGTTCCCAAGGCACTAAACGGTTTGGATATTTGATCCGAGGGGCCTCTGGCCTGATAGCACTAACCATCACGTGGGCATAGTATGGGCGTTCTGCGTCGTATGCATCAGCCGAAGCTTAACTGACATCATTGCGACTGAGCGGCGCGCGCCGGGTTGGACTGGTTAGGCTCCTACCTTTTTAAAGGAGGTTGCTAGGTCTGCTCACCGGCCGCGTACGCAACGTACAGGAGCTCCCGGGGCGATTGGCCCATGACCCCTGGGAGCATAGGGTTTAGTCCGGCGTGCATGACCTCTCTATTAAGCCTAGGTCGGGTTGCGGCGTATTGTTTGGCCGAGGGCGGGCATGACCTGATGGTGTGTCCGGTCGGAGTTAAACAAGCGTCTTGGGTAAGTTGGTGCACCCCTGCAGGGAAGAAAACATCTATCGATAGCCTGTCCTACGGTAACAGACACTTGGAGTTGTATCCCGATCTCTACAACTAGAACTGGATGCTGAGCCATTGTTTGGATATGTTGCTTCGGGAGTCAAGAAAGGATCCCGGAGCGTTGGAACAACAACATAAATATGACTTGATATACTACTCTACTCCCCCTTGTGATGGCTTCTCGCCCCTCGTTGGTTACCCCAAGTGGAAGGTTTGAGATGCAGTGTAGCGGAAGTTTTCTCTTGGCAATACCAATGATCGATTTCCCTGAGACTCCTAGTTTCAACAAGAAGGTGTCAACTACTAACGGCGCCAAATATATTAGCAATCAACGTGGACCTGCACACAGATACAAATAACTTTGCTCCCAACGAGTACAGAGAGGTTGTCAATCTCTCCGGCCTTGTAGTTTACAAAGGATCAAACGCAAGTGATAGTAGTGATAGATATAATTGCAATAGTAAATAAAAGCGGAAAGTAAATAGCGGATGTGATCAATGATGGTAATATGGACCGGAGTCCCATGATGTTCACTAGTGATGTCTCTCTCCCAAAAGACGATAAAACAACTATGTGAGGTAAGCGAATTACAGCTGGGCAATTGACAGGACCATGTGCGCAAACCAATGCTGACTAAGTTGCAAGAAAGGTAGAGGTTCAAAGCATGGGCGGTACGCCGAGGTAAGTAGACCGAACTCCATCTGCATCTACTACTAATCATCCACCTTGAGATATCTATCCAGAACATCTCGCTGGTATTAAGTTGCGAGTCCCACCCATAGTGTAAACTCAAAGCAACAAACAACTGCATTAAAAGAACTTCGCGTAAAGTAAACAATCCTTGCACCCGCGGGCACAAGCACCGTTGTTTTCCCCCTTGTGGCAACAACACATCCCCTAGACTCATGTTTCTGTCACTCAAGCTAGTCATCGAGGGGCATGAACCCACAATCAAGCATAACGTTCCCTCTTGGAGTCACTACCTACTACTTGGCCAAAGCAATAAATAACAACAGAACATGCAAGAATTACTTACGAACAAAAATATAAAAGAGGTGAATCAAATATATTACTCAAACACAATCTGAACATAATCTCATAATCCATCGGATCCCAGCAAACTCATCATAGCAACAGCATAAGGATTACATATGTGCCTCGATCATGTAGGGCAGCTCACGAGGACTAATTAGTGAAGCACAAGAACGGGAGGATAACATCACATAGCTACTGGTCATGGACCCATGGTCCAAGGGAGACTACTCACAACTCATCCGGGAGGCGTCCATGGTGGTGGAGAAGCTCCCGGTGGTGATCCTCCCCTCCGGCAGGGTGCCGGGAAGAGTTCTCCTGATGCTCCCGATCTTGGAAGCGGCGGCGGCGGCGGAACAGAGATGAGATCGCGAAAAAGAGTTCCCGTCTCGAGGGTTTCGGGAGACGGTATAAATATATGCCAAAGGGGGGCATCAGCGGAGCCTCGGGGGGCCCAGGCGCCACCCCGGCGCGGCCCAGGGGGGCCACCAGGGCGCCTGGGGCCCTGGTGGCCCCCCTCCGACTGTGCTTCGGGTGCCTGGTAGCTTCTGGAATGCTGATTTTTTATATAATTTTTTCGGGATTTTCTGGCAGTTCTCGTAATGGGAAAACCTGAAATACAAAAACAGCCGAAAACAGAAACTGGCACTGGGGTGCACTAAGTTAATAGTTTAGTCCAAATATGATCAAAAGTGTATGGAAGTGTATAAATATCATAGCAATATCACCCAAAAGAGGCATGGAGCAAGCTGAAATTATAGATACGTTTTAGACGTATCAACATCCCCAAGCTTAATTCCTGCTCGTCCTCGAGTAGGTAAATGATAACAAGAATAATTTCTGTGGTGACATGCTATTAACCATATAGGACTTTTTCATAGTCACATGACAAAAGCTTACTGAGACAATGAATCTATAGTAATTAAGTTGCCTCATGAGAAAATCACAAAGAACTGAAAGTTTTACAATATGATACTGAAACATCAGATAGATTTGCAATGAGCATGGTGTGCAAATATGATAAAGTTATATCTAGCTTGCCCCCTTTAGTGAAGCAAAACATAAATGCAGGGGCACCTCCAAGGTTTAAGTGATGACTAGATACAATGATTTCAAAATAAACGATATCACAATCATGCAAAAGACAATGCTACTTTGGGACAATGCACATTACACTCAGAATGACAATCATGCTCTCAGTAGTTGGTGCTTTTAAAAGAAGGTGGAGACTCTCGAACCGTGGCTTTTGTTGGCAAGGTTGAAAACCCGTAGTCGGAAACAAAGACAAAACATGTACCAGAGCTCTTGGTTTTAAAACAGAGGTAATAATTATTTTTTTAGATTATGCATGTTTCGTCAACGAATGCTAGCAGACAACTCAATCACTTCTTGAGATGGACAAGTTTTGAGGAACGGCTCCCGAATGAGGACGATCACATCCTCTTAATCTCCTTTGTTTATCACTGCCAAAGTTTTCTGATTTCTCATGAACAAAGCGTTAAGGAGGGTTTGTTTGTTATATTATCTTTTTGAGCCGGGCGCACTCAATGCCAGTTCCTTCTCGTATTATGGGTTTGCACATTATACATGCAATCCCGGGGTGAAGCTTGTCCAACTTAAAAAGATTATGAATTAATTACTACTTCCTCATGGACTTACAATAGAGGCACAAAATAAGAATGCTTTTTTCTTTGAATAATTTTGAGATGGTACATGCAAGTCTCCGTTAGGAATGGCAGGTAAATACCATGTAGGAAGGTATGGTGGACTCATATGGCATAACTGGAATAATGTGGATGCACAAGCAGTCAGTCCACTTAGTACATGCGAAGGTTAGCAAAAGACTGGGAGCGACCAACTAAGAGAGCAATGACGGTCATAATCATGCAGAGCGACAAAGCAACATTGAATCAGGCATGGTAGTTATATCGCTACTCAGAAACAAAAGATCATCAAGGCTTGACAGACTTTCTTTACAGTCTTAAATATGCGTGAGCATACGCCAAGTCAATCAAAATAAATTCTTGAAGGAAGATATTACTAAACCATACCACATCATAGGCAAACAAATCATGTTGGTACTCCAATAACACATTGGGAACCCCCCAGCTATTTGAGACTAACCATAAGAAAACATGAACTACTAAGCGCCATTATGCACGTAGCATCTTTATCATCGACATATCAACCAATGGAACGGAAGCAAACTCTCTTAATAAGATAATCATGATAAATAAAGAGAGTTCAAGCAACCAACTAAACAAAAGCTCTTTAGAAAGATAAGCATGAAAGTTAAGAGCTAAGCACGATAGTAGCTATTGAAAGACAAAGAACACACACAACAAAGATAGACATGAAAATTCTATGTTATGTTCTAGGTAGAAGTGGAGCGTGTTTCTCTCCCACATAAAGAAAGCTGAGTTCCGACTCGTTATGAAAAGCTAAGGAAAACTAAAAAAGGAAAACTAAAAGCAAGACGCTCCAAGCATAGCACATAACACATGAAGTGATTAAAATATAGTGGAACGAAAGACGAACTGATAATGTTGATGAAGAAGGAGATGCACGGGGGCATCCCCAAGCTTAGACGCTTGAGTCTTCTTGAATATTTCTTGGGGGTGCATGGGGGCATCCCCAAGCTTGAGCGTTTGACACTCCTGAATCTTTTTATCATCTTCCCTCGCACACTTGAAAACTCCCTTCATACATAACTCATCATAATCTGATTAGCGAGGTTAGTACCCATAATAAAATAATTGTTCCTTGCTGGAAATAAGGATATTCTTGAAGATCTACTGTTTCTCAAGATTGCCAAAAGGTTTTTGCAAAGAAAAAGCAAGCTCAAGGTTTGCAAAATGAAGGAAAGGCAAAACAGGACAGAATTTGTGAAAAACAGAACATCAGGTAGTAAATGATTTTTTTCGGGGTACTTCCGCAACTCTAATCAAAAAACTCAAAACAGATGCACGAAAGACAATTATATAGAGCATGCTGTCGAAATAATTCAGACCAAAAATATGATCTGGTGATTTTATACGAATTTTTCTATCCAAGGACAGAATCTGTTTCCTGGACAACACGTCACAACTTTTGAACTTTCTTGCAATCAGAGGCTACACTTGGCACAAAATTGAAAGCAAAGATACAATGATGATGCTACTGTAGTAACAACATCAAGACACAACAAAAGCAAAATAAAATTTATTCATGTGGGCTGCCTCCCAAAAGCGCTTTCTTTTATGCCTTTAAGCTAGGCATAATGCATAGAGATCAAGTTTTATCAAGAGTAAAAGAATAGCTAGCCCGTACAACGGACTCAAAAGGTAACTTAATCTTCTTTCGAGGGAAGTGTTCCATCCCTTTCTTGAGAGGAAACTGGAATTTTATATTCCCCTCTTTCATGTCAATGATAGCACCAACGGTGCGTAGAAAAGGACGTCCCAAAATAATTGGACACGAAGGTTCACATTCAATATCCATAATAGTAAAATCAACGGGAACATAGTTGTCATTGACAATGATAAGAACATCGTCGATCCT
Organism: Secale cereale; assembly: GCA_902687465.1. Lineage (NCBI taxonomy): Eukaryota > Viridiplantae > Streptophyta > Magnoliopsida > Poales > Poaceae > Secale > Secale cereale. Next base: position 383,010,125 of record LR738709.1, on the reverse strand, counting down.
CCCCAAAGGTTTCTTTATGGAAGAATCAACGAGACGAACACCAAAAGAACAAGAATCAAAAGGTTTCAATTTAAGCATATCATATAGTCTTTTGGGCATAACAGAGGTACTAGCTACAATATCACATAAGGCATAGCAAGAGAAGTTGTTTATCTTAATTTTAATCATAGGATCCCAACCATCTTCTATCTTTCTAGGTATGGAGGCTTCTACTCTAAGTTTCTCCTCCCTAGCTTTGATGAGAGCATTAGTGATATGCTCTGTGAAGGCAAGATTAAGTGTGCTAGTGTGGGGATCTTTAGCCATTCTTTGTAGAAAGGTGACAACTTCTGAGATACTACAATTATCAAAATTAATTTTATCGTTATTGGGCAGAATTGTAGTGTCATCTTCTTTGTTTGAATTGCTCTCTATTATAAGAGTTTGAACGTCTTCCCAAGTTTGGGTAAGCATAGGAGCAATTTTAAACTGAGGCTCATACTCTTTTCCTGGAAGACCATGCCATGGGCATAACTCTCCATCAAGACTAACATAATCACAAGGTTTATTACTTTTGTAGATCCCGACAGTGGTGATAGGTGTAATGGAAGAAGGGGTGTACTCCTCCCATCTAGTGTTTTTGGTGGAACCCATAGTAGCAAGCAAGCAAGATAACTATTTTTGTGATTTTCGATAAAAGATATTAAAGCAAAAACTGAAAGGTAAACTAACAATACTAAAAAGCAAAGGTAAAAGATAGCGTGCAACTCCCCTATCCTGAAGAGTGGAGTCCCCGGCAACGGCGCCAGAAAACTTTGCTTGATGGCTTCTCGCCCCTCGTTGGTTACCCCAAGTGGAAGGTTTGAGATGCAGTGTAGCGGAAGTTTTCCCTTGGCAATACCAAGGATCGATTTCCCTGAGACTCCCAGTTTCAACAAGAAGGTGTCAACTGCTAAAGGCGCCAGATATATTAGCAATCAACGTGGACCTGCACACAGATACAAATAACTTTGCTCCCAACGAGTACAGAGAGGTTGTCAATCTCTGCGGCCTTGTAGTTTACAAAGGATCAAACGCAAGTGATAGTAGTGATAGATATAATTGCAATAGTAAATAAAAGCGGAAAGTAAATAGCGGATGTGATCAATGATGGTAATATGGACCGGAGTCCCATGATGTTCACTAGTGATGTCTCTCTCCCAAAAGACGATAAAACAGCTATGTGAGGTAAACGAATTACAGCTGGGCAATTGACAGGACCATGTGCGCAAACCAATGCTGACTAAGTTGCAAGAAAGGTAGAGGTTCAAAGCATGGGCGGTACACCGAGGTAAGTAGACCGAACTCCATCTGCATCTACTACTAATCATCCACCTTGAGATATCTATCCAGAACATCTCGCTGGTATTAAGTTGCGAGTCCCACCCATAGTGTAAACTCAAAGCAACAGACAACTGCATTAAAAGAACTTTGCGTAAAGTAAACAATCCTTGCACCCGCGGGCACAAGCACCGTTGTTTTCCCCCTTGTGGCAACAGCACATCCCCTAGACTCATGTTTCTGTCACTCAAGCTAGTCATCGAGGGGCATGAACCCACAATCAAGCATAACGTTCCATCTTGGAGTCACTACCTACTACTTGGCCAAAGCAATAAATAACAACGGAGAACATGCAAGAATTACTTACGAACATAAATATAAAAGAGGTGAATCAAATATATTACTCAAACACAATCTGAACATAATCTCATAATCCATCGGATCCCAGCAAACTCATCATAGCAACAACATAAGGATTACATATGTGCCTCGATCATGTAGGGCAGCTCACGAGGACTAATTAGTGAAGCACAAGAACGGGAGGAGAACATCACATAGCTACTGGTCATGGACCCATGGTTTAAGGGAGACTACTCACAACTCATCCGGGAGGCGTCCATGGTGGTGGAGAAGCTCCCGGTGGTGATCCTCCCCTCCGGCAGGGTGCCGGGAAGAGTTCTCCTGGTGCTCCCGATCTTGGAAGCGGCGGTGGCGGCGGAACAGAGATGAGATCACGAAAAAGAGTTCCCGTCTCGAGGGTTTCGGGAGACGGTATAAATATATGCCAAAGGGGGGCATCAGCGGAGTCTCGGGGGGCCCAGGCACCCCCCCGGCGCGGCCCAGGGGGGGCGCCACCAGGGAGCCTGGGCCCCTGGTGGCCCCCCTCCGGCTGTGCTTCGGGTGCCTGGTAGCTTCTGGAACGCTGATTTTTTATATAATTTTTTAGGGATTTTTCTGGCAGTTCTCGTAATGGGAAAACTTGAAATACAAAAACAGCCGAAAACAGAAACTGGCACTGGGGTGCACTGAGTTAATAGGTTAGTCCAAATATGATCAAAAGTGTATGGAAGTGTATAAATATCATAGCAATATCACCCAAAAGAGGCATGGAGCAAGCAGAAATTATAGATACGTTTTGGACGTATCACCTTGTTGCTGCAAGACGGTGGTTTCCAGAAGATGCTAGTCTTCGATAGGACTAGCTTCCCCCCTCTTATTCTGGCATTCTGCAGCTTAGTCCACAGATACTACCCCTTTCATTGATACCGATGCATATGTAGTGTATATCCTTGCTTGCGAGTACTTTGGATGAGTACTCACGGTTGCTTTACTCCCCCTTTTCCCCTTTCTTTCTTCTTGTTGGTTGATGCAACCAGATGGTGGAGTCCAGGAGCCAGATGCCACACTTGACGACTACTACTACCTCGACGGAGCCTACTACTACGTGGAGACAGCTGACGACCAGGAGTAGTTAGGAGGTCCCAGGTAGGAGGCCTTGCCTTTTCGATCATTGATGTTTTGTGCTAGCCTTCTTAAGGCAATCTTGTTTAACTTATGTCTGTACTCAGATATTGTTGCTTCCACTGACTCTTGTGCATTCGAGCTTATGTATTCGAGCCCTCGAGGCCCCTGGCTTGTAATATAAAGCTTGTATTATTTTATTTGTGTCTAGAGTTGTGTTGTGATATCTTCCAGTGAGTCTTTGATCTTAGTCGTACACATTTGCGTGCATGATTAGTGTACGGTCAAATAGGGGGCGTCACAAGTTGGTATCAGAGCCGACTGCCTGTAGGAATCCCCTTTCCAACTCATTGGCCGAAGTTGAGTCTAGTCTTTGAAAAACTGTTTTACTAACTTGGCTGTGTGGCTTACGGGCCCACGTCGCCAATTGGGTGGTATTAGGATCTTTTACTCCTCGTCTATACTCTGGGGCTCTGAACTCTCTTCTATTCGGGTTAAACGAATTTACTAACTCTAACATTAGGATCCCGTGACCACATTCACCCCAAAGTTGGATAAGCCATAGTTTTCCTTAGGTTAGTATTTTGAATGAGTACCCCTCTCTGTCTTGCCGACTACTATGTGGTACCCGTCGAACCTCGTTCATTCTACATGTTAGATAATGAATTATTATTTGTCTTTGCCAATGCTCAATGCTGAACTACCCCTGTTACATGTTAGCAGGATGGTTAGACCAGGTGGTCGTGGCCGTGGTGGCATCGCTTCGCCACCGCCCGAATTCGTGGCAGGAATGATGCAACAGTTTGAGCTGAATCGCCAGTTCATGGAAGGAGTGATGGCTCAGTTTCCTCGCCCAAATATGAATCAGCAGCCAGCCCCAGTAACTCTGCAAGACTTTGCGCAACTCAACCTTGTCGTCTACCGCAGCTCAACTCAACCACTAGAGGCTAATGACTGGCTCCGTGACATCGCTTTCGAGCTAGAGTCTGCTGATGTAGCCCCTGCCAACTTTGTCACCTTCGCGACATACTATCTGAAGGGCCCCGCAGCTCAATGGTGGGACAGCCACAGGTGTACCCTACCTGCTGGAACGGTCATCACTTGGCCGGATTTCCAAGCCGCCTTCCGTGCCCGCTTCATTCCTCAGGGAATCATGGACAGGAAGAAGCGAGAGTTCCGCAACCTCATCCAAGGTAGCAAGTCTGTAGATGCTTATCATCGTGAATTCTTGGACTTGTCCCGCTACGCTGAAGAAGACATTGCTACTGATGCTCGCAGGCAAGAAAAGTTTCGTGATGGACTTCACCCTAATATCAAGCTAGCACTTCTCGCTCATGACTTTGCCGACTTCGCCACCTTGGTGAACAAGGCTATTCAGGTTGAGACTGGTCTTCAAGAACACCAGGGATCCCTCAGGCGCAGCCGTGACGCTGGCTCATCTCCAGGCCCGTCCACACAGAAGCGTCGGATTTGGATCCCCCACAACATGTATCGTCCAACTGCTCCTGCTCCAAGACCATCCTATGTTGCTCCGCGTCTGCCCCCTCCACCATCAAGGCAGCCTCTCCGGACTGCACCACCCCGAGCTACTGCTCCCAATCCCAATGGTGATTTGTGCTTTAGATGTGGCCATCCAGGTCATCGTGCTAGGGATTGCAGTCAGAGCAAGAACCAGCTGGGCCTCCCTACAGCTGGCCGTAACAATCAGCCTCATAATAAAAATGCCAGACCTTATGGTCGTGGTCAGGCTAACCACGTTGATCTGAATGAAGCTCAAGACCAGCCTGCTACTATGATGGGTACTCTTCTTGTGAACTCAGTACCGGCTTCTGTGTTATTCGATTCAGGAGCATCACATTCATTCATGTCAGAAAATTTTGATTACGCTCATGACATTCGATGCGAGCCCATGAACACTCCGATAGTGGTACGCACACCTGCGGGCCAATGTTAAACTACCATGATTGGTCACGACGTCCCTGTTGAAATTGAAGGGTTGGAATTCCATGTTTCCCCCATTATATTGGAGTCTTCCAATATTGATCTCATTCTGGGAATGGAATGGTTGAAAGCACATACTACCTCTATCGTTTGCGCCACCAAGGTTGTTCATCTCCTACATCCATCGAATGAGATAGTAAGCTACCATGCTCAAGTTGTTCAAAATGCCGAGGCACGACTTTATGCCTTGAATGCGTTGAACGCGGCACCTCTTGAGGGCATTGAGAAGATTCCAGTCGTTCGTGATTTCCAAGATGTCTTTCCAGAAGAACTCCCAGGCATACCTCCTACACGGGCTATTGAATTTGTCATCGACTTGAAACCAGGCACCGTTCCTATCGCCAAACGACCTTACAAGATGCCACCTCACGAGCTCCTTGAACTTAAGGAGGAAATCGACAAGTCTCTTCGCAGTGGATTCATTCGTCCAAGTTCCTCTGCTTGGGGAGCACCTTCTCTCTTTGTGAAGAAGAAGGATGGCACGAACCGTTTGGTCCAAGACTATCGTCCTATCAACCAAGCTACAATTCAGAAGAAATATCCGCTTCCTCGGATCAACGATCTATATGATCAATTGGCTGGTTCATCAGTTTTCTCTAAACTCGACTTGAGGTTGGGTTACCACCAGATCCGTGTTCGTGAAGAGGATATTCCAAAGACCGCATCCGTCACTCGTTATGGTTCTTACGAGTACACCATCATGTCCTTCGGTTTGACCAATGCTCCAGCGGCATTCTCTCGTCTGATGAACTATATATTCATGGATTACCTCGACAAGTTCGTCGTGGTTTATCTGGATGATATCCTGGTATATTCGAAGAATATAGAAGAACATGCTGAACATCTTCGTCTTATTCTGGAAAAACTTTGAGAGCATCAACTATATGCCAAGTATTCTAAGTGTGAATTCTGGCTACCCGAAGTAACCTACCTTGGTCATGTGATCTCCAAGGATGGTATTGCCGTCAACCCAGAGCGAGTTCAGACTATTCTTGACTGGACCCCTCCCAAGAATGTCAAGCAAGTCAGAAGCTTTCTCGGACTCGCCAGCTACTGTCGTCGTTTCGTTGAGAACTTTTCCAAGATTGCCAAGCCATTGACTAATCTGCTTCACAAAGGCGTTAAGTTTGAATGGACAGACAAATGTCAGGAAAGTTTCCAGACTCTCAAGGACAAGCTGACTTCTACCCCAGTGCTTGCTCCTCCGGATTCTCAGAAGGATTTCGTCATATATTGCGATGCTTCACGTCAAGGATTAGGCTGTGTCCTAATGCAAGAGCGCAGGGTGATTGCTTATGCCTCTCGTCAAGTGCGTTCTCACGAAGAAAACTACACGGTTCATGACCTCGAGCTTGCAGCGGTTATTTATTCATTGAAGCTGTGGCGACATTACCTTCTCGGTAATCGTTGCGAGACCTTCACCGATCATCAGAGTCTGAAGTATCTGTTTACTCAGCCAGATCTAAACCTCCGCCAGCAAAGGTGGATGGAGGCTATAGCAGATTATAACGTGGGTATTTCCTATACCCCAGGCAAGGATAATGTCATGGCTAATGCCCTGAGCCGCAAGTCTTATTGCAATAACCATATGGTTCATAAAGCTCAACCTCGCCTTTATGAAGAACTTTGCAAGCTGAACCTTCAACTAGTTCCACAGGGTTCTTTGAATAACCTTGTCCTGGAACCAACTCTATTGAAAGCAATTAAGTCTGCTCAAGCCAAAGATGCTCACGTTGATATAATGAAAAAGGATCTTGCCTTAGAGAAATCCAGAGATTTCTCACTTGCTGAAGATGGGACCTTGTACTTCAAAGATCGCATAGTGGTACCCCGCTTCGAGCTTATGACTGAGAAGGTGATGAAAGAAGCACATGACACCCCTCTCTCTATTCATCCGGGAAGTACTAAGATGTATCTAGACATCCGTCAGAAGTACTGGTGGTCTAACATGAAGCAAGACATTGCTCGGTATATCGAAGAATGTGACGTTTGTCGACGCGTCAAAGCTGAGCATCAGAAACCAGCTGGACTTCTACAACCACTTCCGATTCCTGAATGGAAGTGGGATAAGATTCAGATGGACTTTGTCACTGGCCTTCCCAAGTCTCAGAAAGGTAATGATGCTATCTTTGTTGTCATCGACCAATTCTCAAAGGTTGCTCACTTTCTGCCAGTCAAGGAGACAATCACTGCTAGTCAATTAGCAAACTTGTATATCTCCAGAATTGTGTCACTCCACGGCATTCCGAAGGAGATCAGTTCAGACCGTGGCAGTATTTTCACTTCGAAGTTCTGGGATAGTTTCCAAGAGGCAATGGGGACTCATATAACCTGGAGCACTGCGTATCATCCCCAATCCCAAGGCCAAGTCGAGCGAGTCAATCAAATTCTTGAAGACATGCTTCGGGCTTGTGTTATTTCTTTTGGCAAGAAGTGGGAAGAATCTCTCCCTTATGCGGAGTTCTCTTATAATAACAGTTATCAAGCCAGCTTGAAGATGGCATCCTTCGAAGTGCTTTATGGACGTAAGTGCCGAACCCCTCTGAATTGGTCAGAAACCGGGGAACGGACGCTCATTGGTCCAGACATTATTCAACAAGCTGAAGAGCAGGTTCGCATTGTTCGGGATAATCTCAAGGCGGCCCAGTCCCGCCAGAAGAGCAACTATGACCGAAAACACTGGGGTTCAACTTATCAACCCGGTGAACAAGCTTATCCGCGTGTCACTCCTTTGAGATGCACTCATCGGTTCGGAGTGAAGGGCAAGCTAGCTCCGCGCTACATTGGTCCCTTCCGCATTATCGCCCGTCGTGGACTGGTGGCTTATCAATTGGAGTTGCCACCTCAGTTCTCTCACGTTCATGACGTCTTCCACGTGTCGCAACTTCGTCGATGCTTCAAGGATCCAGAACGTGAAGTGGATCCGGAATTGATTGAAATTCAAGATGATCTCACATACAAGGAGCATCCGATATGTGTTCTTGAAGAAGCTGAACATCGAACACGCCGGAAGGTTACCAAGTTCCTCAAGGTGCAATGGTCAAATCATTCTAAGGATGAAGCCACTTGGGAACGCGAGGATAACCTCCGTGCTGAATACCCCGGCCTGTTCCCTTCTACCTCTTAATTCTCGGGACGAGAATTTCTTTTAGAGGAGGAGAGTTGGAACACCCCGGTGTAATGATGCTACAGTAACCCTTGGGGTTAAGTTCTTAATTTTGCTAAACAAGTTTCTAATCATTATTGTCTCGTGTTTCTTTCAATTTTCCCTTTGAATGCAAATTCAAATGCCAAGTGAAATTCTAAATTGCTTAAACATGAAAACAAAAATGTTCATCATGTGCCAAATAATCCTTTGTTAATATTGGTGGTGGTCCAACTTTTTTTTGCAAGTTGTTTAACTGGCCTAAAATAGCTAAAATAAAGATTAAAAGAAAATGCGAAAAAAAGGAAGCTGTCAGGGAAAAGGAGAGCGAGACCCCTCCCCCTGGGCCGTGGCCCAACTAGGCCACGGCCCAGCAGTCGGCCCACCTTTCCCTTGGCCTATATGGCCCCCTCCCCATGACCTAATCGCGCTCACTCTTTCCACTTTCCCCCGATCCCCTTTCCCTCTCTCCCGCTCGGTCCCTCGTACCCCCCCGATCTGGATCGGGCTCGCTGAACGCCGCCGCCCCGTAACCGCCCCGACGACCGCGCCCTGCACCTCGACGGCGCTCGCCGGAGCCGCCCTCCATCGCCTCGTCCTCGTCCTCCTCTTCATCGGACGTCCTCGCGCCTCGACGCCCCCTCTACTCACCAATGCCGGTGAGGACCCCGGTCGTCCTCCCCTTCCCCATGTCTGTCGCCGCGCTCCATGCGCACGCGAGCCGGCCGCGACCGGTCCTGCGTGCCCGCCTGCACCGTACTCGTGTCCACCTCCGCCCTGCCCCGCCCACTCACCGCATCGCCCGCCGGCGCCCTCCCGCTCGCCGGACTGCGCCTCCGACCGCGTCCGGGTTCGATGATAGGTCCTCTATGCCCACAGCCACGGCGCCCGACCGCGCTACCCGCTAGAGCATCGCCCCGCGATGCCCGCTCGCCCCGTGCCTCGCTCCCGCACCGGCGGCTGCTGCCCCAGCATCACTTGTCGCCGCCCTCGCCTGGGCCGCGCCCCTGCCCGCCGGCCGCACCCGCCGGCCGCGCCTGCCGGCCGAGCCAGGCCGCCGCCGCTCCACTGCCGCGGCCGCCCCACCACTCCACTGCCGCGGTCGCCCCACCGCCGCGGCCCTGCTCATCGACCGCCGCGCCCGCTCGTCCCCTACCGCGTGGCCGGCTCGGCCCCGCTCGCCGGCCGGCCCTCCTCCCGCTCGCCGGCTACCGGCGCCCCAGCGGCCTCGTCCCGCCGTGCGGGCGAGCGCTCGCTCGGGCGCCCACGCCCGGGCACCCGTGCCCGCCCCGTTAGTCGCCCGCTTCAGTGGCCTAATGGGCCACTGAGCAGTGGGGCCCATTCCCCTAAAAAAAGCAGATCAAAAAAATAGTAATAATTAATTAATTAATTAATTTATTAATTAACTTAATTAATTTAGTTTAAGTAAACTAACCACCTAATTAGACTAACTAAAATCTGTTAATTAGGATAACAGAGGATGACGAACCGGCCCCGCGCGTCAGTTGACGAAGTCAACGGTCAGCATTGACCCTGGTCAACCTTGTTGACTGCTGATGTCATGATGACGTCAGGCTGATGTCATAATTCCGTTTTTGAACTAAAATAATTTTAGAATATTGCTAAAACTTTGGAAAATCATATAAAATAATCTGTAACTCGGATGAAAATGTTTTATATATGAAAATCGCTCAGAACAACGAGACGAATCCGAATCGATTCATCTGACCGAAAACACGAAACGCCGGGGTTACTTTCCCGAGTGTTATCCCCCTTCGCCGGTACTGTGTACCACCGCGTTAGAGCACCCTAGCACTGCGTGTTAACTTGTCGAGCTTCTTTATTGCATCTGTATGCCTTGTATTTATTGTTTCTCCCCCCTCTTCTCTCCGGTAGACCCCGAGACCGAAGATGCCCCGGTGATCGACTACGGTGTTGACGACCCCTCCTTGCCAGAGCAACTAGGCAAGCCAACCCCCTTTGATCGTTCCGATATCGCCCATTCTCTTCTCCCTTATGCTTGCATTAGAACTGCTACTGCTTTTTGTATGATCCTATTCTGATGCATAGCCTGTTGTTGATACTTCTTTCATACCTTACATGTTTATACTAAACTGCTTAGTATAGGCTGGTTAGAGATCCACCAGTGACCCCCTACCTTGTCCCGACTGCCCCGCTGGATTATCAGAAGACCCGATCAACGGGATCGAAGACCAGGACCTGGCACCGCACATCACTTTCCCCTTATTTGCTCGACACTACTGGGTTACTATCGAGTGCCGAGGGTGAGACCTCATCAGCACTTATGATGTTAACCTTGTAGGTTAGATCATCGGTTCTGGTCATCGAGGGTGATTCCTCTTTCTCCACTCCCGACAACGACACTGTCGTGCAACTCCTCAAGAGTGGACCTCGAGGGTGACTCCTCTTTCGTTCACCTTGACGATGAACATCAGGTGGAAATCCATCGAGGGTGATTTCCTCAGGTTTTCCTTTGGTGTCAGACACACAGTTACTATGGTTACTATGACTTTACACTGAACCTGGTTACTAAAGACGGGTCGACCCAGAGGGGTACCCGCGTGAGCTTAATTGCGAGTGATGTGTAGTCGGGTTGACCTGGAAGGTGCCCGCGAGATAATACGAGGCGTGGCCGGGCACTCGCCCTTGCCGCAAGTTCTCGAGACGGGGCGATGGGGTCACATTATGGTGAGTCTCTGCTCGTTACCGCGCGTTCCCAAGGCACTAAACGGTTTGGATATTTGATCCGAGGGGCCTCTGGCCTGATAGCACTAACCATCACGTGGGCATAGTATGGGCGTTCTGCGTCGTATGGATCAGCCGAAGCTTAACTGACGTCATTGCGACTGAGCGGCGCGCGCCGGGTTGGACTGGTTAGGCTCCTACCTTTTTAAAGGAGGTTGCTAGGTCTGCTCACCGGCCGCGTACGCAACGTGCAGGAGTTCCCGGGGCGATTGGCCCATGACCCCTGGGAGCATAGGGTTTAGTCCGGCGTGCATGACCTCTCTATTAAGCCTAGGTCGGGTTGCGGCGTATTGTTTGGCCGAGGGCGGGCATGACCTGATGGTGTGTCCGGTCGGAGTTAAGCAAGCGTGTTGGGTAAGTTGGTGCACCCGTGCAGGGAAGAAAACATCTATCGATAGCCTGTCCTACGGTAACGGACACTTGGAGTTGTATCCCGATCGCTACAACTAGAACTGGATGCTGAGGCATTGCTTGGATATGTTGCTTCGGGAGTCGAGAAAGGATCCCGGAGCGTTGGAACAACAACATAAATATGACTTGATATACTACTCTACCCCCCCCCCCTTGTTGCTGCAAGACGGTGGTTTCCAGAAGATGCTAGTCTTCGATAGGACTAGCTTCCCCCCTCTTATTCGGGCATTCTGCAGCTTAGTCCACAGATACTACCCCTTTCATTGATACTGATGCATATGTAGTGTAGATCATTGCTTGCGAGTACTTTGGATGAGTACTCATGGTTGCTTTGCTCCCCCTTTTCCCCCTTCTTTCTTCTTGCTGGTTGATGCAACCAGATGGTGGAGTCCAGGAGCCAGATGCCACACTTGACGACTACTACTACCCCGACGGAGCCTACTACTACGTGGAGACAGCTCACGACCAGGAGTAGTTAGGAGGTCCCAGGCAGGAGGCCTTGCCTTTTCGATCATTGATGTTTTGTGCTAGCCTTCTTAAGGCAATCTTGTTTAACTTATGTATGTAGTCAGATATTGTTGCTTCCACTGACTCTTGTGCATTCGAGCTTATGTATTCGAGCCCTCGAGGCCACTGGCTTGTAATATAAAGCTTGTATTATTTTATTTGTGTCTAGAGTTGTGTTGTGATATCTTTCAGTGAGTCCTTGATCTTGGTTGTACACATTTGCGTGCATGATTAGTGTACGGTCAAATCGGGGGCGTCACACGTGGCGCCTAGGCAGGCCGCGCCGCCAAATGAACTTTGACGACGTCCACACGCTCGAGCAGGCGTTAGAGCTCGCCCCGCCGCCTCGTCTAAACTCCGCACGAGACCGTGCGGAGCACACTGCGCTGCAGAACCGCCTCCTCGTCGCCCAGGAGGACGAGCGGCGCATGACGGAGTGGCGCCGGCTCCACCCGGAGGACGTCGCCTACGAGCAGCAGTATTGGGCAAGTCGCCGCGAGGAGGACACGCGCCGGCGCCGCGAGGAGCGGTTGGACAGGCGTCGTCGGAAGGCATTGGCGTGTCAGCAGTGCGCCATCCGCGATGCAGGCGGGAGGTCCTTCTTCGCTGAAGAAGATGACCGTTGGATGGACTGCTGGCTGTCAACCTCCGACGACACCAACGACGAAGCCGATGATGGTGCAGATGACGGGAGCGACTAGGATTAGTTTTTTTATGTTTTCGAACTATCTAGCGCCGAACTATCTATCTATGTTTTTGAACTACCTATCTAGTTGCAATATGTAAAATAACTTTGTATCCTTTTTATTTTAATGCAATTTTATGTATTAAAAAATATTGTGCGCGCACCGCATTTTTGGGCACTGCTGGAGCGGCGCGCGCGCTGCATTATAGCGCGGCTGTTGGAGCCAGCGCCTATCCTCGCGCTATACCTGCCGAAGCGTGCGCGGCAAACGTTTTTTTTGGGCGCGGCGCTTAGCGCGGCTGTTGGAGATGCTCTTATGGAGGACTCTCGATGAGGAGGTGGCCCAAAGGGCAGCCACCCAGTTTCTGAATCTGATAGTGGCACACTTCAATTTAATTCACAAATGCCCCATGACAAAAGAGCAAAACAAACTATTGTGCACCCGGGGTTCATATCCAGCTTAAAAGGACCTCATGAACTTTTCTACTTCCTTTGGCCTTGTTTGGTCATAGACTTATAGCGGAACTAATCCACCTAGGGATTAGACTGATCCCTTTTTGTCACCCAACCCTGCATACCAATCCTCTCTCTTTAAGATCTCGTTTGGTTGACCCAGGAGCAGCAATGGAGATGAGCAGCCGCAACGACTCAAGGGGAAGAGATGGAGCAGCCTCGAGACATGCCTCGCGTGGATCCGTTCCACGCATCAAAGGCTATTATGTTGCGTTCCGTGGATTGAAGGAGATCAACGTGGTTTAGGCCAGGAAGTTCCACGCCATGTCCCAAACCAAACACGTCAACTAGGATCCGCATGGAACAGTTTCCCATCAGATTGAACCAGGTGGATCTGGCTGTGATCCCTCAGCATCCATGTGAATTGTATCCTAACCAAACAAGGCCTTAGGGCTTGTTCGGTTAAACCTCACCACAAGGGGATTGGGAAGGATTGTAGGGGTTTGTGGTACATTTTGACCTGGAGGGGATTTAATCCCTTCCAATCCCCTTCAAACCGCTTGAAATCATATGGAACCCAACAAGACCTTAAGATGGACACCGCCCCATAGCCCCATCCAGATTTGCTCAAGATTAATACGGGCAAGATCCAAATAGCCCCTTAATCTCTGCCTTGCTGAACTGCTGTTGTGTTCTGGTTAAAAGAGACTGCAATTTAGTCTCTCATAGCATTGCATTTCTTGCTAGTATGACCGATTGTAACCTGAACATTTATCAACGAAGTCGGTTTGTCCGGCTCTGAGGGGCGGCCAATTAACTGCCCTTTATTGGTGTCTGCCGGGCAACGATCCAACAAAATCATGGGAATGTCCATACCAAGGCAGTCACATCCTGATGAGTGCAGTGGCTTAATTTTGTCGACTGGATGCAGAAAGAGGACCGCTTGAGACGATGCGAAGTTTCATCGCTCAAAGAGAGAATATTATCAATGCAAAGTACGTGCACTCGCTTCCACCGCCTATAAGTAGCACGAACGCCGCAACTCCCAGTTTCACCATCATGCTGCGCGCTTGAGTTGGACGGACCAGTAAATATAAGTGTTGGCTCTGTACGCGCGCACACGGCTGCACAGATGATGGAGAAGTCCATGGGGAAGGCGCGCGTGGCGACGTGTGTGGTGGTGGCCGCGCTGGTCGTCGCGGCGCTGGTGGCGGCGGTGATGGCGACGTCGGGCAGAGCGAATTCGGGGTCGGGCGGGGCGCCGACGGCGCATTGCAACGCGGGGCAGCTGATGGTGTGCGCGGCAGCGATCATCGGCGGGGCGGCGCCGTCGGCGTCTTGCTGCTCGAGCCTGCGGGCGCAGCAGGGATGCTTCTGCCAGTACGCGCGCAACCCAGCGTACGGTAGGTATATTGGCAGCCCCACCGCCCACAGGGCCATCGTCGCCTGCCGCGTCGCCCTTCCGAGCTGCTAGCCACGCGGCCGACCGCTGGCACGACGTGGTATGTGTGAACTGTATATTGTGTGCTCTCTCGGTAAAGAATACTGTATAAGAGTGTTTAGTGACCAGGCCCGTAGTTACATTTTGCAGCAAAAATGTAGGAGTATTTGAATGGCGTGTGTCGAGCATGTGTGCAGTTGGATGGTTGTTCTTGATCGATAGACGTCGAGTCGACCGTCGTGTAATTTGCGTACACAGTAATATCTCTCTGTGCTGAGTGACGTCTGGAAAATCCTTGAATTACTGCGCGTCACCGAAATCAAACCCTCATCTCTTGAAAATTCGTAGAGGCATGTCCTCTCCAGCCGACGGTCTACGCCATGATCCGAACAGATGTTCTCACCGAAATTGGTTGTAAACTTGGTGGACATTCTCAATCCTTTCAATAAGAGACAGTATACTGTACAAATACTTCGGCCTGGAGCTGCTATACGTCTTTCTACCGGTGTGTGTGCTACATCCCTCACTCTCTTACATACCATGTTCAAGGAGTTTGTCACATCGTTCATCTTCTTCATTTGTTCCTGTCGTTTAGGGCTTAGTATCGTTTCCTCCTTTTGTTTCTATATTTGTTTTCGATCTCTGCAATTACTTTTGCTTTATGTGATGTCCACTCAATATCTTCTCCTGTCATGCGCCTTCCCAAATTCATGCCACTGTTCTTTCCATGATTACTTTTTTTTTGCCAAGTTTTAATTTTCTTTTTCCTCGGATATCCACCCATCTATTCTTCAACAGTTGCATCCTTGTACTGTGAAATATTCATTTGTCAAAAGACTTCGATGCCTTTCATATAATTGTTTATTTTCCTATCGGATACAATTTCCATTTCGTTCTTAAAAGTGCACTGTTTTTAATATGATTTTACTTTATTTCCAGTTCTAACATTTTGGTTCTTGTTCTATCAAGTTACAGTCTACGAAACAGACTTTTCTATTTGTGAAATTTAGCTACTATTGTTTTGTCAGTTGGAACTTGTGTCCATTATGTTGGTTAAATTTCACAATTTATTACTGCACATGGCCAACAAGTCATGCCGTTGTGTTACGTAACATTAACTTTCCTCTTATATCACTTGATAAAGACTAGGGTCCAGATATTTCGATGAGATGATAACTGTTGATTTGGTGGAGAACGACCTTGACGATCCGACTACAAATGTGCACCACGTTGTGCCTTAACAATCGCTACACCCATCTCCTGGAGGTTACTGACGATATCGGAAGCACGATTAGCCTGACCACGAAGGTCTATTCCTGCATGTAATCGAAGAACAAGTAAGAATATGATAATGCAATCTGAATATTGCGAATATATATATGAAGTATTGATAAAGTAACTGCGCTCGCTTGGGCGACTCCGAAGGCGATACAAGCCCTTAGCCAACCACCCTCATCTCGATCTCTCCCCGCCGTCGTCATTGTCGGCTCCACGGCAACGGCGGCGGCGCCCTGCCGTCAATGGCGGAGGGCGTGGTGGGCATGTGGTGGTGGCGCTCCCGTTGGTCTGCGCATGGGCGGCGGCGGAACAGAGTCCAGCAATGTCATCGATCTAGAGGCTCATGGCTTCGTTAAAGTTTTGTCCTCCGGCACGGTGCTGCTGCTGCAGCTTGGACATGCAACGTCCTTGATATGTGAGGGTCTTACTCAAGATTTTCAGATCCGCCTGCCGCTGATGCAGGTGGCACCAGGATGTGTGCGTGCTCCGGCAACTAGGGTCTTGGGTTTCAACAGGCGGCGTCATCTCGCTGCCTAGGCCGGTGTTAGATCTCCGGCCAGATCCAATCGGATGTGGTGCTGGGGCAGGTGTGCGTAGGCCTCTTTGCTGGTTGTGGACTGCGCTATCAAGGTGTTGGCCTTCCGCGCATGCGGTGATCAACCGGTGGCGAAACGGTTCATGACATGGTGACTCAGATCCTATCGGCAAGACGAAGGTGACTACAAATATAATGCAGTGACTTCCTATAGCTCCATGACGGCGGTGGTCATCGAACGGTCTACAAGATGGTTCATCTCACCTGATCTGGTGGTTGACTTCGATAGTGACATACAAATTACGAACAACGACTTGACGCAGAGGGATGGTTGTGCAGTGGCGGCAGTTGCATCACATGTAGGTGTCGGGGTTGTGTAAAAGTGGTGGCGACAACACATCACTAACTTCGATGGCAGTGGTACCCAAGCACCCGGTCTCGAGCTCCGGTGCGAAAGCCTAGGTCAGACCCGAGTGGTTATATTTGGCAATGGCGATGCATTTCTTACGTTGTTACCTTGTTGAAAATCTTGATTCTAGCGTTGTGGTTGGATCCGGTGACGACGACACTTGAGTGTCACTTCCTTCCCGAAGGCGTTGCCGTTGAAGAACCTTGTCGTCAACGCGTGTCATGAGATGGTTGTTGCGGGTATGGTAATTGTTCTAGCTTGTCGATCACAGATCTGATCGCTTTGGGTTTTTTCTTGGCCTACGCATAGCTTTGGTCTTATAAGACTTCGATTGTTGTCGGCCTGTTTTTTGATTTTGATTGAGTTGGTATTGGTTGTGTGCATCCTAGTTATGTATAGGCCGGGAGTGATAGAGGCAAAGGTGTCCCGTCTTTCAATGAGATGGTGGCTATCATTTTCCTGGAGTAGACTTTGACAGTTCGACTACGAACGTGCGAGGACGTCGCGCCTTAGCAATAGCTAAACGAACTCCAAGAGGTTATTGACCACGCCGGAGCACGATCAACCTGACCAAGAGAGTCTGTTTCATACAGGCAAACAAAAACAAGCAAGAAACTAACATTGCAACATGCATATTGTGAATTTAAGAGGAAATCTTTATTGATCAAGTGGGGTTCTGTGATGTCTTTGTCTGATCGTTGAACACAAACGAAGTACGCGATGTTGCAGCTATGGCGAACTTTAATCTATTCAAAACCCAAAGTCTAAACGATGCCCTAAGGTTTGTATATATGGAGGAATAGCGGGGAATTTCGCGACACCTTGGAGGAGGGGTCTGAAACCAATCCTAACTCTGTTTCATCACACATATGGACTCTAAAAACAGCCTATACTGAATTACTTTGAAATTACGTGGGCATGGCCCGATAATAAGGTGACGCGGCACCTATAATAGCCTCTAGACGAAATTTATGAAGTGGCATCTTGTATATTTCGTCCAAGCCTTCTTGCACTCATTATGGTGGCTTCAAAGCCCTAAAATCATCATTTGAAACTCCGTTCTTGTTTCCCTTGTGCATGCCATCATCTCCATGCTTGATCATGCTCGATTGTTCATCCTTCTTGTCCAAGCTAGGCCCTTCATTTGTAAGCAAAACAAATGTATCCAATTTAGGCCGCACCATATTCTCATCAACATTAGAATCATTACCAAGAAACAAAAGTGAAGGAAATATGCCCTAGAGGCAATAATAAAGTTGGTATTTTATGTTTCCTTATATCATGATAAATGTTTATTATTCATGCTAAGATTTTATTAACCGAAAACTTGATACATGTGTGGATACATAGACAAAACACCGTGTCCCTGGTGAGCCTCTAATAGACTAGCTCGTTGATCAAAGATGATTAAGTTTCCTAACCATAGACATGTGTTGTCATTTGATGAACGAGATCACATCATTAGTAGAATAATGTGATGAACATGACCCATCCGTTAGCTTAGCATAATGATCGTTCAATTTTATTGTTGTTGCTTTCTTCATGTCAAATACATATTTCTCTGACTATGAGATTATGCAACTCCCAGATATCGGAGGAATGCCTTGTGTGCTATCAAACGTCACAACATAACTGGATGATTATAAAGATGCTCTACAGGTATCTCCAAAGGTGTTTGTCGGCTTGGCATAGATCGAGGTAGGATTTGTCACTCTGAGTATCGGAGAGGTATCTCTGGGCCCTCTCGGTAATACACATCATATGAAGCTTTGCAAGCAAAGTGACTAATGAGTTAGTTACGGGATGATATATTAAGGAACGAGTAAAGAGACTTGCCGGTAACGAGATTGAACTAGGTATGAAGATACTGACGATCGAATCTCGGGCAAGTAACATACCGATGACAAAGGGAATAACGTATGTTGTCATAACAGTTTGGCCGATAAAGATCTTCGTAGAATATGTAGGAACCAATATGAGTATCCAGGTTCCGTTATTGGTTATTGGCCGAAGAAGTGTCTCGGTCATGTCTCGATAGTTTTCGAACCCGTAGGGTCTGCACGCTTAACGTTTGATGACGATATTGTATTATATGAGTTATGTGATTTGGTGACCGAATGTTGTTTGGAATCCCGGATGAGATCACTGACATGATGAGGAGTCTCAAAATGGTCGAGAGGTAAATATTGATATATAAGACGATGATATTCGGACACCGGAAGTGTTTCGGGATGCACCAGGTATTTATCGGGTCACCGGAAGGGGTTCCGGGCACCCCCGGCAAAAGATATGAGCCTTATGGGCCAAGAGGGGAAACACACCAGCCATAAAGGGGCTGGTGCGCCCCCCATATAGGTTGGTCAAATTGGAGAAGGAAAGGGGAAGGAGGAAAAGAAAAAGTGAATAGGATTCCCCCTTCCCCCTCTTCCCTTCCTAATCCGAATAGGAATAGGAAAGGGAAGGTTGGGCCAAATTGAGAGGACCCCAAGTAGGATTCCTCCTACTGCCCCCTTGGCTGCCTCTCCTCCCCTCCAGCCTATATATATGTGGGGGAGGCACCGCTAGAACACACACCAACAATTGTTAGCCGTGTGCGGCAGCCCCCTCCACACTTTACGCCTTCGGTCACCATCACCGACACCACGCCATCATGCTGACGGAACTCATCTACTTCCTCGACACCTTGCTGGATCAAAGGAACGAGGGACGTCATCGATCTGAACGTGTGCAGAACACGGAGGTGCCGTGCGTTCAGTACTTGATCAGTTGAAGCGCGAAGAAGTTCAACTACATCAACCGCGTTGTAAAACGTTTTCGCTTTCAGTCTATGAGGGTACGTGGACACACTCTCCGCCTTTCGTTGCTATGCATTTCCTAGATAGATCTTGCGTGAGCGTAGGAATTTTTTGAAATTGCATGCTACGTTTCCCAACATAAAGTATCTGGTAATTTAATTGGTGTCCGCGAGCTCTAGTAATTAGTCCAGTATATGTAGCAGCAGGAGTTGTGGGTGTAACTTTGTTAGTGATGTCCTCGTCATCCTCCTCTTCTTGAAATGAAGTCCGTCCTCGACGGAAGCTCATCTTCCTCATCCAAGTAAGGCTTCAAATCTGCATTGTTAAAAGTGGGACTAACCCCAAAATCTGCAAGTAGCTCAAGTTTATATGCATTATCATTTATTTTCTCTAACACCTTAAGAGGACCATCGACACGTGGCATTAGCTTTGACTTGCGCAAATCAGGAAACCTATCCTTACACAAATGTAACCAAACAAGATTTTCAGGTGCAAGGACAACACATTTTCTATCGTTATCTTCAGCAAGTTTATATTTAGCATTCATGCACTCAATATTTTCTTAGTTAAGTCATGCATTTTTATGATCAATTCAACACGTTGTTTAGCATCAAAATTAATCTTCTCTGAAGATGGAAGAGGCAACAAATCAATGGGCGCACGAGGTAGGGACCCATACACAATCTCAAAAGGGAACATCTTAGAATGCAACGAACGATTATAAGCAAATTCAATATGAGGCAAGCATTCTTCCCACATTTTAAGGTTATTCTTCAAAACAGCCCTAAGCATAGCACACAAAGTTATATTGACTACTTCAGTTTGTCCATCAGTTTGGGGGTGACATGTAGTACTAAAAAGCAATTTAGTCCTCAACTTAGCCCATAAACATCTCCAAAAGTCCCTAAAAATTCGGTATAACGGTCTGAAACAATTGTATTTGCCACACCATGCAAGCGAAAAATTTCATGAAAGAACAAATCAGCAACATTAGCAGCATAATCGCTTTTATGACAGGCTATAAAGCGTGCCATTTTCGAGAATCTATCCACGACAACAAATATGATACCCCTCCCTAATACGTCTCCAACGTATCTATAATTTATGAAGCATTCAGTTCGCAACAATTTATATGGTTTTGGTATGCTTTTATTAGAACTAACCCGTACTGACGTTGTTTTCAAGAGAACTACCGTGGTGTCATTTTTTGTGCAGAAATAAAAGTTCTTGGAATGGGATGAAAATTTATGATGATTTATTATGACCAAAAGAGACCACTGAAGCATCAGAGCTGGGCCAGGAAGTGGACGAGGATGCCACTGATACGTCTCCAACGTATCTATAATTTTTTATTGTTCCATGCTATTATATTATCTTTTTTGGATGTTTAGTGGGCTTTATTATACACTTTTATATTATTTTTGGGACTAACCAATTAACCCAAGGTCCAGTGCAAATTGTTGTTTTTTGCCTATTTCATTGTTCGCAGAAAAGGAATATCAAACGAAGTCCAAATGGAATGAAACCTTCGGGAGGATCATTTTTGGAACTAACGCAGCCCAGAAGACTTGGAGTACACACCAGGGAAGCCACGAGGCAGGAGGGCGCACCCAAGGGGTAGGCTCGCCCCCACCCTCGTGGGCCCCTCGTAGCTCCACCGACATACTTCTTCGTCCTATATATACTCATATACCGTGAAAACATCCGAGAGCACCACGAAACCCTATTTCCACCACCGCAACCTTCTGTACCCATGAGATCCCATCTTGGGGCCTGTTCCGGAGGTCCACCAGAGGGGGGATCGATCACGGAGGACTTCTACATGAACACCATAGCCTCTCCAGTGAGTTGTGAGTAGTTTACCACAGACCTTCGGGTCCATAGTTATTAGCTAGATGGCTTCTTCTCTCTATTTGGATCTCAATACAAAGTTCTCCTCGATCTTCTTGGAGATCTATTCGATGTAATTCTTTTTGCGGTGTGTTTGTCGAGATCCGACAAATTGTGGTTTTATGATCAAGATTATCTATGAACATATTTGGTTCTTCTCTGAATTCTTATATGTATGATTCAAGGTGATTTTATTCAGATGGTCTATGATTAAACAAGTACTACCTCCGTCCTGGTTTATTCATCCCCTTTGTATTTTGTGTCAAATATTGATCGAATATTTAACTAGTAATATGTTAATGCATGTCAACAAAAATTATATCATTGGATTCGTATTTGAACATAATTTTGAATGATATAATTTTGTATGGCATACACAAATTTTTTATTAATTAAATCTACAGTCAAAATTTGGCACAAAATGCAATAAAACCCTATAAAGCAAGACGGAGATAATACATACACATGCAAAGTAGCGATAGGGGCCGGGAGTACAAAGACCCGATATTTTGCACTTGACAATTCTGCCCTTACTGGGCTCGCAATTTTTCATTCTGACTGGTACCATGCATAGGAGATTCGTGACATGCACGTGCAGCGTGTAGGGCACCGACTCTATTCTTCTTTGGGCTTTTGATTTTGATTTTTTTTGTATCTTTTGAACCAAATTAAAAGATGAGTTTCAAATAGGTTTTCGCGAGTTTTTAAAACTTCATCAAGTTTCAAGTGCTGAAACTTGATACGAATGAGCGACAAAATCATCGGGTTTCAGAGATTTAAACTTAAAACTTGGTATGCCCTCATGCAAAATCCAATGATTTTGCGGACCGCGAAGCAATTGTGTTATTGGACATGGTTGCACAGGTGCGTGCCCCGGCACTTGCCTGTCCTTGCAATTTTTCATAGTACCGTGCCAAATTGATTTATTTTTCGAAGGAAGTCAAAACCTCCCAGCCTCACACAACCAAAAATTATTTTTCACCGATCCATGCTAATTATGGCTGATTTAGTATAACTATATGCAAGACATTGGTTGGGGCCAATACATTCACTTATGACATGACACGGAAAATATTGATGTAAACACAACAAGACCGAGAAAATAAAACACCAATAACTAAATCACTATTTCCACGACAACCTTTATGGAGTTGCGCCCTTGCCCCGACATCCTTGAGTTCACCCTATAAAAGCGAGGACATGAGTTCTCACTCAAGATGCCATATCTAAGCAATCATGGCCAACACTGACGATGGCGCCCTCCCACCCACCCACCCCTCCCACCCGTGACCTAGGCTCTCCGGCGATCTCCCACCCACGCCAGTGACTCCTAGATCTCTTCCACTCATCTGCTTCGGCGTGCTCTGATCTACACATCTATACCCATCTCCTATGGGTTCCTCTCGTGGATCAACGCTGGGTCTGGACTTTTCGGAGGGCTCGAACTTTGCATCTAGGATTTTCAACTCTTGTGGGCAAACCATCCATCCCACGGATGACACACACCACTTTGTTATGGTGGTGTCTTTCAGCAGACATATCTTCCGTCTTGATGAGGACTCAGTGGCGGCTGCATTGGAATCAGCCCTTGGAGGTTCTGCCATTGATCTCATGGTTTCTCATATCAAGGACAAGGTATTTTCGTTCTGTGTTTCCTGCAAGAAAGTTGGACTCTATATTCTGCAGCTACGTTCTTTTGCATGCATGCATTTCAAATGCTTTTTTCATCTCTGGGGGCATGGCGGCCCTAACTGGCGTCGGGAATTTGAAATCTGGAAAAAAGAGTGTGACGCAGAATGGATCATTGTTAGCCCCTCTAAAAAGCGTGCTACTCTTGGTCTTCTTGCTATGCATAAACCCCCCGCTAAGTCATCCCTACGATCGGGTTCTTCTTCAGGGAGAAAGATTTCTTTTGCCACATTTCAGCAATACCCAGCTTGTCGGGGTTATAGGTATCCTGCTACACAAATATGTGTTGATACTGTTGCTGAGGCAGGTTATGACATTAATCCACGTGAACGTGTCATTATCACCTCGCCGCCGGCGAACAATCTTCAGTGGACGGTGGCTACACCACCTATCTCTTTTGGAACTATCAACGTTCCGGCTAAAATCACGGCCGTCATTTCAGGATCGGATCAAGCTGCATCTGATAGGGATTTTCTTGCTCCCCAAGTTTTTTCCACATCCTCTCTGGATACACCTCTCGTGGAAGCCCAACATGCTCCCTCGGCCCAGCAGGAGGTTTTGGATTTGGGCGCCCAGTTAGCCCATGATTCTATTGAGGCCCTTTTAGACTCCGGTGCCGCTGCTCTTTTGGAAAACAATGCTCAGGTTTCCTTGGACAATAATCTCCCCGATACGAATACTGCTACGGATGATGATTTCATTGATGATATGGTCTTTCAAGTTTGGAAGTGCAGGAATTGTCTCTCGATGAAACACGCAACGGCCTCGTGCACTAATCAAATACGTTGTCGTAATTGTTTCCGTCTGGGTCACAGGGCAAAAGGCTGTTCTGGCTCAGCACCTTCTCCTACCTACAAGTGGGTCCCACGGGTCAATATAGAGCCTCAAATCCGGTCTAAGGATATTTTATCGCCTGCCGCTTCGATTTCCCTCCCAGCCGGCCTACCTGGGTCTTTGTCCAGTCCCATCGCGCCTGCCACACCGTCGCCTCCACCATTGCCATCCGAGCCGCCGCCCATTACTCCACCACAGCCTTCATCGCTGCCGCTGCCCACACCTCCTCCTCCAACAACCACTGCTCCGCCACCTCCACCACTGATGGGCCTCTAACCCCTCGTTGGTTACCCCAAGTGGAAGGTGTAAGATGCAGTGTTGTGGAAGTTTTTCCCTTAGCAAAGATGCCAAGGATCGAATCCCCAGAGACTCCTAGGTTCAACAAGTAGGTGTCAACTGCTAACGGCGCCGGATTAGCAATCATCGTGGACCTGCACACAGATACAAATAACTTTGCTCCCAACGAGTACAGAGAGGTTGTCAATCCCTCCGGCCTTGTAGTTCACAAAGGATTAAACGCAAATGATAGTAGTGATAGATAATGTTTTGCAATAGTACATAAATAGCGGAAAGTAAATAGCGGATGTGATCAATGATGGTAATATGGACCGGAGTCTCATGATGTTCACTAGTGATGTCTCTCTCCCAAAAGACGATAAAACAGCTATGTGAGGTAAACGAATTACAGCTGGGCAATTGACAGGACCACGAACGCAAACCAATGCTGACTATATTGCAAGAAAGGTTGAGGTTCAAAGCATGGGCGGTACGCCAAAGTAAGTAGACCGAAATCCATCAATATGTACTACTAATCATCCACCTTGAGATATCTATCCAGAACATCTCGCTGGTATTAAGTTGCGAGCCCCACCCATAGTGTAAACTCAATGCAACAGACAACTGCATTAAAAGAACTTTGCGTAAAGTAAACAATCCTTGCACCCGCGGGCACAAGCACCATTGTTTTCCCCCTTGTGGCAACAGCACATCCCCTAGACTCATGTTTCTGTCACTCAAGCTAGTCATCGAGGGGCATGAACCCACAATCGAGCATAACGTTCCCTCTTGGAGTCACTACGTATTACTTGGCCAAAGCAATAAATAACAATGGAGAACATGCAAGAATTACTTATGAACATAAATATAAAAGAGGTAGATCAAATATATTACTCAATCATAATCTGAACATAATCTCATAATCCATCGGATCCCAGCAAACTCATCATAGCAACAGCATAAGGATTACATATGTGCCTCGATCATGTAGGGCAGCTCACGAGGACTAATTAGTGAAGCACAAGAACGGGAGGAGAACATCACATAGCTACTGGTCATGGACTCATGGTCCAAGGGAGACTACTCACAACTCATCCGGGAGGCGTCCATGGTGGTGGAGAGGCTCCCGATGGTGATCCTCCCCTCCGGCAGGGTGCTGGGAAGAGTTCTCCTGGTGCTCCCGATCTTGGAAGCGGCGGCGGCGGCGGAACAGAGATGAGATCGCGAAAAAGAGTTTTCGTTCCGAGGGTTTCGAAGGACGCTCTAAATATATGTCGAAGGGGGGCACCAGACAGGGCTCGGGGGGCCCAGGCGCCCCCCCGGCGCGGCCCAGGGGGGGCGCCGCCAGGGCGCCTGGAGCCCTGGTGCCCCCCCCGGCTGTCCTTCATGCGCAAGGTAGGTTCTGGAACGCTGATTTTTTATATAATTTTTCTGGATTTTTCCTGGCAGTTCTCGTAACGTGAAAACCTGAAATACAAAAACAGCCGAAAACAGAAACTGGCACCGGGGTGCACTGGATTAGTAGGTTAGTCCAAATATGATCAAAAGTGTATGGAAGTTTATGAATATCATAGCAATATCACCCAAAAGTGGCATGGAGCAAGCAGAAATTATAGATACGTTTTGGACGTATCAACATCCCCAAGCTTAATTCCTGCTCGTCCTCGAGTAGGTAAATGATAACAAGAATAATTTCTGTGGTGACATGCTATTAACCATATAGGACTTTTTCATAGTCATATGACAAAAGCTTACTGAGACAATGATTCTATAATAATTAAGTTGCCTCATGAGAAAATCACAAATGACTGAAAGTTTTACAACATGACATTGAAGCATCAAAAAGATTTGCAATGAACATGATGTGCAAATATGATAAAGTGATATCTAGCTTGCCCCCTTTAGTGAAGCAAAACATAAATGCAGGGGCACCTTCAAGGTTTAAGTGATGACTAGATACAATGATTTCAAAATAAACGATATCACAATCATACAAAAGACAATGCTACTTTGGAACAATGCACATTACACTCAGAATGACAATCATGCTCTCATTAGTTGGTGCTTTTAAAAGAAGGTGGAGACTCAACATAAAAGTGAAAGAAGGGTTATGTGCTAGAGCTTTTTATTTTGAAAACATAGAAGCAATTTTGTCAACGGTAGTAGTACTTCATATGTGTCATGCATAAGACATCCTATAAGTTGCAAGCCTCATGCATCGAATACCAATAGTGCTTGCACCTTGTCCTAATTAGCTCGGATTTCCATGGGTTATCATTGCATTACATATGTTTCAACCAAGTGTCACAAAGGGGTACCTCTATGCCACCTGTAGAAAGGTCCAAGGAGATAAATCGCATTTGATTTCTCGTTTTTGATAGATCTCAACTTGAGGACATCCATATCGGGACAACATAGAAAATAGATGATGGACTCCTCTTTAATGCATAAGCATATTCTCATAAGAGATTGAGGATTAATGTCCAAGCTAAAACTTCCACCATGATACATGGCTTTGGTTGGCGGCCCAATGTTCTTCTTTAACAATATGCATACTCATTCAACTCATGGCAAATCACCCTTACTTCAGACAAGACGAACATGCATAGCAACTCACATGATATTCAACAAAAGTGTGACAGTTGATGGCGTCCCCAGAAACATGGTTACCGCTCAGCAAGCAACTTATAAGAAATAAGATACATAAGCAACATATTCTTTACCACAATAGTTTTTAAGCTACTTTCCCATGAGCTATGTATTGCAAGGTTAGTCTGCTTAGTACAGGTGGAGGTTAGGAAAAGACTGGGAGCGACCAACTAAGAGAGCAATGACGGTCATAATCATGAAGAGCGACAAAGCAACATTGAATCAGGCATGGTAGTTATATCGCTACTCAGAAATAAAAGATCATCAAGGCTTGACAGACTTTCTTTACAGTCTTAAATAACGTGAGCATACGCCAAGTCAATCAAAATAAATTCTCGAAGGAAGATATTACTAAACCATACCACATCATCGGCAAACAAATCAAGTTGGTACTCCAATAACACATTGGGAATCCCCCAACTATTTGAGACTAACCACAAGAAAACCTAAACTACTAAGCGCCATTATGCACGTAGCATCTTTATCATAGACATATTAACCAATGCAACGGAAGCAAACTCTCTTAATAAGGTGAGCATGATAATTAAAGAGAGTTCAAGCAACCAACTAAACAAAAGCTCTTTGAAAAGATAAGCATGAATACTAAGAGCAGAGCATGATAGTAGCTATTTAAAAGACAAAGAACACACACAGCAAAGATAGACATGAAAATTCTATGTTATGTTCTAAGTAGAAGTGGAGCGTGTTTCTCTCCCACATAAAGAAAGCTGAGTTCCGACTCGTTATGAAAAACTAAAAAGAAAACTAAAAGCAAGACGCTCCAAGCATAGCACTTAACACATGAAGTTATAAAAATATAGCAGAACGAAAGACGAACTGATAATGTTGATGGAGAAGGGGATGCACGGGGGCATCCCCAAGCTTAGACGCTTGAGTCTCCTTGAATATTTCTTGGGGTTGCATGGGGGCATCCCCAAGCTTGAGCGCTTGACACTCCTGAATCTTTTTATCATCTTCCCTCGCACACTTGAAAACTCCCTTCATACATAACTTATCATAATCTGATTAGCGAGGTTAGTACCCTTAATAAAATAATTATACCTTGCTGGAAATAAAGATATTCTTGAAGTTCTACTGTTTCTCAAGATTGCCAAAAGGTTTTTGCAAAGAAAAAGCAAGCTCTTGATTTGCAAAATGAAGGAAAGGCAAAACATGACAGAATCTGTGAAAAACAGAACAGAAGGTAGTAATTGATTTGTTCGGGGCACTTCTGCAACTCAAATAAAAAAACTCAGAACAGACGCACGAAAGAAAATTATATAGAGAACGCTGTCGAAAAAATTCAGACCAAAAAGATGATCTGGTGATTTTATACGAATTTTTCTATCCAAGGAAAGAATCTGTTTCCTGGACAGCACCTCACAACTTTTGAACTTTCTAGCAATCAGAGGCTATACTTGGCACAAATATGAAAAGCAAAGATACAATGATGATGCTACTGTAGTAAACAACATCAAGACACAACAAAAGCAAAATAAATTTATTCATTGGGATGCCTCCCAAAAGCGCTTTCTTTTATGCCTTTAAGCTAGGCATAATGCATAGAGATCAAGTTTTATCAAGAGTAAAAGAATAGCTAGCCCGTACAACGGACTCAAAAGGTAACTTGATCTTCTTACGAGGGAAGTGTTCCATCCCTTTCTTGAGAGGAAACTGAAATTTTATATTACCGTCTTTCATGTCAATGATAGCACCAACGGTGCGTAAAAAGGGACGTCCCAAAATAATTGGACATGAAGGATCACATTCAATATCCATAATAGTAAAATCAACGGGAACATAATTATCACTAACAACGATAAGAACATCGTCGATCCTCCCCAAAGGTTTCTTTATGGAAGAATCAACGAGACGAACACCAAAAGAACAAGAATCATAAGGTTTCAATTTAAGCATATCATATAGTCTTTTGGGCATAATAGAAGTACTGGCTACAATATCACATAATGCATAGCAAGAGAAGTCATTCAATTTAATTTTTATCATAGGATCCCAACCATCTTCTAGCTTTCTAGGCATGTAGGCTTCTACTCTAAGTTTCTCCTCCCTAGCTTTGATGAGAGCATTAGTGATATGCTCCGTGAAGGCAAGGTTAAGCGTGCTAGTGCGGGGATCTCTAGACATCTTGTGAAGGAAATCAATAACTTCGGTAAGAGTGCAATTATCAAAATCAAGGTCATTAGCATCAAGTAAGGTGGTAGTGGTGTCCTTTAGGTTCACATGTTTGGTAGTTTCTATAGTCATAGCATCACCATTAATAGGTCCATTGGGACCAGGAGTACATTGGGTGCTAAGGGTTTGGACATCTTTAACAACTTGGATAGTAGCAACAGTGTGGTGGGTAGGAAGGCTCTTAATTCTATCTTCTTCCTCCCTTTCTCTAGCCCATCTCTCTTTAAGTTTAGCCATCATCCTAATGTTTTCATTAATTTGCACTTGAATAGCATTTATAGGAGTGACTTCCCTCTCCTCAAGAGGAGAAGTTTTAATATTTAGCAATTTTACCTCATTGGCTAAATGGTCTACCTTAAAAGAAAGATCATCTAGTTTATGTAGTTTTTCTTCTACACTCTTATTAAAGGCTTTTTGGGTAGTGATGAAATCTTTAAGCATAATCTCTAGTTCAGTAGTGGAGTTCTTGGTACTAGGATAAGCATTGTTGTTCCCATAAGAATTAGAGGGGAACGGTCTAGGATTGCTACCAAAGTTACTCCTATAAGCATTGTTGTTAAAATTGTTTCTAGAGATAAAGTTCACATCTACTTGTTCTTGAGCAATCAAAGAATTTAAAGGAACATCGCGAGGATCAACAGTAGATTGCTTCGAAAGTAGAGACATGATCAAGTCAACTTTTTCATTAAGGGAGGAAATCTCCTCGACAGAGTTTACCTTCCTACCTGTTGGAGCGCGTTCGGTGTGCCATTGGGAATAGTTGGTCATCATCTCATCGAGAAGCTTTGTGGCAGCACCAAGTGTAGTTGACATAAAAGTTCCTCCCGCGGCCGAATCTAACAAGTTCCGCGAGGTAAAGTTCAAGCCTGCATAAAAAGTTTGGATAACCATCCAAGTAGTCAAATCATGAGTAGGGCAGTTCTTGATAAGATATTTCATACGTTCCCAAGCTTGGGCAACGTGTTCATTATCCAATTGTTTAAAATTCATTATGTTACTTCTAAGTTGGATAATTTTATCAGGTGGATAGTATTTTCCAATAAAAGCATATTTGCATTTGTCCCATGAATCTATGCTATTTCTAGGCAAAGACTGAAACCAAATTTTAGCTCCTCCTCTCAAGGAGAAAGGAAAAAGCTTAAGCTTAACAATATTACCATCTATTTCTTGGTACATTTGCATATCACAAAGTTCAACAAAGTTGTTTAAGTGTAAAGCAGCATCATCTCCAGCACCAGAGAATTGATCTTTCATGACTAAGTTCAGTAAAGCAGGTTTAATTTCATATGAAGGTGCTGAAGTGGCAGGTGGAGTGATAGGTCTGCTGATAAAGTCATCGTTGTTGTGACTAGTGAAGTCACACAACTTGGTGTTCTCGGTGGAACCCATAGTAGCAAGCAAGCAAGATAACTATTTTTGTGATTTTCGATAAAAGGAACGAAAGCAAAAACTGAAAGGTAAACTAACAAGACTAAAAAGCAAAGGTAAAAGATAGCGTGCAACTCCCCTATCCTGAAGAGTGGAGTCCCCGGCAACGGCGCCAGAAAAACTCCTTGATGGGCCTCTAACCCCTCGTTGGTTACCCCAAGTGGAAGGTGTAAGATGCAGTGTTGTGGAAGTTTTTCCCTTAGCAAAGATGACAAGGATCGAATCCCCAGAGACTCCTAGGTTCAACAAGTAGGTGTCAACTGCTAACGGCGCCGGATTAGCAATCAACGTGGACCTGCACACAGATACAAATAACTTTGCTCCCAACGAGTACAGAGAGGTTGTCAATCCCTCCGGCCTTGTAGTTCACAAAGGATTAAACGCAAATGATAGTAGTGATAGATAATGTTTTGCAATAGTAAATAAATAGCGGATGTGATCAATGATGGTAATATGGACCGGAGTCTCATGATGTTCACTAGTGATGTCTCTCTCCCAAAAGACGATAAAACAGCTATGTGAGGTAAACGAATTACAGCTGGGCAATTGACAGGACCACGAACGCAAACCAATGCTGATTATATTGCAAGAAAGGTTGAGGTTCAAAGCATGGGCGGTACGCCAAAGTAAGTAGACCGAAATCCATCAATATCTACTACTAATCATCCACCTTGAGATATCTATCCAGAACATCTCGCTGGTATTAAGTTGCGAGCCCCACCCATAGTGTAAACTCAATGCAACAGACAACTGCATTAAAAGAACTTTGCGTAAAGTAAACAATCCTTGCACCCGCGGGCACAAGCACCGTTGTTTTCCCCCTTGTGGCAACATCACATCCCCTAGACTCATGTTTCTGTCACTCAAGCTAGTCATCGAGGGGCATGAACCCACAATCGAGCATAACGTTCCCTCTTGGAGTCACTACGTATTACTTGGCCAAAGCAATAAATAACAACGGAGAACATGCAAGAATTACTTATGAACATAAATATAAAAGAGGTAGATCAAATATATTACTCAATCACAATCTGAACATAATCTCATAATCCAGCGGATCCCAGCAAACTCATCATAGCAACATCATAAGGATTACATATGTGCCTCGATCATGTAGGGCAGCTCACGAGGACTAATTAGTGAAGCACAAGAACGGGAGGAGAACATCACATAGCTATTGGTCATGGACTCATGGTCCAAGGGAGACTACTCACAACTCATCCGGGAGGCGTCCATGGTGGTGGAGAGGCTCCCGATGGTGATCGTCCCCTCCGGCAGGGTGCCGGGAAGAGTTCTCCTGGTGCTCCCGATCTTGGAAGCGGCGGCGGCGGCGGAACAGAGATGAGATCGCGAAAAAGAGTTTCCGTCTCGAGGGTTTCGAAGGACGCTCTAAATATATGCCGAAGGGGGGCACCAGACGAGGCTCGGGGGGCCCAGGCGCCCCCCCGGCGCGGCCCAGGGGGGCGCGCCGCCAGGGCGCCTGGAGCCCTGGTGCCCCCCCCCCCTCGGCTGTCCTTCGGGCGCAAGGTAGGTTCTGGAATGCTGATTTTTTATATAATTTTTCTGAATTTTTCCTGGCAGTTCTCATAACGTGAAAACCTGAAATACAAAAACAGCAGAAAACAGAAACTGGCACCGGGGTGCACTGGATTAGTAGGTTAGTCCAAATATGATCAAAAGTGTATGGAAGTGTATGAATATCATAACAATATCACCCAAAAGTGGCATGGAGCAAGCAGAAATTATAGATACGTTTTGGACGTATCAACCACCCGCCATGGCTAACTTCGAGCTTGACCCTGTGGACTTCCTCCCGCCGGGTTTTGACATCATCGACGAGGGCCCCTTGAGACTCCCACGCGCTTTCTTCTCGCCGGCAGTGGCTCCCGACTGGCAAAACGAAGCTTATGCAATTGCCATTGTCGAGCCTGCACCACTTCAAGCTGAGGTTCCTCTCTTCCGCAACTTGGTCAGTAATTTTGTTGTCAACAATCTTGGGCGCGCAGTGCTAGATGCCCAACCTTGGATTCAGGGGGTTGGGCTTTTCCGTTTCCGCAGCGCAGTTGCTCGGCAGACTTTAGTGGATCATCCGCCTATCGATCTTGGCAATGATCATTTTGTCCGTTTCTTACCCCATGATGAGGGTATTAATTACCGTGTTGTCCAAGGATTTCGCCGGGGTTGGATTATGTTAGTTGGCATTCTGCTGGACTACAGAAGAACTGCTTACATTGCAGACGCCATCGGTTCGTTCGGCCGCTTCCATTACTGGCATCTGGAGGACCCCGTCCTTGCTCGCACCTTGGCGTATGTGTCCTTTGTTGGGGAACGTAGTATTTTAAAATTTTCCTACGATCACGCAAGATCTATCTACTAGATGCATAGCAACGAGAGGGAAGAGTGTGTCTACGTACCCTCGTAGACTGGGAGCGGAAGTGTCAAGTGACGCGGTTGATGTTGTCGAACTTCTTCGCGATCCAACCGATCAAGCACCGAACGTACGGCACCTCCGTGTTCAGCACACGTTCAGCTTGATGACGTCCCACGAGCTCTTGATCCAGTTGAGCTTCACGGGAGAGTTTGGTCAGCACGACGGCGTGGTGACGGATATGATGTGTTCACCGGCGCAGGGCTTCGCCTAAGCTCCGCGACGGTATGACCGAGGTGTGATTCTGTGGAGGGGGGCACCGCACACGGCTAAAACAATTCAACTTGTGTGTCTTTGGGTGCCCCCCTGCCCCCGTATATAAAGGAGCAAGGGAGGGAGGCCGGCCAACTTCTCCTGGTGCGGCTAGGGAAGGAGTCCTACTAGGAATAGGATTGCAATCCTATTCCTAGTAGGATTCACCAAAAAGAAAGAAGAGGGAAAAGAATAGGAGAGGTGGCGCCCCCCCCCCCAATCCTAGTCCAACTAGGAACCCTAGGTGGGGGCACCGGCCAGCCATATGGGCTGCCTCTCTCTTTCCCTTTAGGCCCACTATGGACCATCCCCTCTCGTAGGGGGTTCCGGTAACCCCCTCCGGCAATCCCGATAAATCTGAAACTATCCCGGAACACTTCCGGTGTCCGAATATAGTCGTCCAATATATCAATCTTTATGTCTCGGACATTCCGAGACTCCTCGTCATGTCCGTGATCTCATCCGGGACTCCGAACTACCTTCGGTACATCAATACTCATAAACTCATAATACCGATCGTCATCAAACGTTAAGCGTGCGGACCCTATGGGTTCGAGAACTATGTAGACATGACCGAGACTCATCTCCGGTCAATAACCAATAGCGGAACCTGGATGTTCATATTGGCTCCTACATATTCTACAAAGATCTATTATCGGTCAGAACCGCATAACAACATACGTTGTTCCTTTTGTCAACGGTATGTTACTTGCCCGAGATTCGATCGTCGGTATCTCTATACCTAGTTCAATCTCGTTACTAGCAAGTTTCTTTACTCGTTCCGTAACTCATCAGCTCGTGACTAACTCATTAGTCTTTTGCTTGCAAGGCTTATTGTGATGTGTGTTACCGAGAGGGCCCAGAGATACCTCTCCGACACTCGGAGTGACAAATCCTAATCTTGATCTATGCCAACACCACGAATACTTTCGGAGACACCTGTAGAGCATCTTTATGATCACCCAGTTACGTTGTGACGTTTGATAGCACACAAGGTGTTCCTACGGTATTCGGGAGTTGCATAATCTCATAGTCATAGGAACATGTATAAGTCATGAAGAAAGCAATAGCAGTAAAACTAAACTATCATAGTGCTATGCTAACGGATGGGTCTTGTCCATCACATCATTCTCCTAATGATGTGATCACGTTGACCAAATGACAACTCATGTCTATGGCTAGGAAACATAACCATCTTTGATCAATGAGCTAGTCTAGTAGAGGCATACTAGGGACATACTGTTTTGTCTATGTATTCACACATGTACTAAGTTTCCGGTTAATACAATTCTAGCATGAATAAAAGACATTTATCATGATATAAGGAAATATAAATAACAACTTTATTATTGCCTCTAGGGCATATTTCCTTCAGTCTCCCACTTGCACTAGAGTCAATAATCTAGCTCACATCGCCATGTGATTTAATACCGATAGTTCACATCGTTATGTGAATAACACCCATAGTTCACATCACCATGTGACCAACACCCAGAGGGTTTACTAGAGTCAATAATCTAGTTCACATCGCTATGTGATTAATACCCAAGAGTAATAAGGTGTGATCATGTTTTGCTTGTGAGAGAACTTTAGTCAACGGGTCTGTCACATTCAGATCCGTATGTATTTCGCAAATTTCTATGTCTACAATGCTCTGCATGGAGCTACTCTAGCTAATTGCTCTGCATGGAGCTACTCTAGCTAATTGCACCCACTTTCAATACGCATCCAGATTGATACTTAGAGTCATCTGGATTTAGTGTCAAAGCTTGCATCGGCGTAACCCTTTACGACGAACTCTTTATCACCTCCATAATCGAGAAACATTTCCTTAGTCATCCAGTTACTAAGGAAAATTTTGACCGCTGTACAGTGATCTACTCCTGGATCACTATTGTACCCCCTTGACAAACTCATGGCAAGGTACACAACATGTTTGGTACACAACATGGCAAACTTTATAGAACCTATGGCTGAGGCATAGGGAATGACTTTCATTCTCTCTATATTTTTCTGCAGTGGTCGGGCATTGAGTCTTACTCAACTTCATACCTTGTAAAACAGGCAAGAACCCTTTCTTTGACTGATCCATTTTGAACTTCTTCAAAATCTTATCAAGGTATGTGCTTTGTGATAGTCCAATTAAGCGTCTTGATCTATCTCTATAGATTTTGATGCCTAATATGAAGGAAATATGCCCTAGAGGCAATAATAAAGTTGTTATTTATATTTCCTTATATCATGATAAATGTTTATTATTCATGCTAGAATTGTATTAACCGGAAACTTAGTACATGTGTGAATACATAGACAAAACAGTATGTCCCTAGTATGCCTCTACTAGACTAGCTCATTGATCAAAGATGGTTATGTTTCCTAGCCATAGACATGAGTTGTCATTTGATCAACGGGATCACATCATTAGGAGAATGATGTGATGGACAAGACCCATCCGTTAGCATAGCACTATGATCGTTTAGTTTTACTGCTATTGCTTTCTTCATGACTTATACATGTTCCTATGACTATGAGATTATGCAACTCCCGAATACCGTAGGAACACCTTGTGTGCTATCAAACGTCACAACGTAACTGGGTGATCATAAAGATGCTCTACAGGTGTCTCCAAAAGTATTCATGGTGTTGGCATAGATCAAGATTAGGATTTGTCACTCCGAGTGTCGGAGAGGTATCTCTGGGCCCTCTCGGTAACACACATCACAATAAGCCTTGCAAGCAAAAGACTAATGAGTTAGTCACGAGATGATGTGTTACGGTACGAGTAAAGAGACTTGCCGGTAACGAGATTGAACTAGGTATGGAGATACCGACGATCGAATCTCGGACAAGTAACATACCGATGACAAAAGGAACAACGTATGTTGTTACGCGGTTCTGACCGATAAAAGATCTTCGTAGAATATGTAGGAGCCAATATGAACATCCAGGTTCCGCTATTGGTTATTGACCGGAGATGAGTCTCGGTCATGTCTACATAGTTCTCGAACCCGTAGGGTCCGCACGCTTAACGTTTGATGACGATCGGTATTATGAGTTTATGAGTATTGATGTACCGAAGGTAGTTTGGAGTCCCGGATGAGATCACGGACATGACGAGGAGTCTCGGAATGTCCGAGACATAAAGATTGATATATTGGACGACTATATTCGGACACCGGAAGTATACCGGAAAAGTTTCGGATTTAACGGGATTGCCGGAGGGGGTTACCGGAACCCCCTACGAAGGGGGATGGTCCATAGTGGGCCATATGGAAAAGAGAGAGGCAGCCCATAGGGCTGGCCGGCGCCCCACCTAGGGTTCCTAGTTGGACTAGGAGTTGGGGGGCGCCACCTCTTCTTCTTTTCCTATTCCCTCTCTTCCTTCTTTGGTGGTTCCTACTAGGAATAGGATTGCAATCCTATTCCTAGTAGGATTGCACCCTAGCCGCACCAAACAAGGGCCGGCCGGCCTCCCCCCTTGCTCCTTTATATACGGGGGCAGGGGGGCACCCAAAGACACACAAGTTGAATTGTTCCAGCCGTGTGCGGTGCCCCCCTCCACAGAAACACACCTCGGTCATACCGTCGCGGTGCTTAGGCGAAGCCCTGCGCCGGTGAATACATCATATCCGTCACCACGCCGTCGTGCTGACGAAACTCTCCCGTGAAGCTCAACTGGATCAAGAGCTCGTGGGACGTCATCAAGCTGAACGTGTGCTGAACGCGGAGGTGCCGTACGTTCGGTGCTTGGTCGGTTGAATCGCGAAGAAGTTCGACTACATCAACCGCGTCACTTGACGCTTCCGCTTCCGGTCTACGAGGGTACGTAGACACACTCTTCCCTCTCGTTGCTATGCATCTGGTAGATAGATCTTGCGTGATCGTAGGAAAATTTTAAAATACTACGTTCCCCAACAGTGGCATCATGAGCCAGGTCTATGAGTAGATGATATGCACGAGTAGAACACAATGAGTTGTGGGCGATACTAGTCATACTGCTTACCAGCATGTCATACTTTGTTTCGGCGGTATTGTGAGATGAAGCGGCCCGGACCGACATTACGCGTACGCTTACGCGAGACTGGTTTCACCGTTACGAGCACTCGTTGCTTAAAGGTGACTGGCGGGTGTCTGTCTCTCTCACTTTAGCTGAATCAAGTGTGGCTACGCCTGGTCCTTGTGAAGGTTAAAACAGCACATACTTGACGAAACATCGTTGTGGTTTTGTATGCG
The DNA here is from genome assembly GCA_902687465.1 of Secale cereale. NCBI lineage: Eukaryota > Viridiplantae > Streptophyta > Magnoliopsida > Poales > Poaceae > Secale > Secale cereale. The sequence goes on along the minus strand of LR738709.1, from coordinate 382,973,067 downwards.
TAGGTAAGAACGGTTCTTGCTAAGCCCGTAGCAGGCACGTAAAACATGCAACAACAAAGTAGATGACGTCTAACTTGTTTTTGCAGAGCATGTTGTGATGTGATATGGTCAAGACATGATGAGTTATACGGTTTTGTATGAGATGATCATGTTTTGTAAAGTTATCGGCAACTGGCAGGAGCCATATGGTTGTCGCTTTATTGTATGAAATGCAATCGCCATGTAATTGCTTTACTTTATCACTAAGCGGTAGCGATAGTCGTAGAAGCAATAGTTGGCGAGACGACAACGATGCTACGATGGAGATCAAGGTGTCGCGCCGGTGACGAAGGTGATCAAGAAAGTGCTTTGGAGATGGAGATCAAAAGCACAAGATGATGATAGACATATCATGTCACATATTTTGATTGCATGTGATGTTTATCTTATTATGCTTCTTATTTTGCTTAGAACGATGGTAGCATTATAAGATGATCCCTTACTAAATTTCAAGGTATAAGTGTTCTCCCTGAGTATGCACCGTTGCGAAAGTTCGTCGTGCCGAGACACCACGTGATGATCGGGTGTGATAAGCTCTACGTTCAAGTACAACGGGTGTAAGCCAGTTTTGCACACGCAGAATACTCGGGTAAAACTTGACGAGCCTAGCATATGCAGATATGGCCTCGGAACACTGGAGACCGAAAGGTCGAGCGTGAATCATATAGTAGATATGATCAACATAAGATGTTCACCGTTGAAACTACTCCATCTCACGTGATGATCGGACATGGTTTAGTTGATTTGGATCACGTGATCATTTAGATGACCGGAGGGATGTCTATCTAAGTGGGAGTTCTTAAGTAATATGATTAAATTGAACTTTAATTTATCATGAAGTTAGTCCTGGCAGTATTAGCATGTCTATGTTGTAGATCAATAGCTCGCGATGTTGCTCCCCGTTTATTTTTCATATGTTCCTAGAGAAAACCAAGTTGAAAGATGTTAGTAGCAATGATGCGGAATTGTTCCGTGATCTGAGGATTATCCTCATTGCTGCACAGAAGAATTATGTCCTTGATGCACCGCTAGGTGACAGACCTATTGCAGGAGCAGATGTAGACGTTATGAACGTTTTGACAAAAGCTCGATATGATGACTACTTGATAGTTTAGTGCACCATGCTTTACGGCTTATAACCGGGACTTCAAAAACGTTTTGAAACGCCACGGAGCATATGAGATGTTCCAAGAGTTGAAATTAGTATTTCATACTCATGCCCGTGTCGAGAGGTATAAGACCTCTGACAGTACTTTGCCTACAAGATGGAGGAGAATAGCTCAACCAGTGAGCATGTGCTCAGATTGTCTGGGTAGTACAATTGATTGAATCAAGTGGGAGTTAATCTTCCAGATAAAGATAGTAATTGACAAAGTTCTCTAGACACTATCACCAAGTAAGTAGAACTTCGTGATGAACTATAATATGCAAGGGATGACGAAAGTAATTCCCGAGCTCTTCACGATGCTGAAATCGGCGAAGGTAGAAATCAAGAAAGAGCATCAAGTGTTGATGGTTAACCAGACCACTTGTTTCAAGTAAAGGGAAAAGGGATAGAAGGGGAACTTCAAGAAGAATGACAAGCAAGTTGTCACTCCCGTGAAGAAACCCAAAGCTAAACTCAAGCCTAAAACAAGTGCTTCTACTGCAAAGGAAATGGTCACTAAAAGTGGAACTGCCCTAGATATTTGGCGGATAAGAAGGATGGCAAAGTGAACAAAGGTATATTTGATATATAGATTATTGATGTGTATTTTACTAGTGTTCATAGCAACACCTCGGTATTTGATATTGGTTCAGTTGCTAAAGAGTAGTAACTCGAAATGGGAGTTGCATAATGAACAGAAACTAGTTAAAGGATGAAGTGACGATGTGTATTGGAAGTAGTTCCAAGATTGATATGATCATCATCGCACACTCCCTATACTTTCGGGATTAGTGTTGAACCTAAATAAGTGTTATTTGGTGTTGAGCATGAATATGATTTGATCATGTTTATTGCAATACGGTTATTCATGTAAGTTAGAGAATAATTGTTGTTCTGTTTACATGAATAAAACCTTCTATGGTCATACACCCAATGAAAATGGTTTATTGGATCTCGATCGTGGTGATACACATATTCATAATATTGAAGCCAAAAGATGCAAGGTTAATAATGATAGTGCAACTTATTTGTGGCACTGCCGTTTAGGTCATATTGGTGTAAAGCGCATGAAGAAACTCCATAGTAATGGACTTTTGGAATCACTTGGTGCTTGCGAACCATGCCTCATGGGCAAGATGACTAAAACTCCGTTCTCCGGAACTATGGAGCGAGCAACAGATTTGTTGGAGATCATACATACAGATGTATGTGGACCAATGAGTGTTGAAGCTCGCGGCGGGTATCGTTATTTTCTGACCTTCACTGATGATTTGAGCAGATATGGGTATATCTACTTAATGAAGCACAAATCTGAAACATTTGAAAAGTTCAAAGAATTTCAGAGTGAAGTGGAGAATCATCGTAACAAGAAAATAAGAGTTTCTACGATATGATCGTAGAAGTAAAATATTTGAGTTAGCGAGTTTGGCCTTCAATAAAAACAATGTGAAATAGTTTCACTACTCACGCCACCTGGAACACCACAGTGTAATGGTGTGTCCGAACGTCATAACCGTACTTTATTAGATATAGTACGATCGATGATGTCTCTTACCGATCTACCACTATCGCTTTTGGGGTTATGCATTAGAGACAGATACATTCACGTTAAATAGGGCACCATCTAAATCTGTGGAGATGACACCATGGTTTGACGAGAAACCTAAGCTGTCATTTCTTTAAGTTTGGGACTGCGATGCTTATGTGAAAAAGCTTCAACCTGATAAGCTCGAACCCAAGTCGGAGAAATGTGTCTTCATAGGATACCCAAAAGAGACTGTTGGGTACACCTTCTATCACAGATCCGAAGGCAAGATATTCGTTGCTAAGAATGGATCCTTTCTAGAGAAGGAGTTTCTCTCGAAAGAAGTGAGTGGGAGGAAAGTAGAACTTGATGAGGTAATTGTACCTTCTCCCGGATTGGAAAGTAGTACATCACAGAAAATTGTTCCAGTGATTCCTACACCAATCAGTGAGGAAGTTAATGATGATGATCATGAAACTTCGGATCAAGTTTCTGCTGAACGTCGTAGATCAACCAGAGTACGTTTTGCACCAGAGTGGTACGGCAACCCAGTTCTGGAAATCATGTTACTAGACCATGATGAACCTACGAACTATGAGGAAGCGATGATGAGCCCAGATTCCGCAAAATGGCTTGAGGCCATGAAATCTGAGATGGGATCCATGTATGAGAACAAAGTGTGGACTTTGGTTGACTTGCCCGATGATCGGCAGGCCATCGAAAATAAATGGATCTTCAAGAGGAAGACCGACGCAAACGGTAATGTTACTGTTTACAAAGCTCGACTTGTTGCGAAAGGGTTTCGACAAGTTCAAGGAGTTGACTACGATGAGACTTTCTCACCCGTAGCGATGCTTAAGTCTGTCCGAATCATGTTAGTAATTGCCGCATTTTAAGAAATCTGGCAAATGGATAACAAAACTGCATTCTTTAATGGATTTATTAAAGAAGACTTGTATATGATGCAACCTGAAGGTTTTGTCAATCCTAAAGGTGCTAACAAAATGTGCAAGCTCCAGCGATCCATCTATGGACTGGTGCAAGCATCTCGGAGTTGGAATATACGCTTTGATAAATTGATCAAAGCATATAGATTTATACAGACTTGCGGGTGAAGCCTGTATTTACAAGAAGTGAGTGGGAGCACTACAACCTTTCTGATAAGTATATGTGAATGACATATTGTCGATAAGAAATGATGTAGAATTTTCTGGAAAGCATAAAGGAGTGTTTGAAAGGAGTTTTTTCAAAGAAAGACCTTGGTGAAGCTGCTTACATATTGGGCATCAAGATCTATAGAGATAGATCAAGACGCTTGATAAGATTTTCGATGAGTACATACCTTGATAAGATTTTGAAGTAGTTCAAAATGGATCAGCAAAGAATGAGTTCTTGCCTGACTTGTAAGGTGTGAAGTTGAGTAAGACTCAAAGCCAGACCATGACAGAAAAATATAGAGAGAATGAAAGTCATTCCCTATGCCTCAGCCATAGGTTCTATAAAGTATGCCATGCTGTGTACAAAACACGTTGTGTACCTTGCCATGAGTTTGACAGGGAGGTACAATAGTGATCCAGGAGTAGATCACTGTACAACGGTCAAAATTATCCTTAGTAATTGGATGACTAAGGAAATATTTCTCGATTATGGAGGTGATAAAGAGTTCGTCGTAAAGGGTTACGCCGATGCAAGCTTTGACACTAAATCCAGATGACTCTAAGTATCAATCTGGATGTGTATTGAAAGTGGGAGCAATTAGCTAGAATAGCTCCATGTAGAGCATTGTAGACATAGAAATTTGCGAAATACATACGGTTCTGAATGTGACAGACCCGTTGACTAAACTTCTCTCACAAGCAAAACATGATCACACCTTATTACTCTTGGGTATTAATCACATAGCGATGTGAACTAGATTATTGACTCTAGTAAACCCTTTGGGTGTTGGTCACATGGTAATGTGAACTATGGGTGTTATTCACATAACGATGTAAACTATCGGTATTAAATCACATGGCGATGTGAGCTAGATTATTGACTCTAGTGCAAGTGGGAGACTAAAGGAAATATGCCCTAGAGGCAATAATAAAGTTGTTATTTATATTTCCTTATATCATGATAAATGTTTATTATTCATGCTAGAATTGTATTAACCGGAAACTTAGTACATGTGTGAATACATAGACAAAACAGTATGTCCCTAGTATGCCTCTACTAGACTAGCTCATTGATCAAAGATGGTTATGTTTCCTAGCCATAGACATGAGTTGTCATTTGATCAACGGGATCACATTATTAGGAGAATGATGTGATGGACAAGACCCATCCGTTAGCATAGCACTATGATCGTTTAGTTTTACTGCTATTGCTTTCTTCATGACTTATACATGTTCCTATGACTATGAGATTATGCAACTCCCGAATACCGTAGGAACACCTTGTGTGCTATCAAACGTCACAACGTAACTGGGTGATCATAAAGATGCTCTACAGGTGTCTCCGAAAGTATTCGTGGTGTTGGCATAGATCAAGATTAGGATTTGTCACTCCGAGTGTCGGAGAGGTATCTCTGGGCCCTCTCGGTAACACACATCACAATAAGCCTTGCAAGCAAAAGACTAATGAGTTAGTCACGAGATGATGTGTTACGGTACGAGTAAAGAGACTTGCCGGTAACGAGATTGAACTAGGTATGGAGATACCGACGATCAAATCTCGGACAAGTAACATACCAATGACAAAAGGAACAACGTATGTTGTTACGCGGTTCTGAACGATAAAAGATCTTCGTAGAATATGTAGGAGCCAATATGAACATCCAGGTTCCGCTATTGGTTATTGACCGGAGATGAGTCTCGGTCATGTCTACATAGTTCTCGAACCCGTAGGGTCCGCACGCTTAACGTTTGATGACGATCGGTATTATAAGTTTATGAGTATTGATGTACCGAAGGTAGTTTGGAGTCCCGGATGAGATCACGGACATGACGAGGAGTCTCGGAATGTCCGAGACATAAAGATTGATATATTGGACGACTATATTCGAACACCGGAAGTATACCGGAAAAGTTTCGGATTTAACGGGATTGCCGGAGGGGGTTACCGGAACCCCCTACGAAGGGGGATGGTCCATAGTGGGCCATATGGAAAAGAGAGAGGCAGCCCATAGGGCTGGCCGGCGCCCCACCTAGGGTTCCTAGTTGGACTAGGAGTTGGGGGGCGCCACCTCTTCTTCTTTTCCTATTCCCTCTCTTCCTTCTTTGGTGGTTCCTACTAGGAATAGGATTGCAATCCTATTCCTAGTAGGATTGCACCCTAGCCGCACCAAACAAGGGCCGGCCGGCCTCCCCCCTTGCTCCTTTATATACGGGGGCAGGGGGGCACCCAAAGACACACAAGTTGAATTGTTCCAGCCGTGTGCGGTGCCCCCCTCCACAGAAACACACCTCGGTCATACCGTCGCGGTGCTTAGGCGAAGCCCTGCGCCGGTGAATACATCATATCCGTCACCACGCCGTCGTGCTGACGAAACTCTCCCGTGAAGCTCAACTGGATCAAGAGCTCGTGGGACGTCATCAAGCTGAACGTGTGCTGAACGCGGAGGTGCCGTACGTTCGGTGCTTGATCGGTTGAATCGCGAAGAAGTTCGACTACATCAACCGCGTCACTTGACGCTTCCGCTTCCGGTCTACGAGGGTACGTAGACACACTCTTCCCTCTCGTTGCTATGCATCTGGTAGATAGATCTTGCGTGATCGTAGGAAAATTTTAAAATACTACGTTCCCCAACATAATATGTAAGCAGCTTCTCCGAGGTCTTTCATCAAAAAACTTTTATTCAAGTATCCTTTTATGCTATCCAGAAATTCTATATCATTTCCAATCAACAATATGTCATCTACATATAATATTAGAAATGCTACAGAGCTCCCACTCACTTTCTTGTAAATACAGGCTTCTCCAAAAGTCTGTATAAAACCATATGCTTTGATCACCTCATCAAAGCGTATATTCCAACTCCGAGATGCTTGCACCAGTCCATAGATGGATCGCTGGAGCTTGCATACTTTGTCAGCACCTTTTGGATCGACAAAACCTTCTGGTTGCATCATATACAACTCTTCTTTGAGATATCCATTTAGGAATGCAGTTTTGACATCCATTTGCCAGATTTCATAATCATAAAATGCGGCAATTGCTAACATGATTCGGACAGACTTAAGCATCGCTACAGGTGAGAAAGTCTCATCGTAGTCAACTCCTTGAACTTGTCGAAAACCTTTCGCAACAAGTCGAGCTTTGTAAACAATAATATTACCGTCTGCGTCAGTCTTCCTCTTGAAGATCCATTTATTTTCGATGGCTTGCCGATCATCGGGCAAGTCAACCAAAGTCCACACTTTGTTCTCATACATGGATCCCATCTCAGATTTCATGGCTTCAAGCCATTTTGCGGAATCTGGGCTCATCATCGCTCCCTCATAGTTCGTAGGTTCATCATGGTCTAGTAACATGATTTCCAGAACTGGGTTGCCGTACCACTCTGGTGCGGAACGTACTCTGGTTGATCTACGACGTTCAGCAGAAACTTGATCCGAAGTTTCATGATCATTATCATTAACTTCCTCACTAATTGGTGTAGGAATCACTGGAACAATTTCCTGTGATGTACTACTTTCCAATCCGGGAGAAGGTATAATTACCTCATCAAGTTCTACTTTCCTCCCACTCACTTCTTTCGAGAGAAACTCTTTTTCTAGAAAGGATCCGTTCTTAGCAACGAATACTTTGCCTTCGGATCTGTGATAGAAGGTGTACCCAACAGTCTCTTTTGGGTATCCTATGAAGACACATTTTTCCGACTCGGGTTCGAGCTTATCAGGTTGAAGTGTTTTCACATAAGCATCGCAGCCCCAAACTTTAAGAAACGACAACTTTGGTTTCTTGCTAAACCAAAGTTCATAAGGTGTCGTATCAACGGATTTAGATGGTGCCCTATTTAACGTGAATGCAGCTGTCTCTAAAGCATATCCCCAAAACGATAGTGGTAAATCGGTAAGAGACATCATAGATCGTACCATATCTAATAAAGTACGGTTACGACGTTCGGACACACCATTACGCTGTGGTGTTCCAGGTGGCGTGAGTTGTGAAACTATTCCACATTGTTTCAAATGAAGACCAAACTCGTAACTCAAATATTCTCCTCCACGATCAGATCGTAGAAACTTTATTTTCTTGTTACGATGATTCTCTACTTCACTCTGAATTTCTTTGAACTTTTCAAAATGTTTCAGACTTGTGTTTCATTAAGTAGATATACCCATATCTGCTCAAATCATCAGTGAAGGTCAGAAAATAACGATACCCGCCGCGAGCATCAACACTCATTGGTCCACATACATCAGTATGTATGATTTCCAACAAATCTGTTGCTCGTTCCATAGTTCTGGAGAACGGAGTTTTAGTCATCTTGCCCATGAGGCATGGTTCACAAGCACCAAGTGATTCATAATCAAGTGATTCCAAAAGTCCATCATTATGGAGTTTCTTCATGCGTTTTACACCAATATGACCTAAACGGCAGTGCCACAAATAAGTTGCACTATCATTATTAACCTTGCATCTTTTGGTTTCAATATTATGAATATGTGTATCACTACAATCGAGATCCAATAAGAATAGACCACTCTTTAAGGGTGCATGACCATAAAAGATATTATTCATTAAAATGGAACAACCATTATTCTCTGATTTAAATGAATAACCGTCTCGCAATAAACAAGATCCAGATATAATGTTCATGCTTAACGCTGGCACCAAATAACAATTATTTAGGTCTAAAACTAATCCCGAAGGTAGATGTAGAGGTAGCGTGCCGACGGCGATCACATCGACTTTGGAACCGTTTCCCACGCGCATCGTCACCTCGTCCTTAGCTAATCTTCGTTTAATCCGTAGTCCCTGTTTCGAGTTGCAAATATTAGCAACCGAACCGGTATCAAATACCCAGGTACTACTACGAGTATTAGTAAGGTACACATCAATAACATGTATATCACATATACCTTTGTTCACCTTGCCATCCTTCTTATCCGCCAAAAACTTGGGGCAGTTCCGCTTCCAGTGTCCAGTCCCCTTGCAGTAGAAGCACTCAGTTTCAGGCTTGGCTCCAGATTTGGGTTTCTTCGTGGAAGTAGCAACTGACTTGCCATTCTTTTTGAAGTTCCCTTTCTTTCCCTTGCCCTTTTTCTTGAAACTAGTGGTCTTGTTAACCATCAACACTTGATGCTCCTTTTTTGATTTCTACCTCCGCAGCTTTGAGCATAGCGAAGAGCTCGGGAATTGTCTTTTGCATCCCTTGCATGTTATAGTTCATCACGAAGCCTTTATAGCTTGGTGGCAATGATTGAAGAACTCTATCAATAACACTATCCTCGTCAACTTTGCAACGAAGTTGAGTCATATGATTGTAGTACCCAGACATTCTGAGCAAGTGTTCACTGATAGAACTATTCTCCTCCATCTTGCAGTTGTAGAACTTATTGGAAATCTCATATTTCTCAATTCGGGCATTTGCTTGAAATATTAACTTCAACTCCTGGAACATCTCATATGGTCCATGACGTTCAAAACGTCGTTGAAGTCCCGGTTCTAAGCCGTAAAGCATGGCACACTGAACTATCGTGTAGTCATCAGTCCGCGACTGCCAGACGTTCAAAGCGTCTACATTAGCGGGAGGGGGCTTGTCACCTAGCGGTGCTTCAAGGACATAATTCTTCTGTGCAGCAATGAGGATAATCCTCAGGTTACGGACCCAGTCCGTGTAATTGCTACCATCATCTTTCAACTTGGTTTTCTCTAGGAACATATAAAAAATAAACGTGGAGCAACATCGCGAGCTATTGATCTACAACATAGATATGCTAATACTACCAGGACTAAGTTCATGATAAATTAAAGTTCAATTAATCATATTACTTAAGAACTCCCACTTAGATAGACATCCCTCCGGTCATCTAAATGATCACGTGATCCAAATCAACTAAACCATGTCCGATCATCACGTGAGATGGAGTAGTTTCAATGGTGAACATCTTATGTTGATCATATCTACTATATGATTCACGCTCGACCTTTCGGTCTCCAGTGTTCCGAGGCCATATCTGCATATGCTAGGCTCGTCAAGTTTAACCCGAGTATTCTGCGTGTGCAAAACTGGCTTACACCCGTTGTATTTGAACGTAGAGCTTATCACACCCGATCATCACGTGGTGTCTCGGCACGACGAACTTTCGCAACGGTGCATACTCAGGGAGAACACTTATACCTTGGAATTTAGTAAGGGATCATCTTATAATGCTACCGTCGTTCTAAGCAAAATAAGAAGCATAATAAGATAAACATCACATGCAATCAAAATATGTGACATGATATGGCCATCATCATCTTGTGCTTTTGATGTCTATCTCCAAAGCACCGTCATGATCACCTTCGTCACCGGCGCGACACCTTGATCTCCATCGTAGCATCGTTGTCGTCTCGCCAACTATTGCTTCCTCAACTATCGCTACCGCTTAGTGATAAAGTAAAGCAATTACATGGCGATTGCATTTCATACAATAAAGCGACAACCATATGGCTCCTGCCAGTTGCCGATAACTTTACAAAACATGATCATCTCATACAAAATCGTATAACTCATCATGTCTTGACCATATCACATCACAACATGCCCTGCAAAAACAAGTTAGACGTCCTCTACTTTGTTGTTGCAAGTTTTACGTGGCTGCTACGGGCTTTAGCAAGAACCGTTCTTACCTACGCATATAAAACCACAACGATGTTTCGTCAAGTATGTGCTGTTTTAACCTTCACAAGGACCGGGCGTAGCCACACTTGATTCAGCTAAAGTGAGAGAGACAGACACCCGCCAGTCACCTTTAAGCAACGAGTGCTCGTAACGGTGAAACCAGTCTCGCGTAAGCGTACGCGTAATGTCGGTCCGGGCCGCTTCATCTCACAATACCGCCGAAGCAAAGTATGACATGCTGGTAAGCAGTATGACTAGTATCGCCCACAACTCATTGTGTTCTACTCGTGCATATCATCTACGCATAGACCTGGCTCATGATGCCACTGTTGGGGAACGTAGTATTTTAAAATTTTCCTACGATCACGCAAGATCTATCTACTAGATGCATAGCAACGAGAGGGAAGAGTGTCTCTACGTACCCTCGTAGACCGGGAGCGGAAGCGTCAAGTGACGCGGTTGATGTTGTCGAACTTCTTCGCGATCCAACCGATCAAGCACCGAACGTACGGCACCTCCGCGTTCAGCACACGTTCAGCTTGATGACGTCCCACGAGCTCTTGATCCAGTTGAGCTTCACGGGAGAGTTTCGTCAGCACGACGGCGTGGTGACGAATATGATGTGTTCACCGGCGCAGGGCTTCGCCTAAGCTCCGCGACGGTATGACCGAGGTGTGATTCTGTGGAGGGGGGCACCGCACACGGCTAAAACAATTCAACTTGTGTGTCTTTGGGTGCCCCCCTGCCCCCGTATATAAAGGAGAAAGGGAGGGAGGCCGGCCAACTTCTCCTGGTGCGGCTAGGGAAGGAGTCCTACTAGGAATAGGATTGCAATCCTATTCCTAGTAGGATTCACCAACAAGAAAGAAGAGGGAAAAGAATAGGAGAGGTGGCGCCCCCCCAATCCTAGTCCAACTAGGAACCCTAGGTGGGCGCGCCGGCCAGCCATATGGGCTGCCTCTCTCTTTCCCTTTAGGCCCACTATGGACCATCCCCTCTCGTAGGGGGTTCCGGTAACCCCCTCCGGCAATCCCGATAAATCCGAAACTTTCCCGGAACACTTCCGGTGTCCGAATATAGTCGTCCAATATATCAATCTTTATGTCTCGGACATTCCGAGACTCCTCGTCATGTCCGTGATCTCATCCGGGACTCCGAACTACCTTCGGTACATCAATACTCATAAACTCATAATACCGATCGTCATCAAACGTTAAGCGTGCGGACCCTACGGGTTCGAGAACTATGTAGACATGACCGAGACTCATCTCCGGTCAATAACCAATAGCGGAACCTGGATGTTCATATTGGCTCCTACATATTCTACGAAGATCTATTATCGGTCAGAACCGCATAACAACATACGTTGTTCCTTTTGTCAACGGTATGTTACTTGCCCGAGATTCGATCGTCGGTATCTCTATACCTAGTTCAATCTCGTTACTGGCAAGTCTCTTTACTCGTTCCGTAACTCATCATCTCGTGACTAACTCATTAGTCTTTTGCTTGCAAGGCTTATTGTGATGTGTGTTACCGAGAGGGCCCAGAGATACCTCTCCGACACTCGTAGTGACAAATCCTAATCTTGATCTATGCCAACACCACGAATACTTTCGGAGACACCTGTAGAGCATCTTTATGATCACCCAGTTACGTTGTGACGTTTGATAGCACACAAGGTGTTCCTACGGTATTCGGGAGTTGCATAATCTCATAGTCATAGGAACATGTATAAGTCATGAAGAAAGCAATAGCAGTAAAACTAAACGATCATAGTGCTATGCTAACGGATGGGTCTTGTCCATCACATCATTCTCCTAATGATGTGATCCCGTTGACCAAATGACAACTCATGTCTATGGCTAGGAAACATAACCATCTTTGATCAATGAGCTAGTCTAGTAGAGGCATACTAGGGACATACTGTTTTGTCTATGTATTCACACATGTACTAAGTTTCCGGTTAATACAATTCTAGCATGAATAAAAGACATTTATCATGATATAAGGAAATATAAATAACAACTTTATTATTGCCTCTAGGGCATATTTCCTTCATCCTTCCCTTCACCTTCTTTAGTGCCGCGAGATGTGGTATATCGGGAATTCTCTGATTTAGGAGGCGCCAGAATCTCATGGACTGCCCCAGTCTACATATTGTCTGCGGATTTTGCTGATGTTTTACCTGCTGATGAAGACCCAATGCCAGTCAATGGTAACCCTCACCCCCTTCCGGGTCAGATGGTGTTTGAGAATCACAACTGGGCTATGCCTGAATTCCCTGAGCTCGGTTGGACTGACGTGCCGCCACCAGCTAATGAGCAGCACCATGGCTTCCAGCATCAACCCGCTGATAACCTGGATCAAGTTCAGGAAAACCAGCTTGAGGAGGAGCCATCCCAGGAGTCTATGATCATGCAGTTGTCAAAGGACTCAATTAACAATGAAGATCATGCTGCTGATGTTGTGGTGTTTCAATCGCCTTTGGTGCAGCCTCCCCTTCAGATTGGTATGGTTCTGACAGTTTTTGGGCCTGAGCTACCCCCAGTTCTTCAGTGGCAGCGCAGCTTTGAGCGGTTGATGCCTTTCATGTGGGTCTTTGAGATCCCCAGGGCTGTTCCTTGCCATGATTTCCAGCCCATTATCTTTCCTCTTAATACCTGGGACTTCAACTGCACTGCTTCAGGCTTTCAGATTTCTCTGAAGATGGACAGTTCCCCCTGTATGGCTCGCCCTGAGAAGCGGCCTGTGGCTAGGGCTTTATGTTTTGATGATATCTCCGATCCTGTGTCTGCAACCTTTCAGTTCACAACCAAGATGCCTAGGAAGAGGGGACGCAAGGCGGCGACGCCTGTCGTGGTTTCTGAAGTTCGTCGCAGTGCCCGTATCTCTGCTCTGAAGGGAGGTTTTCGGCAAGCATCCTTGCCTGAGGACCAGCGCCTCCACTCCTCTGCCCCGAAGAAACGTAAGACCAAGGCGTCTGCGCATGACCAGCAACTTCCACCTCTCAGCTCGATTGAGGAACTGCAACGCATCGGCGCTCGTCTACAAATTGCCTCGGAGAAGCTCACCAAGGAAAAGCTTGCAGCGGATCCTTCTCAAGCTACCAGCAGCAAGAGTTCCAATGATCAGTGATGTGTTCCGAGTTCTGGGTTTATGGCGTACCCCCAAATCGTCATCTATCTTAGTTTCGGTTTTCTTTTGTTGAACTTTATGGCTCAGCTATGTACTATGCTTGGTTATGGATCACTGCATGATACATTTTGTTTCTGCTCTCCACCTAGTTATTATGAATCCGAACCTCTGTAGAGCTTGGAAGGTCCTTTGTTGGAATGTACGGGGGCTCAACTCTGAAGCGCGTCAACTTGTTGTCAAGCAAAAGATCGATGAAAGTGGTTGTTCGGTTATTTGTCTCCAGGAAACCAAGTGCATGCACATTGATCAACGATTTCTTCGAAAGTTCTGCCCACGACGTTTTGACAATTTTGTCTATGTTCCTTCTGAAGGGGCTTCTGGTGGTATTGTGGTAGTTTGGAATTCTTCTTTCTTTAGTGGCAAGCTACTTGTTGCAAAACCATTTGGTATTGTGATTGAGTTCCGATCCGCGCACACGTCTGAAATTTGGACTCTTGTGACCGTTTATGGACCGTGTCAGGGTCCTGCCCACGATGATTTTGTCCAATGGCTTTACAACCTCAATATCAATGCTGATGATAAGTGGCTTTTACTGGGGGACTTTAACTTCATGCGATCGTTAGAGAATCGCAACCTTCCGGGGGGCAATGTCAATGATATGTTCTTGTTTAATGAAATTATTGGGCACCTCGGCCTCATTGAACTACCGATCAAAGGCAGACAATTCACCTGGTCTAACATGCAGGCACATCCGCTGCTGGAACAATTGGATTGGTTCTTTACCTCAGTAGCATGGACCTATGATCATCCCAACACTTTGGTTTATCCTCTTGCACGTACCACCTCTGATCATGTGCCTTGCGTTGTCTCTATTGCTACGTGTATACCCAAGGCCAAAGTTTTCCGTTTCGAGAACTATTGGATTGATTTACCTGGCTTCGTTGATTGTGTCTCTGCTGTGTGGAACCGTGATTTTAGACAGGTTAATGTTGCTTCCAGGATATCGGCAAAATTTAAAGCTCTCCGTTATGCTCTTAAACAATGGCATCTCAGTCTGGCTAAAGTGAAGGCCCTTATTACTGACTGCAACAAGGTTATTCTATTTTTTGATAATCTTGAGGAGCTTAGGCCTTTGAGTTGGCCTGAGACAAACTTTTGGTGTATTGTTAAGTCCCATCTAGAGGACATATTGCACATGCAGTACATTTATTGGAAGCAACGTTGCACCATCAGATCCATTAAAGTTGGGGAAGAGAATTCTAAATTCTTCCATGCAATGGCAACTGAGAGATATCGCAAGAACACGATCTCCTCTCTCAAAAACGCTACGGGAGACGTGATCACTGATCACCAACAGCTTGCTGGTATGTTCTGGTCTGACTTCAAACAACGAATGGGCCATGCTAAAGGAATACAAATGGATTTTGATCTTGCCTCACTCATTGCTAAGTGGATGGGCTTGAGGCTTTGTCCCGGCCTTTTTCAGATAAAGAAGTTGAGGATGTTGTTAAGCATATGCCTGTTGATCGTGCTCCGGGGCCAGATGGATTCACGGGACTGTTTCTGAAGAAGTGTTGGCCCATTCTGAAAACTGATTTTTTGTCGCTTGTCAGGGCTTTTTATGAGGGTTCATGTGATCTGGAATGTTTGAATTCTTCTTTAATTACTCTCATTCCCAAGAAATTAAGCCCAGAGGTGGTTGGGGATTTTTGGCCAATATCTTTGACGAACACTTGCTTAAAGTTTATCACGAAACTCTTAGCAAACAGACTGCAACAGGTGATACTTCACTGTATTCATAAAAATCAGTATGGTTTTCTTCGCTGCCGTTCAATTCAGGATTGCTTAGCTTGGTGCTTCGAGTATATCCATCAGTGCAAAGCCTCTAAAAGGCCAATCGTCCTTCTCAAGCTTGACTTCACAAAAGCTTTTGATACTCTTGAGCATGATACAATTCTCCAGATGTTGCACTATAAGGGTTTTGATGAACGCTGGTCTGGCTGGGTAGACACACTGTTATCATCTAGCTCTTCCTTTGTGCTTCTTAATGGGGTCCCTGGTCAGCATTTTAAATGTCGCACTGGTGCTCGTCAAGGTGATCCCCTCTCCCCTTTATTGTTTGTCATTGCGGTGGACCTTCTTCAATCAGTGGTGAATGATATGTGTGCTCGCAATGTCCTCTGAATGCCAATTCCAACTGGCTCAAAGGACTATCCAATAGTTCAGTATGCGGATGACACGCTGATTACCCTTTCGGCTGCTGATGATCAGATCATTGCACTCAAACAGATGCTTGAAAAGTTTGCTCGAGCCACCGGTTTACGAGTCAACTTTAGCAAATCATCCTTGATCCCCCTGAACTTGTCTGCTGAGGAAGGCTCTCGCATTGCTGCACTCTTGGGTTGTGAGGTGGGATCTTTGCCCTTCACCTATCTAGGTCTTCCTAAGGGCACTTCTAGACCTACCGTGGCTGATCTATCGCCCCTAGTAGATCGTCTGGAGAGGCGCCTTTCTGCTTCGTCGTGTTTGCTGAATCAGGGCAGTCGCTTGCAGCTGCTGCAGTCTGTGCTGGCTTCCATGCCAATATATTTCTTGTGCTCTTTATCTCTCCCAAAGGGCATTCTTAAACAGTTAGAGAGGATTATGCGTCAATGTCTCTGGAGGGGCAACTCGGAGACTCCACGTCAATCTCTAGCTGCATGGGATCTCATATGCCGACCCAAGAAGCATGGCGGCCTCGGAGTTACACACCTTGGCATTCAGAATGAGGCCTTGCTCATGAAACATCTCTACAAGTTTTTCAACAAGCTTGATATACCTTGGGTTCAATTGCTTTGGGATTCTTATTATGGTTCATCACCACCTCAAGCCACTCGCAGTTGTGGTTCTTTCTGGTGGCGGGATATTCTCAATCTCTATGATAAGTTCTGCACTCTCGCTGTCCCGCAAGTTCATGCAGGGACACCGTGTTGTTTTGGGTCGACATGTGGCACATTGATAGTAGAGTTATATCGCTCCGGACCAGATTACCACACCTCTACTCATTTGTGCTCAATGACCTCATCACTGTCAAGGATTTTTTGATGCACCATCTGAGGCTCAAAACTTTCATCTTCCTTTGTCTATTGAGGCCTTTCATGAGCTTCAGCAACTACAGTCTCTGTTGGCCCCTCTGCATCTTGATCCATCAACAAAAGATATCTGGCAATGGCCCTCCAAATCAGGCACCTTCCAGTCCAAATTGTACTATGATTTCACCTTCTCTCATATAGTGGTGGATCCAATCTTCAAATGGATCTGGAAATGCTCCTGCACACTAAAGATTAAAGTCTTTGGGTGGTTGCTCTTGATGGATCGTCTTAACACAAGGGATATGATGCAACGAAGGCATTGGCATGTAGATGACGCTAACTGTGTTTTATGTCTTCTACCCCATCTTGAGGACCTGGGGCATCTTTTCTTTGCCTGTAACTTTAGCCAGCGAGTTTGGAATTATCTTGGTATATCCTGGACATCAGATGGTCACCACTCCACATACTCCATGGCTTTAGCAGCTCGACAGGATTTTGGTCAACCTTTCTTCACTGAGGTAGTTTTCACTGCCTCGTGGAATATCTGGACTCAAAGGAATGTCAAAATTTTCAGAAATGAGCAGCCCAGCTTCAGATCCTGGAAACGAAAATTTGTATATGATATTTCTTTACTTGCTCATAGAATCAAATGTAAATATAGAGATAAGCTTCTATCTTGGATAGCCTCCCTCCAGTAGCTTAGTTGTAAGTAAACTCTCTCCTTCTCCCTTGTATGTATTTATTTTCTTTGTAACTTCACCCTCTTTGGGTTATTTTATTAATAAAACACTGTGAGGCTGTTGCCTTGCAGTACATAGTCAAAACAAATCATGGCCAAAAACCTCTATTCGACTAAATATACTTGTGTTCAACTCAATTCCTCGTTGTGTCAGTCACCCTAAGCTCCTCCACTGCCGTCGAAGATGTCCCAGCTGATGCCGCCTTGGCGCCGACCCCAAAGATCATCCGCATCATACCATGACATCATGCTCTAGCCGTTAGACACTGCACAACAAAGATCCAGAACCTAGGCATGGGCGCGCGAGTGTGGTTGGGCACCTTCAACATCGTGGGGGAGGTGGCGTTCGCATATGACAATACAGGTCAGCCGGTGCTCGATTTTTCGGCGACGCAACCTATGCAAATTTCCTCGCCCCTTCCATTATGGTCACCCCGTGACAAGTAGAAGGAGCACCGTCAGGTCAAGGCGCAATTCAAGGTCGAAGTCGACGATGAAACCTATGTGGTGATGCTCGTCGAGGCCGATCTACGGCTCATCGTCAAGGGCACGATCATTTTTCGAGTCGAAGGATGGCGAGCGCAAAAAATTGCCGGAGCTTGAGCGGGAGCACAAGAGGGACATGGAGATCGATGTGATTTTCGACCAGCTCTTCAACAAGGAGGAGGAGGAGGAGGAGGTAAAGTCATGGAGTAGATGTACCATCATTGACCACAAGACTGCTCCTTCGACGAAGGGGTGATAGACATCTCCTCTGAAGAGAACTTTGACGATTACCTTCCGTGTCATGATTCGGAGTAGAGCTAGTTCTATTACAACGTAGTGCTAGGTATTTATGAATTATTAAGATAGTAGTGTTTAAGTCGTTCATGTTTAATGTACACCATTTCATATTACAGTTGAAAATACACAATAAACAACGTGGCTTTGATTCTCTTGCCATGCTAACATCGTGGAGCCTATGAAACAAAGAAGCTTGAGTCTATTTGCCAACGTAAACCAACATTCGAAGGAAGAAGAGTTGAGCACCCATATCATTGTTGACCATCATCTTTGGTTGCTGGCCAGAGGCTCCGGAGTTGCATCCTTATGTGAGTAGTGGAGTTCGAGGGGCGGAGCAGGCGTTAGAATGTTAAATATATGTTCCGCCAAGAGTTAACTTATGATTGGATGGTTAGGATGAGAGTGGTGTCCCCAACCCATCAGGGTTTAACTCCTGTACTTGACATTGATGCTCGTATTTTTCTAAATTTATTTCAGGTCTTTCGACAATGTGCGTTCAAGGGGAGGAGACGTTCTCGTCAACTATAAAGGTATTTGTGGTGACTTCGTCAATCATCAAGATGATGTGCCGACTCAATCTATCCAGGGTGATCATAGTGGCGTCTAGGCCTGTCTTGTGTTCTGGAAAAAATATTATGTGTTCTGTCTTAATAGTAGCTATCTTGTAAATTATGACTTGCAAAATAATGTTGCTCGGGCTTGCCTCGCTTGAGAGAACCGTCGTGCGGCAAAGGTCGCGAGTTTTATGGCTAAAACATGGCGACGTATGTACTGAATTCTTCCATGCACATGCGAGTCATAGACATTGGAAGAACTACATCTCAAAACTCAAGGTAAATGATGTGTTGACATCCGAGCATGAGGAGACGGCGGAAGTGGTCGATTCCTTCTTCTCCGGACTTTTGGGTGAGGCCCCCAAGCAACTGTACAACTTGGATCTTGATGAGATTTGTATGCCAAGCAAGGAATTGGGGCACCTCGAGGCTAATTTCTTGGAGGAGGAAGTGTGGGCGGCCATTAGGGCACAAGGTTCGAACAAAGCTCCCGGCCTTGACGGGTTCACAATGTCGTTTTACGTCAAATGTTGGTCGATCATCAGAGGCGATGTCATGGATGCCTTTGTGATGTTCAGAAGGATGGACTTCAGGGGCCTAACCTCCATCAATGTGGCCCTAATCACACTGTTACCCAAATCATCAGCTGCTTTGGAGGTCACGGACTTTTGGCCCATTAGTTTGATTCACAGTTTCCCAAAACTTGTGTCTGAAGTCCTTTCAACACGTGTGGGTTGGCGCACACTGCATTCATCCATGGGAGATGCTTGCACAACAATTATATTCTAGTGCAGGGCACCTCCAAGAGACTGCACTCTACCTTGATGGTCGTGGTTATGCTTAATCTGGACATCGCGAAAGTGTTTCAGACGGTTGGCTGGGCATTCCTGCTCGAGGTGCTACGACACTTGGGTATTGGCAACAAATGGAAGGCATGAGTGGCCGGGTTGCTAGCCTCTTCATCTACACGAGTGTTGGTGAATGGTGTGCCGGGGAAAGTGATCTACAACAGGGGCGGACATAGACAAGGTGACCATTTGTCCCCGCTTTTTGTCATGGTCATGGGCGACTTGCACTGATTGATCAAGCATGTGGCGGCGGCCGGTGTGCTCACCCCCTAGGGCCATCTGGGCTTTGTAAACACACATCGATCTTCGTCGACGATGTGGTTACCTTCCTCGCTCCAGATGTGATCAGCTTGAGGGCATGCGCCTTGTGGCTACAAGACTTTGCCGTGGCGTCAGGGTTGCACACGAATTTGGCGAAGTGTTTGGGACACCCAATTAGATGCTCTGAGGAGCATTTGTAGTTAATCTTGGCAGAGATGGGTTCCCAAGTGTTGGGGTGCCCTTGTAGATACTTGGGCCTCCCGCTTGGATTGCGCAAGATTTCATCATCACAGCCATAATACTTGGTGGACAAGATGGAAGATTGCCTGCCCGATTGCTCTATCGAGCCGGGCATCTCGAGCTTCTGAAAATGGCGCTCTCATCTATGCCGGTCGATGTGATGACACCACTTGATATTTCAGTGAAGACTTTGGAGTGGTAACGAAGATTTGCCGAGGCTTCCTATGGAAAGGATGACGGGATATGCATGGTGGTCACTGCCTTGTGGCTTGGGAACAAATTTGCTCACCCAGAGAGTTTTATGGCCTAGGTGTCCCAAACCCGCGGCTTCTGAACTTGGTGTTGCAATCGCAATGGTTGTGGCTTGCTAGAACCAAACTTTAAAGGCCACGGGCTGAGTTTAACATGCAAGTCGCACCTGAGTCCATGGCCATATACAAAGCAGCCACCATATGCACTATTGTGTGTGGATCGATACCCTTTTCTAGACAGAGTCATGGCTATAGGAGGGCTGCATTCACGACACTCTGCAGAATCTTTTTTTCAACGGTTAAGTAACAAGCGACTAGGCAAAGAACGGTGCATCGGGCAATCAGAGATGGATGGTGACACGATGTTAGTCCAAGCACGATGGCCCAGGCTATCAGTAAATTCCTACAACTGGAGGACTGGGTGCAGAACATCGAGCTACGGGATGGCATTGCCGACCAATTGGCTTAGACTTGGAAAGGTAACAACATCTAATCCTCGTGATAGGCATATCACGCGTCTTCGCTAGTCGGATCAAGACACCGCGTGCCTCCCAAATATGGAAATTTAGAGCGCCACCAGCGTGCAAGATCTTCTCGTGGCTTGCGGCAAAAAATATGTGTTGGACGACAGATGGGCTTGAGCGTCACCAAGTGACACGCCCGGCGACATGCCCCTTTTGTGATCAGGCACTGAAAAGGATCAACCATATTCTTCTTGGTTGTGTAATGGTTAGGTAGATTTGGACAACCACCATAAACTACTGAAGCAAACCCAATTGGATGCCCAGCCAAGACTTTGAATGGTGGACGTCCATCAACCCCCACAGCGGATCAGGAGCACAGAAACGACATCATCTTCAATGCTGCTTCGCCTGACGTGGCAACTGTGCTCAGGCAGGTCAACATTGAGGGTCAAAACTGGAAGGCCGTAGGGCTGTTACGAGACCCTCGGTCATTACCAATTAGGGTAGATAGGGTGGCGAGTAGCAAGTAGTTTCCATGTGGTGCTTTGGCTTGTACAACCGTGGGTGTGTTGTACTAAAACCTCTCTGTCTTCTTGGCATTTTCTATCTGTGATCTCGGTACATAGTTCTTGACGTATCCTTGATAAAAAATGTGATTTGCTTCTCCTTCTATAAAATATGGCATACTCTTGAAAAGAAAATTAAGGTGCTAATACTCATGTTTCATTTTGCTTCTTAAATATTGGTCGCCATTTTTTTGCCTGCTGAAAGAGTACAAAAGATACTGATTACAAAAAACTTTCCTCTCTATCCCTAAAATCACTTTCTATCATTCTAAAAAAAAAAATCAGTTTTTCGCAAAAAAAAATACACTTCTTATTAATCTATTTTCTTTGAACACATACTCCCTCCGTCTGGTGAAAAGTGTACATCTAGCTCCAAAATTTGTCCACAAAAGAGTGTACTTCTATCTTCCCAATGCACTTTAAAGTAGAAAAAAATACTTCTCTCTCATCACACGGTAATCAAGACCAATAACAATCTACACATGGTCTTCTTAATTTTTACATGCACTTAGCTCATTGGGGATTGGGTAATTAAAGATGAGAGAGATTGGCATTTTTTACTCAACTGCATAATTTGTCCTACAATTTCTAGATGTACACTTTTCACCGGACGGAGAAAGTATGTACGCACATACACCCAACCTTATGAAGGCACACACGCACACCTTACCCCTACGAGCATCTCCGTAAGATTGAGCCTACAGAATGAATGGGAGCACCAGGACTTACCCTCCCGTGTCAGGGGCCGACTTTCGTCACGGACGAGGTGCACAAGCCCAACAGCCCCTCTGATGGGATGTGCCCCTTGTGTCTGGTCCTGAGGATTCGGACCACATCTTCTTTACGTGCCGTGCGGCTAGATTTCTTTGGTCCTCTCTCCTTGAGAGTGTTGGTGGGAGTTGGACCCTCAACCACTTCCCGGACATGTTCTCTCGGAAGCCCGTAGGTTTCCATTGACTGCGCGCCCCGCCCTTTGAATGGTGATCGGGACGCTTCTTTGGACACTTTGGAACGTTCGCAATAAATTGGTGATCAAACACATCATCCCCTTCCCTGTGACTGGTGCCATCTTCAAAATGTTTAGCAAGCGGCACGATCGCGATGCCATCGGCAGGATGATCTCCGGATTGCATTCCACCGCCGCCAGGCCCGCGCCTCCGCTCTCTCCACCGCTTCCGTCGCCACCTCTAGAGCCAGACTAGTCGATTTTTATTTTTATTTTTTTTTGCTTTGGGGTTTGTTGTGCTACTTCCAGCATGACTTATGTGTACTTGATGTTGAATCCTGTATACATTGTGCTTTGGCCGTTGCTTTATAATATAAAACGGAAAAACCCTTTTTCGTCAAGGACTTACCTTGGTGGGCTATGATACCACTGTTCACTTAACTATCTAATTACAGGTTAATTCGCTAATTATTAATCTATTGTTGGAGATGCTTTTAGACTGGAATCACCACGCTGCAAAGCCCGGCTAATGGAGGGCCAATTAATTAAAGTTTTCCCATGAAATCCATTTTTTTATTACTAGTTCAATCTTGAAAATAAATGCTAGTCAGCAAAATCGGGCTGATTGTATGAACATTATTAGTTACACTGTATATCTCCAGTTTCTGGCTGTGCCACCGGACTTCCGTGGCTGCATTGATATGTATGACAGGTATACGTACCTACAGCTTTGTCGTGCCGACAAGGATAGGGTATGGACGCATGGTTGTGTTTATTGATCGACGTCGACCAAGCCAGC
This sequence comes from Secale cereale, assembly GCA_902687465.1. Lineage (NCBI taxonomy): Eukaryota > Viridiplantae > Streptophyta > Magnoliopsida > Poales > Poaceae > Secale > Secale cereale. Next base: position 382,949,886 of record LR738709.1, on the reverse strand, counting down.
CGAGGGGTGCCTCTGCAAGGGCGCCTCCTGCCTATAAATTGCCGGCAACGTGCCTCCCGTCCCGTGTACTGCAAACCACATCACACACTTCCACCACCACCGCGGTACGTGCGTTTGCGACCAAAAGAAAGTCGAGCCATATGGCGAAGGCCGCAGCGATGCTGGTGCTGGTGGCGCTCGTGGTGGCGGCGATGGCAACGGGCGGAGCGGCGCAGTGCAACGCGGGGAGCCTGGCGGTGTGCGCCTCCCCGATCATCAGCGGGTCCACGCCGTCCAAGACCTGCTGCAACAACCTAAGGAATCAGCGGGGATGCTTCTGCCAGTACGCGCGCAACCCCGCGTACTCCAGCTACATCAACAGCCCCAACGCCAAAAAGACCCTCACCGCGTGCGGCGTCCCCGTACCGAAGTGCTAGGAGCCGGGCCTCCGCCGGCGTGCTAGGCACCGCCCCGCCGCCTATTGCTGCTACTACTACGTAACGTACTACTACGTACGAGCTCCGACCATGGCTACTGGTACGACGTTCGTCGAACAGCTCCGTGCGAATCGTGTGTTTCCTGTATCGTGTGCAAGAATAAAGTGGTGTGCGCGTGTTGATCCAGCCACGAAAATTCTACACCTTGTTAATTTTGATCGACGGATGTCAGTCGATCTCGTGTAATTTCTGTACCTTCGACAATATATATTTGCACCTTAACAAAAAATTGCTACTCCTATATTGCTTGGTCATGGTCAGCTGGTCACTGCATCACTAAATGGAGTAGTACACTGCTGTTGGTCGTTTCCTGTGAGATCATTATGCTAGATGTCGATGGGCAGCTGAGCCAATTAAGAGCCCATTCAAGACCAAACATAATCATGTCGAGACATTCATTGTAAACCCTGTACCGTTGGCCCGCGCGGACCTTCAATAGCAGTGACCGTCATGACTCTGAAGCTTCGTCTCTCCCTCGCGTGATGGAGCTATCTATGCTTTAGGATTTTGTAGTCCACAGGAGCCACACGCACATGATTTTTTTCTTTTCGAAATGACAGCTATCCTTCATTCATTAATAAGAAAAGAGTTAGAGCAACTCCAACGGGCCGACCCAAACAGGCGGCGATTTTGTTCCTTTTTTGTCCGTTAGGGTCGGCTAGGCGGACACGGACGTCCGCTTCCGCGTTTGGGTCGGCGCGCGCGCCCAACGCTGGCCCGTCCTATTTTGACGACGCTAGAAAAAAAAGAATGCATGTATATTTAATAAAATATATATTAATTAAATATTAAAGCCGGCACGAAGGCCGGCGAGAGTCGCATTTCCATTTTAGAAAAAAAAAAAACCTACACTACGAGGTGGCGCACTGCCCTAGTCGTCGTCGTCCTCGGGGTCCATTGCGTAGGTGGGGTCGCGGCGCTGCTCCGGCGTCAGCAGCGCCCGCCGGCGCCGCACCTTCTCCGCGTCAGCCCGAGCCGACCGCGGCGCCGCCGGCACTGGGATCCTCTCCGGATCCATATGCCAGTCGTGCGGCAGGGTGACGTCGGTGTACGGGAGAGGCACAGGGTGCTGCCAGTGCCACTCCGCATGGTGCACTGGCACGTTCACGCGCTGCCTCTGCCGGCGAGGCGCCGCCGCCGGCGGAGGCGGGACGAACTGCGCGGGGAGTGGGATGGCGGGGGCCTTGCCCTTGGCCTTGCCGCTGCTAGCGTCGGAGAAGAGCCCCATCTCGCTGTGGTGGTGGTGGCTAGGGTTTGCCTGCAACGGTGGAGCATAGCTTGCTAGATGTGGACGGCGAGTTTGGATGAGGACGGCCCCGCCGCATGATCGACTTAAAAAAGGAAGACCGCCAGTCACTGACGAGTGGGCCCGCGGTCATAAATTAAGCTGACCGCGTGGGCAGACGGTAGTGACGGCCGCCAGGTGGGGACGCGGTGGACATCGAGAAGGCGCGCGTGGTGTCCGTTCCGCATCCACGCCGACGCACTTGGGGTGCAAATTTGGGCCGTAAATGCATCGGCACGGACGCGAACCGTACGTGATTTGAGTTTGGGTCGACGCGTTGGGCCGCCACTTTTGTCCGCGACGACCCAAACGGACACAGGCGGACGAAATGGGTCGCCCCATTGGAGTTGCTCTTACTCAACTAATTTGGAAAAACCCAAGCAAAAATCAGGTTTCCTAGTTTATTATGAAGAACCCGGCAAAACCCATCACAACCGCTCACCGGCACACATAAAGTACCCCACACACACCACTTCAAATAGGGTCTCGCCGAGACACCACGTACGCGTCGTAGTCATCACTTCTCCCTTTAGAGGCATCATGGGTATCCCTAAACCCTGAGAAAACGACTCCGACTTCGCCGTAGACGAGACTCAACCCACACTGAATAGGGCATGTGGAGATACATGAAGGTCCCCACCAGATCAAGCCACCGATGACCAGACAGCGCAGCTTCGACTCGGACAGGGAACCACAAAGAAGAACTATGCACGCACAGTGACTTTGCAACCAAGGCAAACTCTGGCGTGGTTTCTCAACATCGAAATATGAATTTTCACAACTCTCGCCATTCACGAACTGCAAGGCAGACAATATGAACTCACTAGGACATCTCGAACGCCAGCTCTCAAAACGGAGTCCGCGGAGGTGTCTGACACGTTACATTCATAGACACTGATAGAAAAAACGACCATCTAATCGTAAACGTCCGGAGTGGCGGAGCTGGTACCCGGTGACCCGTGGCATCTACCCAGACTCGTACGCAAGGTACTGCTTCATTATATTATTGGACTAGATCACAGATGGCGCGCGTTGCTGCGCCCGTCTATTTTAGCTCTTAGTTTTTAGAAAAAAGAAGTAAAATATATACATTTGTTTACAATGTTTTTAATATTGTGCTTGTCTCCTCCATAATGTAAGCAGGAAATACGTGTTTTGAGTTTTTCCTTTGCGTATAATGGTATAATGTTCCAGTTGTGGTATTAAACAGTATTAAGCGCATGAGATGAATTAGGATGATTTATATGTGTCGTGACATCTTTTTAACTAAGATTCCCGCAAAGGCTCGCATCATGATAACTACAAAATAGGATATTGAGGAAAGACATCAGGAATATTCGAGAGAAGAAAATAGGCAGTACAAATATTTCAGAACTTTTGGACAATATTTATTATCAAGAAAATCTCAATGTGTTCTGCCCAGTGATACAATTATAGTACATCATCAAAGTATAACAGACAAATATTCTTACATTGCGCCCGGATAGATGACTGAATGTGTACTTGCAAAGATTTGAGGTCGTAGAATTCCATCTGATCTACAATAATAAAAGTAGAAGCTCAATATCAAATGTCAGTGGGTTGTGAAACAATGGCTCAAGTTGTGCTCCATCTTAACCGACTAACAATTGCTTACATCAAAATAAAAATAAAATACTTATTAGTAAGGCAAATCAATTGAAGAAATAAACACATAAGTAGTGTCCCAAGGAGAAGTAAAATATAGTTATAATTACTCTGTAAATAACATGGTGTATGTTGATGAAGGCAACAATAATAATAACATTACCTACATAACATTTTTGCTATTATCCGTAAGAGAACATCATCTATCAAATCAGAATCATAAATTGAGTGTGGTTTACAGAACTGTCCTTACTATATCAAATGAGAATTGCATGAATTGAATGTAGATGTGCCCGTAGTAATTATGATACCTTCCACGTGCTAATGCTGGAGTAAAATTAGCCAATTGCTTTAAGACACGACAAAATATCAAAATAAGTTCAAAAGAAGTTTACCGAATTTTGTAGCTAAGAGATACCTAAGGTAATGTGTGAAGATCGCAAACCAGTCAATTGATGGTACATGAACATTTAAGAATCTTTTGATAAAAAATATTTGCATCTATTTTGTAAGATCCCCTCTCGCCGCGAGATACCTAAGGTAATGTGTGAAGATCGCAAACCAGTCAATTGATGGTACATGAACATTTAAGAATCTTTTGATAAAAAATATTTGCATCTATTTTGTAAGATCCCCTCTCGCCGAAACCTATGCAGCCTTGAATTAAGAAAGAAACAAAAAGGTGCAAGCTAAAAATAAGCTCAAGAATACCTAATGGGGCAGCATTACAGACAATTGATAGATACCAACTTGGTTACACCATTCAATCAGTAAGCATTAGTCTTGATTCAGACAAAGAGGCTATAAATATTAAATTGAGGATTTGTCCATCATTTGTAATTATCAATCTCATTTAAAAGCATGACAAACGAGCCAGACTACTTAAAATCCTGAAAATAGAAGTGCCTTAATCACCCATTTTGCTATGCCTTATCTGGCTCCAGATATTCTCACAAACCAGCAAAAAATGCAACCTCAAACTGAACTGAAATAAGGTAGGCAAATCGCACATTCATGTGTATGATTAGGTAATATGTATGTACCAAGGGTTGTGGTCATGCGGTAGGCTGCGAAAGTAGAGGCAATAACGGTGGCAATCTCTCATGCACCGGCTCACAGTTCAAAATTATCTAACAATTCATTTCCAGAACGCATAGTTTGTTTTGACGGGGATCATGCCATTTCGGAGAAAATGTAAGCATTTGAACAAGTAATAATATTAGCATAGAATAGAATGGCAAGAAAACAACATATAAATGACTGGATTGTTCATATTGGATAACATATTTAAAGATCAAATGAACAAACAAGCCAGGTGATATAGTGGATACAATGAAACCGGGTTCCTAGCACACGACAATGGAGATGAAATCCTCAGTTTGTAGATTGGCTGCTGCAAATAAAACAGAATCAACAACTTCGCCATAGTAATCAATCAGAACTGTGAAATGGTTACAAGCAATTTCTGATATAAATTTAATTAGGAGTCTCATTTAGAAACATAAAAAAATACATGTCTCCATCAACAGTAAGAACCGAAAAGCAAAATCTGAGCAAAATAAACTGTAAAGGGGGAACAGGGTGTGGGTCCTTACCTTGTTGCTGCTGGCTCATGTTGCTTGGGGATGCAACGACTGCTGGCTTGGGAGGAGGACAACAGGGAGGTCATACGGGAAAGAAGCAGTCATGGCCGTAGTTGTTGGAGGCGCGCCATCAGGGCATGTGGTGATTGATGGCGTTGAGAATCCAGGCGAGCAGCCGTGTGGTTGAAGAGGAGGCATGTGTACTTTTCAATAGCATAGAAAAAAGGTTAATTCTACATGTGTACCCTTGTCAGCTTATGCACTGATAGCTTCAAAAGCAAAACTTCATTAGCTGGGCTACATGTTTAATTATTTGCATATGGAAATTCTCTTTATAGGATGACAGACTTATAATTGGAACCCATGTTTTTTCATACACAATGTTGGATCTGTTTATAAAAGGTGAGAGCATATAGTCATGTACATCAATCATGATAATAGATGGAGTTAATATATTTATTATGTGTCAACTCAGATAATTTCTGGATTATATTAGCATCTGAACAGCCGTTTGAATTTTGTAATGAAGATAATCCCCCGATAATCATATTCTAAAGATATAAAGAGAGTTTAGAAGCGATGTGAAATTCATGGCAAGGATCAGTGGTTAGCTCTACCTTTCAGTAAATATGAGGGCCTTGCTGCAGTTGAAGAGAAATCAGTGTCCAAAAAAGTAATGACCTGATGTTTCTATATGTACAGAAACTGCAGGTTCTGTACAATAAAATGTGACGTCAATTGAAGTATCTAGTCTAGTTGGCAGACTGGTTTCCCTAAAAATTGGTGAATCAGCAAGGAAAGGTAGCGAGAACAGGTGAAAGGAGGTGATCCAATGTTGTACAGCAGGCGGAGGCAGCCGGTGATGCATCATCATCTATGTGCTTCTTGTTCTGGATTTTCACCGATGAAAGCAACAGAGAAGATGTCAACTGGAATAGGATTCAGAGAAGGCTTTTCTCCGGCTTGCACCAGCCTAACATGAAACAATTCGATGAGCAGCCGAAATGGTCAAGGCTGCAGAACTGAACTTGCCGCTACCAGATCGATGAGAACTGAGAAGGCATGGTTTGGAGTTTTTTCTTGTTTTCTTTTCCTGCGTAACAAACAGAAGAGGAAGGCAAGGATTTATGTAGGACACATTCATTAGTTTTAGCATCCAGTAATTCCATTGTTTCATTGTCAAGTTCTAGCGTCCATTAGTTTTATAGCATTCAGTAATTCCATCCGTGGTCAGGTGAAGTACTATCATCCAAATATGACTACATGGGACTAAGATCGTACCTAGAGGATGACCAAACCTGAGACCTCATGGAGAAAAGATGGAGCACCGCAGCCACCCTGCATCATGGTCGACAATTGTGGTGGGGCAGTAGGCTGTAGGTGGATGTACCGTACGCCCGAAGTCCCCTAGCTCCCTGGCGGGGATGGAATAGAACCGTTGTGCGGCTTCCCATTCTTATCTACACCATCCGTGACCACACGGATCGGCTGCCCCTTACGGTACAGCACCTCCCCGGCAAATAGATCAATCCCATGAATTCAGTTACCGAGATTCAGCTAAGTCCATGAGCAAATATCCACCATGATGTGTACCTCCATATGAAGACCATGTGTCAGGGCGCGTTGTCGCCGGTGAGCCGAGTGTTGAGAACTTGAGATCTTGAGGAGGCACTGCCCCACGCAGGGCTCCTTGGGACGCATGTTTTGGTCACCACCCCCTTACCCTGCTTCTTGGAGATCTTCACCGGCTTCCCTGGCGCCGGTGCTAGTCCTCGCCATGAGAGAGGGAGAGCGATCGGAAGGCAAGGGAGAGGCGGCGCCGTGGAGGGAGACTCGGGAGCAGATCGAGAGGGGGAGAGTCGTGCGGGTGGCGGCGATGGAATTAGGATAGGGTTTGGGAGGAGCGAGAGATGGGCTGTGGACCGTGGTGCGTAGGCCCGTTGAACAGGAATGCACCGATTTTTCTACCGGAGCAGCGTCCCTCTAGGACAGCTGCCCGTCGAGCGAGAGAGTGAAGATCGGACGGCCAAAAACAGATAGATCATAAAAACGGACGGCCACAAAAGCTGAGGGCGTGAGAGGGCTGGGAGGGTGCTCGGTTATAATGTATTTAAATAAATGGAGGGAGTACCACATAGTGCAGTAATTAGGCAAGGTTAATTAGCCTGATTTGGTCCGCGCAAATGTTTTGTGTGCTTTGCTCGCAGCTGCGATTTTTTTGTCCAAAAGGACCCTTCTCCAGTGGATATGTCAAAAAAGACCACCTTCGAAATCAAATATCAAAAAGGAGCCCCTAGGCCGTGGCGGCAGGTGCGGCAGGCGACACGTGGCACCTGCCGCCATGGCAGGAGGCGGCGGGCCCTGTCGCCACGCAGCGAGACGGCGACCCGGGTGAAACGGGTTTCCTCTGCGGGGACGGAACGGGGCAGGCGAGGTGGGACCTGCCGCCACCGCCTGAGGCGGCCTGTACAGTAGCTGCCGCGTCGCAAGCCGACAGCACTCATTGCACTTACGATGTGAGAGCGGGCCACGCCGCCACCGCGTGAGGGGGCCGCACTGTTGCTGCAGCACGCGGCCCGACCAGGCGGCACTTCTTTCCACGACGCTGATTTCCACACGACACTCATTTTCACGGAAAGACAACGCTCATTTCCACGACGTTGTTTCCCGCCTAAAATTTGGTGTATTGTGCCGACACTCAGCGGTGCTTGTGCACTGGTTGCTTTAGCGGGAATCACGCACCCCGCTAGCTTTTGCTTTAGCGAACGCGATCGCATCAGTCACTCAGTTCTACTTTTGCTGCAGACGGCTGGACGGCATCAATCACTCGGCATTGTTTTGGATCACGCGTGTTTCCCGCCTAAATTTTTCTGTTCATGCCTATTTTCTTGCCATCATTTGTCGTCTGAGCCTATAAAAGAAGACACCGAGGCTCTCGTCATCCTCGTCCAGCCATCCTCGAAATCTCCACTGCGCAAAGTGTGTAACATATTTTTTCATTCGGTATGAGTTTGCCTTGCTCAGATCAAAGCATTAGGCCTAGGAAAATGAAGAATGCATGTTTGCCTCCGGGTGTGGTAGTCTTGCGATGTTGGTGTGGCGATCTTTGCAAGGTGAAGGAGGTGACGGATTTCTTAGATTGGTTGGGCATGAAGTTTTTCATGTGCGCTAATTATGAGGAGGATCCACCCGTACCTTCTTCAGAGTATGACAAGCCTCCGGTATGATTTAACCATCACGAATAGATATATTGTTGTTTTTTCTTGTTTCTTTATTAACATTCTTGTTTTGTTTGTAGTCTCCCTCACCTATGTGCATGTACTATCATTGGATCGACACGGAGAAGCCAGCTTGGGCAGTGACTGAGATTCGTGAAAGGAGTCGCCGTGCATGGGTAGTTTATTTGCGGAAGAGCGACGTGAGAAGGCGGAAGATGAAGAGAAAGCAGAACAAGAGAGGGAATTAAGAGAATACTAGGCGGAGCAACACCGTTATTTCAGGATTTAGGGAAGAAAAACAGGAAAGAGGCTCGTCGCATGGAGGAGCAGGAACGACAGCGAAAGGAGGATCGTGGGGCGGAGAGACAGAGAAAGAAAGAAAGGTCTCGTGAGGCCAATCCAGCAGAAGAAGCTGGCGATGGAAAAGGAAAATATCCACGCTGGACTCAATAGATATCTGGGGTAGTATTTTAAATTTCACAATCGTTTCTATCTTAATTTCTACAGATTAATGTAGCTTTATTTCAGTACTTAAATGTAGCTTTATTTCAACTGTACGATGTATCTTATTAGAGTTGAAGCGTGGCGTAATGAAAAAAATGTAGTTTTAGGAAGAAAATAATGTGGCATTTTATTTCTTTCAACTAATTATCGACCGTCGTGCAACAACTACAACATGAAATTAAGATAGAACATAATGCCCTACAATAAGAAAGTACAAACTAATAATGCAAGTACATCTGAATTAAACGGTAGAACTGGACTTGCTTAAAAACTACATGAAGGCATCATCGTCATCCTCCGTCGATGCAGAACTCTTGCCCTTCGAGAATGCAGGACTCTTACCCTTGGACGATGTAGAACTCTTGGCCTTCGTGGATGCAGAACTCTTGCTATTGGATGATGCAGAACTCTTGCCCTTTGACGATGCGGTAGTTGTGGCCTTGGTGTTGGGCATGAAGATATCATCTTCGTCCTCGCTGTCGTCAGTCCATAAAAAGGATGTTTGGCTGCAAACTTCAAGTCTGATTCACTCTTATGATGTATCTTGTTCCATCTTTCATTCAACCTTAGAAGTTCTTTTTGTATCTCCTGAAAGGTCATGCAAGGCCACCCACTCTTAGATAATGCGTGACTCAGCTCATTCATGAGAGTGTCACTACTGATGAGTTCATCCCATGGAACGTCTTTATTGTCTATCTTGAAATTGACGGCTAAACGCAGAAGACATTGGGACATAGTAGGGTGAAAACTACGATCAAAAGGATAACCGAACATCTTGAGGAGACTACACTGAAGTGTGTATCCACCATAGTGTGGAGGGGTTTTTATAGGTTCAGAAGAGAGGAGTATGCGGGAACTCAGAAGTGGGAAAGTATGACGGGAGATATAGGCGGGAAACGGCGGTGCGAGGTATACGCGGAACTAAGAAGCGGGGAAGTATGGCGGGATATATAGACGGGAAACATTGTTGCCGACTGGTGCATTTTTATTTCAGCGTACATAGATGTTTCTTACATAAAATAGAAAGTCTGATAGTGACATATGTAGATACAATGGGTCGCACGCGTAGATATATGAATCACCCTAGTCGATGACGGCCACATGGCCTTTCCTTAGGACTGGAAAGCGATAAGCGATTAGATGCTCGAGGTACACGAAAACCGCGACCGTACTCCACTTCGGCTTCCTGTGTCTGCGACTCCTGTGTAGGTGGTGGAGTATGTAATCCTTGTTGCGAACCTGATGCGTAATTGTAGGCGTATGCTTGTGACTCCTCGGTGATAAAAGATGGGCCAATAACGTCTCCTCTGAAGAATTCTGTAACTGTAACCGGGTCGGCGTGATAAGGTGATGCTCCCCGGATGCGTGTGTTTAGGCCACTTTGGGTGTTCTCATCGTCCCATGTACGATCAGGTATGCCCTGCACATAGAAACACTGAAAACAAATTGTTAGAGGATAATATGTGATATCATTGTCCAATACATTAAAATGTAAACATGAATACCTGATCAGATTCCTCGCCTGTACTGTTGATGGGCCTCGAACCCCTCGTTGGTTACCCCAAGTGGAAGGTGTAAGATGCAGTAAGTAGAAGTGTTTTCCCCTAGCAAAGATGCCAAGTATCGAATCCCGAGAGACTCCTAGGTTCAACAAGTAGGTGTCAATTGCTAACGGCGCAATTAGCAATCAACGTGGACCTGCACACAGATACAAATAACTTTTCTCCCAACGAGTACAGAGAGGTTGTCAATCTCTCCGGCCTTGTAGTTCACAAAAGGTTAAAAGCAATATGATAGTAGTGATAGATAGTGTTTTGCAATAATAAGTAAATAGCGATAAGTAAATAGTGGATGTGATCAATGATGGTAATATGGACCGGAGTCTCATGATGTTCACTAGTGATGTCTCTCTCCCAAAAGACGATAAAACAGCTATGTGAGGTAAACAAATTACAGCTGGGCAATTGACAGGACCACAAACGCAAACCAATGCTGATTACATTGCAAGAAAGGTTGAGGTTCAAAGCATGGGCGGTACGCCAAAGTAAGTAGACCGAAATCCATCAATATCTACTACTAATCATCCACCTAGAGATATCTATCCAGAACATCTCGCTGGTATTAAGTTGCGAGTCCCACCCATAGTGTAAACTCAATGCAACAGACAACTGCATTAAAAGAACTTTGCGTAAAGTAAACAATCCTTGCATCCGCGGACACAAGCACCGTTGTTTTCCCCCTTGTGGCAACAGCACATCCCCTAGACTCATGTTTCTGTCACTCAAGCTAGTCATCGAGGGGCATGAACCCACAATCGAGCATAACGTTCCCTCTTGGAGTCACTACCTATTACTCGGCCAAAGCAATAAATAACAACGGAGAACATGCAAGAATTACTTATGAACTAAAATATAAAAGAGGTGAATCAAATATATTACTCAAGATCAATCTGAACATAATCTCATAATCCATCGGATCCCAGCAAACTCAACATAGCAACAACATAAGGATTACATAGGTGCCTCGATCATGTAGGGCAGCTCACGAGGACTAATTAGTGAAGCACAGGAACGGGAGGAGAACATCACATAGCTACTGGTCATGGACTCATGGTCCAAGGGAGACTACTCACGAGTCATCCGGGAGGCGTCCATGGTGGTGGAGAAGCTCCCGGTGGTTATCCTCCCCTCCGGCAGGGTGCCGGGAAGAGTTCTCCTGGTTCTCCCGATCTTGGAAGCGGCGGCGGCGGCGGAACAGAGATGGGATCGCGAAAAGAAGTAATGTTCTGAGGGTTACGGGGAACCCTTTTAATATATGCCAAAGTAGGGCACCGGGGGAGCCTTGGGGGGCCCAAGCGCCCCCCCCCCCCGGCGCGGCCCAGGGGGGGGCGCCCACAGGGCGCCTGGAGCCCCTGTGTCCCCCCAGGTTGCCCTTCGGACGCAGTGTTGTTTCTGTATCGCTGATTTTTTATATAATTTTTCTGGATTTTTCTGGGCAGTTCTCGAAACGTGAAAACCTGAAATACAAAAACAGCCGAAAACAGAAACTGGCACTGGGGTGCACTGGATTAGTAAGTTAGTCCAAATATGATCAAAAGTGTATGGAAGTGTATGAATATCATAGCAATATCACCCAAAAGTGGCATGGAGCAAGCAGAAATTATAGATACGTTTTGCACGTATCAACATCCCCAAGCTTAATTCCTGCTCGTCCTCGAGTAGGTAAATGATAACAAGAATAATTTCTGTGGTGACATGCTATTAACCATATAGGACTTTCTCATAGTCATATGACAAAAGCTTACTGAGACAATGATTCTATAGTAATTAAGTTGTCTCAAGAGAAAATCACAAATGACTGAAAGTTTTACAACATGAAATTGAAACATCAAAAAGATTTGCAATGAATATGATGTGCAAATATGATCAAGTGATATCTAGCTTGCCCCCTTTAGTGATGCAAAACATAAATGCAAGGGCACCTTCAAGGTTTAAGTGATGACTAGATACAATCATTTTAGAATAAACGATATCACAATCATGCAAAAGACAATGCTACTTTGGGACAATGCACATTACACTCAGAATGACAATCATGCTCTCAGTAGTTGGTGCTTCAATCATAAAGGTAAAAGAAAGGTTAAGTGCTAAAGCTTTTTATTTTGAAAACATGGAAGCAATTGTGTCAACGGTAGTAGTACTTCATATGTGTCATGCATAAAACATCCTATAAGTTGCAAGCCTCATGTATCGAATACCAATAGTGCTCGCTCCTTGTCCTAATTAGCTTGGATCCCCATGGGTTATCATTGCATTGCATATGTTTTAACCAAGTGTCACAAAGGGGTACCTCTATGCCACCTGTACAAAGGTCCAAGGAGATAGATCACATTTGATTTCTCGTTTTTGATAGATCTCAACTTGAGGACATCCATACCGGGACAACATAGAAAATAGATGATGGACTCCTCTTTAATGCATAAGCATATTCTCATGAGAGATTGAGGATTAAGGTCCAAGCTAAAACTTCCACCATGATGCATGGCTTTGGTTGGCGGCCCAATGTTCTTCTCTAACAATATGCATATTAATTCAACCCACGGTAAATCACCCTTACTTCAGACAAGACGAACATGCATAGCAACTCACATGATATTCAACAAAAGTGTGACAGTTGATGGCGTCCCCAGAAACATGGTTACCGCTCAGCAAGCAACTCATAAGAAATAAGATACATAGGCAACATATTCTTTACCACAATAGTTTTTAGGGCTACTTTCCCATGAGCTATGTATTGCATGGTTAATTTGCTTAGTGCAGGTGGAGGTTAGCAAAAGACTGGGAGCGACCAACTAAGAGAGCAATGACGGTCATAATCATGCAGAGCGACAAAGCAATATTGAATCAGGCATGGTAGTTATATTGCTACTCAGAAACAAAAGATCATCAAGGCTTGACAGACTTTCTTTACAGTCTTGAATATGCGTGAGCATACGCCAAGTCGATCAAAATAAATTCTCGAAGGAAGATATTACTAAACCATACCACATCATAGGCAAACAAACCAAGTTGGTACTCCAATAACACATTGGGAACCCCCCAGCTATTTGAGATTAACCAAAAGAAAACCTGAACTACTAAGCACCATCATGAAAGTAGCATCTTTATCATAGACACATTAACCCATGCAACGGAAGCAAACTCTCTTAATAAGGTGAGCATGGTAATTAAAGAGAGTTCAAGGAACCAACTAAATAAAAGCTCTTGAGAAGATAAGCATGAATAATAAGAGCAAAGCACGATAGTAGCTATTAAAAGGACAAAGAACACACACAGCATAGATAGACATGAAAATTCTATGTTATGTTCTAGGTAGAAGTGGAGCGTGTTTCTCTCCCACATAAAGGAATGCTGGGTTCCGACTCGTTATGAAAAAACTAAAAAGAAAACTAAAAGTAAGACGCTCCAAGCATAGCACATAACACATGAAGTGATAAAAATATAGCGGAACGAAAGACGAACTGATAATGTTGATGGAGAAGGGGATGCACGGGGGCATCCCCAAGCTTAGACGCTTGAGTCTCCTTGAATATTTCTTCGGGGTGCACGGGGGCATCCCCAAGCTTGAGCGCTTGACACTCCTGAATCTTTTTATCATCTTCCCTCGCACACTTGAAAACTCCCTTCATACATAACTCATCATAATCTGATTAGCGAGGTTAGTACCCTTAATAAAATAATTATACCTTGCTGGAAATAAGGATATTCTTGAAGTTCTACTGTTTCTCAAGATTGTCAAAAGGTTTTTGCAAAGAAAAAGCAAGTTTTTAATTTGCAAAGTGAAGGTAAGGCAAAACAGGACAGAATCTATGAAAAACAGAACAGCAGGCAGTAATTGACCTGTTCGGGGCACTTATGCAACTCAAATCAAAAAACTCAGAACTGACGCACGAAAGACAATTATATAGAGAACGCTGTCGAAAAAATTCAGACCAAAAAGATGATCTGGTGATTTTATAAGAATTTTTCTATCCAAGGACAGAATCTGTTTCCTGGACAGCACCTCACAACTTTTGAACTTTCTAGCAATCAGAGGCTATACTTGGCACAAATATGAAAAGCAAAGATACAATGATGATGCTAAGTAAAAAACATCAAGACTCAACAAAAGCAAAAAAATTATTCATCTGGGCTGCCTCCCAAAAGCGCTTTCTTTTATGCCTTTAAGCTAGGCATAATGCATAGATCAAGTTTTATCAAGAGTAAAAGAATAGCTAGCCCGTACAACGGACTCAAAAGGTAACTTGACCTTCTTACGAGGGAAGTGTTCCATCCCTTTCTTGAGAGGAAACTGAAATTTTATATTACCCTCTTTCATGTCAATGACAGCACCAACGGTACGCAAAAAGGGATGTCCCAAAATAATTGGACATTAAGGATCACATTCAATATCCATAATAGTGAAATCAACGGGCACATAATTATCATTGACAACAATAAGAACATCATCGATCCTCCCCAAAGGTTTCTTTATGGAAGAATCAACGAGACGAACACCAAAAGAACAAGAATCAAAAGATTTTAATTTAAGCATATCATATAGTCTTTTGGGCATAATGGAAGTACTAGCTACAATATCACATAAAGCATAGCATGAGAAGTTGTTTATCTTAATTTTAATCATAGAATCCCAACCATCTCCTAGCTTTCTAGGTATGGAGGCTTCTAATCTAAGTTTCTCCTCCCTAGCTTTGATAAGAGCATTAGTGATATGCTCTGTGAAGGCAAGATTAAGCGTGCTAGTGTTGGGATCCTTAGCCATTCCTTGCAGAAAGGCGACAACTTCTGAAATACTACAATTATCAAAATCAATTTTATCATTAGTGGGCAGAATTGTAGTGTCATCCTCTTTGTTTAATTCGCTCTCTATTATAAGAGTTTGAACATCTTCCCAAGTTTCGGGAAGCTTAGGAGCAATTTTAAACTGAGGCTCATACTTTTTTCCTGGAAGACCATGCCATGGGCATAACTCTCAATCATAACTAGTATAATCACAAGGTTTATTTTTTTGTAAATCCCGTCAGAGATAAGTGGGGCAATGGAAGTAGGGGTGTACTCCTTCCATTTAGTGTTTTTGGTAGAACCCATAGTAGCAAGCAAGCAAGATAACTATTTTTTTTGTGATTTTCGATAAAAAGGAACTAAAGCAAAAAAAATGAAAGGTAAACTAACAAGACTAAAAAGCAAAGGTAAAAGATAGCATGCAACTCCCCTATCCTGAAGAGTGGAGTCCCCGGCAACGGCGCCAGAAAATACTCCTTGATGGGCCTCGAACCCCTCGTTGGTTACCCCAAGTGGAAGGTGTAAGATGCAGTAAGTAGAAGTGTTTTCCCCTAACAAAGATGCCAAGGATCGAATCCCCAGAGACTCCTAGGTTCAACAAGTAGGTGTCAATTGCTAACGGCGCAATTAGCAATCAACGTGGACCTGCACACAGATACAAATAAATTTGCTCCCAACGAGTACAGAGAGGTTGTCAATCTCTCCGGCCTTGTAGTTCACAAAGGGTTAAAAGCAATATGATATTAGTGATAGATAGTGTTTTGCAATAGTAAGTAAATAGCGATAAGTAAATAGTGGATGTGATCAATGATGGTAATATGGACCGGAGTCTCATGATGTTCACTAGTGATGTCTCTCTCCCAAAAGACGATAAAACAGCTATGTGAGGTAAACAAATTACAGCTGGGAAATTGACAGGACCACGAACGCAAACCAATGCTGATTACATTGCAAGAAAGGTTGAGGTTCAAAGCATGGGCGGTACGCCAAAGTAAGTAGACCGAAATCCATCAATATCTACTACTAATCATCCACCTTGAGATATCTATCCAGAACATCTCGCTGGTATTAAGTTGCGAGTCCCACCCATAGTGTAAACTCAATGCAACAGACAACTGCATTAAAAGAACTTTGTGTAAAGTAAACAATCCTTGCACCCGCGGAAACAAGCACCGTTGTTTTCCCCCTTGTGGCAACCGCACATCCCCTAGACTCATGTTTCTGTCACTCAAGCTAGTCATCGAGGGGCATGAACCCACAATCGAGCATAACGTTCCCTCTTGGAGTCACTACCTATTACTCGGCCAAAGCAATAAATAACAATGGAGAACATACAAGAATTACTTATGAACTAAAATATAAAAGAGGTGAATCAAATATATTACTCAAGATCAATCTGAACATAATCTCATAATCCATCGGATCACAGCAAACTCAACATAGCAACAGCATAAGGATTACATAGGTGCCTCGATCATGTAGGGCAGCTCACGAGGACTAATTAGTAAAGCACAAGAACGGGAGGAGAACATCACATAGCTACTGGTCATGGACTCATGGTCCAAGGGAGACTACTCACGAGTCATCCGGGAGGCGTCCATGGTGGTGGAGAAGCTCCCGGTTGTGATCCTCCCCTCCGGCAGAGTGCCGGGAAGAGTTCTCCTGGTGCTCCCGATCTTGGAAGCGGCGGCGGCGGCGGAACAGAGATGGGATCGCGAAAAGAAGTCCTGTTCTGAGGGTTACGGGGAACCCTTTAAATATATGCCAAAGTAGGGCACCGGGGGAGCCTCGGGGGGCCCAGGCGCCCCCCCGGCGCGGCCCCGGGGGGGGGGGGGGCGCCCACAGGGTGCCTGGATCCCCTGTGGCCCCCCCAGGTTGCCCTTCGGACGCAGTGTTGTTTCCGTATCGCTGATTTTTTATATAATTTTTCTGGATTTTTCTGGGCAGTTCTCGAAACGTGAAAACCTGAAATACAAAAACAGCCGAAAACAGAAACTGGCACTAGGGTGCACTGGATTAGTAAGTTAGTCCAAATATGATCAAAAGTTTATGGAAGTGTATGAATATCATAGCAATATCACCCAAAAGTGGCATGGAGCAAGCAGAAATTATAGATACGTTTTGGACGTATCAACTGTCTGGCCATTGTACGTGGTACTAGTTTATGTCTGGGACACGAGACTCCTCGGGCATGGAGATCCCTCGCGTGGAGAGATATGGCTGAGATCCATCACCTTGCGTGTATGCGCCGTATCTGTGAACACATATGGGTTCGGGGAAAGAGTCTGCTCGGGCATCGAATTCAAGCCCGTGCCATGGTCGTGAGATGTCTGCCCCTGACGAAGATGCACCGAAGAAGAGCGATGCAGTTGCAGAGATGAGTCATGTCATGGCAATGTCGTTGTACTACTCGGACCCTCCTCCCACTGCCCATGGCTCCTACGTGCATCGCTTGGTCTGGAAGACGGCGACGCACTCGGTCTGGCTGAACTCGCTACCGTGATGTAGTACGCTCCGGTGACAATGTCGTCGCCTCTACCACATCTGAACTTTGTTGCCACGTAGTCTTGAGGACATTTGTGGAATGCCTTACGAGCTGGGCCTCGGGCCAACATGCTTTCCGCCGCCATCTTCCCTACTTCGTTGCAAGTTTCAATCTGGAAAATATTTGGTTGTTATTTGGTTCAAATGATTATGAAATGATGGACCTGAAAAAGTTACTAGTGATTACCAGTTAGCCACGATAGTAAGCTGCATGGAGCTCAGTATTTCTCTGCATCTGCTCCTCCCGTGTGACATATTTTGGTATCATAGCTGGTTCAATGGCCAGGCTAGTACGCGTGCTGATGTTGTACCACTGCTTGTACGCTAGATATGTACGCCCATCGTATGGTCTGCAAAATTTAATAATTACAACAACAGTTGTGATGAAAGCAAAACATCTTCATGCATCGTATGATCATCGTAATAAAATAATGTAAATATAATGTACCTAAGTTGATGCACTATATCTACTAGCGCTTTATTTTCTCACTTCTGTACAAATTGAATGTTGCGTTCCCTTCAATCGTAACAACTCCAACCCCTGCCCATATTGGATAGCCTACAAATTATGTAACGAAGTGTGAGTTTAGTAAATTAAAAAAGACACTAACTATTTAGGAATGTCACATCATACTTATGGGTTTCCACATCGGTACATCTTGGAAAAGGTGGTGGAATCTCTTCATAGAGACCAAACTGTCTCATGACACGCTCTAGGTTGTAAGGCTCAACACACCACAAGAACAATAAGTTGCAGCGAGTCAATCAGAATGCATTATCGATCAAGATGTGTGCTGTGATGGGTCGTGCATCGAACACCATATCTATCTGCTCCTGAGTCCACGGGTTCCATGTGACTACTGACTCATCAAGTATCTCAAACAGCTGGTGTTATATAGGGTAACAAATTTTTGTAATATTTGGAGACCATTTTTTCTTTGCCTTTGTCCACCTGGTGGCCATAGTTACACTGTCGCCCTCGCCACAATTGTATGAGTGTATGGGATTTACTAAACGAGGTCGTCCTATAGGGAGGTATTCCCAGGACCACAACTGTAGAAACCCATAGGCTACACAAAGTAACGGAGCTTTTTGTGCGAATGAAGTTTTTTGTGTGGCATCACACAAGCCTCTATATGTATGACATAGCATGGCAGAACCGAAGCTGTATTTTGGCCGCTCCGGTAAAGGTTCATCTACCATCTTTTGTACAATGTAGATGAGACCAGGGAGAACTACGTCCTCGTGTTAATTTGGAAACATAGTCCCGAGGAGCTACAACAAATACGCAAACATATGTCTTTTCTCATCTCAGAATCCGCGTAGCAATTTATAATATGAAAGTTATCACGAAGCCATGAGAGCAGGATGCCCCGAGGGCCACCGAAACGTTATGAATCTGGCATTGTCATCCCAAGACGGGCTGATATATTTAATGTCCAGGATGAAGACACTCGTGGAGAGACTAACGGCTCACCTTTAATTGGTAGAGCAGTGATCATAGAAACATCTTTGAGTGTAGGTGCAAGCTCCCCAAAATGAAAGTGAAAGATGTGGGTTTCAGGTCTCCACCAGTCAACTAGGGATGTCAAAAGGGATGGGTCCGAACATAATTGGTCTTCGCACAATGTGAGGTTAGCAAAACCAGCTAGTCCATAAGCGTAAAGGTGAGCAAGAAAATAATTGTGTATTGGCCATGATTTCTTTACGGTTCGAAGTCTGAAAGTTCGATAATCATGAGTAGTATTTGGGTTCAAAAATAGGTGGCAACGGTGGCCGGCGTCATGGGGCGCCTGCAAAAGCACTGGCACTTCAGCCATAACCTGCACACAAATTCAAAGAGATACAATTTACATTAATTATACGAAGTTAACATCACAAGTACAATAATACAAAGGGATGCAATTTACATTAATTATCCGAAGTTAACATCACGAGTACAATAATACAAAGAGATTCAATTTAAAACATATATAAGTACACATAGCGAGTACAAATATATCAACATGACGCGGTGTTGTTGGCTCGATACGGGCATTCCCTACGTGAATGTCCAGGACACCTGCAAACGCGGCATCGCCTTGGTTCTCCCATCTGGCTATGGTCCATGTCATTGCTATGATGCCTAGACTGACGTCGTCCATTGGCGGTTCTCATCAAGTCGGCATTCAGAACCCATTTCGGCCCATCTGGTCACAACATTTTGTAGTTCATATCAATGCCCCATGCCCAGAACTCATCGTTCCAAGTGTTGTACAGATTGTACATGTTGAAGTATGGCGATATGTATGGCTCGACACTGATTTTTTGATCAGCAGCCGCCCGAAGCAAATGGCTGCAAGGGTAGCCCTCAAGCTTGGGCTTGTTACAGGTACACTCACAGGACGTTGGGCCGAGGGTGACAGCTTGCTTTTTTGATCCTCTGTGGTGACCCTTAACGTACTTGGCTCGCACGTTGACCTCCCACTTATTCCTAAGTGCGTCCCCTTTCCTGCAGCCATGACTTTGAGACTTCTTTGCTTTCTCGTCAAGATGTCTTTGCATTTTCTCTGACCATGGCTTGTTCAATTCAGCTTGTGCATTGGCGACGGTGACCCTGTCTGCAAAGTATGACAGGGTTCGGTTTCAAGTTTCTTCATTTAGGGCTGTGATAGGCAGTGCTCGCACCCCTTTAATAACACCATTGTACACCTCTGACATGTTGCTGGTCATTGTTCCATATCGAGCCCCGGTGTCGTCAGATTGCGCCCACTTGTACAAATCAGGGCAGTTCTCGCCGATCCATCGGCTCAAATTTATGGCCGTCCTACGACCCTTCCGGTCTTCTCTCTGCGGCAAGGTCGCGCGCTCGATCTCACCATTGATACCTGCCTAGATCGCATTCATTTTGGCTTCAGTTTTCTGCATGCACATCCTCTTGAATAACTTGAACCAATCCTTGTTTTTGAATTTGGAGTAAAAATTTGCTGCCAAATGCCTCATGCACCACGTTCCTTCTAGATCCGGCCACCCCCACTCTTCTTTCGACACCTTAATTATGTCGAGAGCGCTTAATAATCCAGTGTTGCGATCAGAGATGATGCAAACACCTTCATGCTCTTTCACGACACCCATCTTCAGGCAGCACAGGAACCACAACCAGCTATCTTTGTTCTCGCTCTCGACCAGTGTATATGCAATAGGAAGAAGCTGATTATTTGCATCTGCTGCAATCGCCACCAATAGTGTGCCCTTGTACTTTCCAGTGAGAAAGGTACCATCAACTGTTAATACCTAGCGACAATGAATGAAGGCTTGTATAGTCTGGGTGAATGCCCAGAATAAGCGGTCCAGGATTAGCTCACCCGGGTTCATTGGGTTTGGACAGTCTCTCCGCCAAACTCAAGTCCCCCTATTAGCACATGCTATCTGATGAAGCATTCTGGGGGCATAAGAATAGGCCTCCTCATAGGTTCCATACAAGTTCTGGAATATCTTTTCCTTCGCACGCCTAGCCTTGCTGTAGCTGACAAGGAAGCCAATTTGATCTTCTGCAGCTTTCTGCAAAGCCCTAATACTAATGTTGAGACTTTCCTGCACAATCGTTTCCATCTTCTGTGCCACATATCTTGCAGTCACATTGCAGTGATTTGCAAGAGTCCTAGTTTGCTCACAACTATGCTCCGCTATTTTTTGTGATATGCCATGACTGACATACCCCAGGCTGTAGTCTAGCGAGAACTCTTCCGCGGCAACCATTCGCGGAGTGGATGCATATGACCTTCAACTCTTTTTTATCAGACTAGTTCACTCTATGCTGATGGTGGAGGGCGATTGCATAGCTATCTATTGCCTGGTAAGCAGACTTCTTGTCCGGGAAAACCTGCCCAACCTCCAGGTTGCCCGCTTCTAGGCCAGAAACATAGTGAAATTCATTGGTGATGCTCATATCCTGTAAAAACCCAGGTTGCAGTGCCGCCGCGGCCGCCCTCTGAGGAGGAACATCTTCTTCTTCGCTTGAGTCCGAAGATGCGGAAGAATGATCGTCTTCATCTAGCGCCTCCGGCAATCCCTCCACGTGTTCGCTCATGTCAATGGCCGCTGGCCAATATCGTGTGTCATACACAGGCTGGCCGCCGGTCGATTCCGATGGGCCGGCGCTAGGGGCTAATGTGATGCCCAACTCGACCTCACCACCACTGCTACTGCATCCGGCAACATCAGTGACAGAAACGAACTCCACATACACCATCGGCTGACCAAACATTGAGTTCTTGGGATTGCTTACAAACCTCATGTACGAGCCCCATGACTGGTCACCTGTGACATGCCGCAAACCCCAACGGGCAACAGTCCCATCATTTCCTCTGTCAACGACAAAGCCTCCATTGTCATTTTCCCCTGCATCCTTGGGCCAAACACCGCTCGGATGCACCTTCTTACTGCTGCGTAACCCACGTTTACCATGTCTCTCACTACAACTGTAGTCGACCCGCACAAGGACACATCCACCCCGAAAGGACCGTCGCGTAAGACATCCCCATAGTACACTAACAAATTTTCCATAGTACCTAACCAACATCCATATTTACATTTCAAGTAGTTAGTAACTGAACATTTAGTAGTAGTACGATGACAACATTTACAGATCATACGAGTATTTAGATATCTATTTTTTTTCAAAATTCCTCTAGCAGCGTAACAAACTAAAACTCTGTTTGCTTTTCTCTAACTACCCCGAAAAAATCCTAATCTGTTTCTCGTAACATGTAAAAAGTGAGCTTTTGGAAATATGACTATTAGTCAAGACTAAGTTATCCAAACAACCACTAAACATTCATTCAAAAAAAACAACCACTAAACATAATAGTATGATAATAACATTTTTATATCATATGGGAAAACATTTAATATCTTCCGGTTTTTAATAATTTTCTCATATCATACTATAAAATTCATTTTTTTACAAATAAAAATATTCCCAACGGCTTGCACATTTTTCACAACAGTACATCAATAAAAATAATAATAACATAATTACGACGTCATTTATACCTCAGCTTCAATATGGATGTGCTTGCGAATGCAATGAAGCGTCAAACTAGTTTGAATAAATGTCCGTCATCAGTATTATATGAACGAAGTCAACCTATTATCACATGAACATCAATATTATACACCGATTTTTCTTTTTCCTATAAAAAACATGAAAATAGTACTTGCATGTATGTGGTCATCACCTCAAAAGGGACAGCGAAAATGAAAACACAATTTCTTCAATCACGTCATCTCCTCCTTGATTGCTACTAAGACTAATTATTTAACCTAATTACATACATCATGAAGTACATTAGCACGTTATTTTAACATAGAACATTTAGATTATATAACAAAGTAGACCTACGGTTTCCTAACTATAGACTTATTAATAAACATACCACATGAAATAACATACCACATGCAAATGAACAATTACAGTACCAATTTTTTCATAATTACTGTAAGAGCATATTTCTCCCTAAGTAGTTTTGGTGATTGATGACAATACATTTGCGGACTGATCGTGTGCTCTAAGCTCATACAGGTATATCTCCCTTATGGCACAAGACGATTGCTTGCCCCTCGGATTCTATGAAGGACGGTGTTTTCTTTTTGCTCCCTGTCGGTGGCTTTGAATAATAGGAAAGCCGTACTATTAAGAGGGGGTCCGCGTCCGAAAGGATTGGGTAGAATCAACACGTACACATCCTTCTCCCACACCACCTTTCCTTGCTTCTCTGGAGGTCCAACCGGTTATTTTTCGTTTATGCAAAATTGTGACTTCTTAACTGATCAACTGCCTGGCAAGCGGTAGTACCGCTCAACCAAGCGGTAGTACCGCGCAGTTACACGGTAGTACCGCCTGCCGACACGGTAGTACCGCTCCCACGGTAGTACCGCGTCTCCAGAGCGGTAGTACCGTGTATCTGGCCCAGGCGCTGAGTCTAAGTACAGAAGTGGATGCGGAAGTAATTTTTTACTTCCGCATACAATGCGGTAGTACCGCTTATCTTAAGCGGTAGTACCGTGTCGCGTTTTGCTACTACCGTTTTCCCTGCGGATGTAGCCACGGATGTAATTTATTTCATCCGTGGTTGTCAATCATGTCGCAATCTTTTGCCTATGCGGTAGTACCGCTTCCCAAGCGGTAGTACCGCTCAGCCAGCGGTAGTACCGCAACTCATGCGCGGTACTACCGCTCTCTGCGGGCTGAAAACTCCAATAATGGTTGGATTTGTCCCCCCACTATATATAGGGGGTCTTCTTCTCCAAGAAGACTTACCTCTTCCCCCACTACTCCATTGTTGCTCCAAAAGCTCCATTTCCGCCCGATCTCTCTCCCTAGCCAATCAAACTTGTTGATTTGCTCGGGATTGCTTGAGGAGGCATCGATCTACACTTCCACCAAGAGATATTTGATTCTCCCCACTAATCCCTTGCGGATCTTGTTACTCTTGGGTGTTTGAGCACCCTAGACGGTTGAGGTCACCTCGAAGCCATATTCCATTGTGGTGAAGCTTCGTGGTTTGTTGGGAGCCTCCAAGTTGTGGAGATAGCCCCAACCTTGTTTGTAAAGGTTCGGTTGCCGCCTTCAAGGGCACCACTAGTGGAATCACGGCACCTTGCATCGTGTAAGGGCGTGAGGAGAATACGGTGGCCCTAGTGGCTTCTTGGGGAGCATTGTGCCTCCACACCGCTCCAACGGAGACGTACTTCCCCTCAAAGGGAAGGAACTTCGAAAACACATCCTCGTCTCCACCGGTTCCACTTGTGGTTATTTCTTACCTTTACTTTTGCATGCTTTACTTGTTCAACTCCTATAGCATGCATGTGTAGTTGTTGTCCTTCTTTATCTTAGTTGTCATCCTAGTAGAATATCTAGACAACTTATTTTGTCGCTTAATTTTAAGTGGTTAATAAAAGCTAAAAATTGTTAGTTGCCTATTCACCCCCCCCTCTAGTCAACCATATCGATCCTTTCAATTGGTATGAGAGCCTCGTCTCTTTTTAAGGACTTTACCGTCCGAAGAGTATGGTTGACAACGTAGTCGAGACGGAGGACCATTCTGGTGGAAATCCGTCCTTGCCTACGTCAGATGGGGGAGCCTCGGTCACTCGTGAGGAGTTCAATGTGGCCTTGACCACATTGAAAGAATCACTAGCGAGCGAGGTCAAAGGCATGTTTATAGAAATGCTTGAGGGGCTTAAATTATCCACCTCACTGTTGGAAGTGGGTCGTCCCGCTACCAACGTGTCGGAGGCTAATCCCGACAAGGGAGAAGCTAGTAGTGAGCAAGCCCCGGTCACTAAGAATGGGAGTGGGAAATTTGCCCAATCTGCTCCTCCTACTCACTATGGAGGACCCGTTCCCACACCACATTTAAACTCTGTTGGCCCCCCTCCCAAGTTTGTTAAAAATACTGATTTTGCTACTTGGGTGTTTCGTTTCAAACGTCATATTAATCATTGTGCCACTAACCTTTGGAGAATCATTGATCAAGGTTTTTATCTGTATGATCCCGACAACATGACTCCAAGAGAAACTGCTGATCATCAGTTCAACGAGTCCGCACTTTGCATTCTTCAAGATTCCATCCCTCCTGAAGACATTGCTCACCTTCGTCCCTTCACTGTGGCCAAGGAAGCATGGGAGCATGTTGGCACAATGTACAAAGGAAGCACAAGTATTCAACACTCCAACTATGAAGTGGTGCAAGATGAAGCTGATGAGTTTGCTATGATCGAAGATGAAGATCCTCGTGAACTTTATCGAAGATTAACTATTCTTGCAGTGTCTCTTCGAGATCATGGCAGTAAGGATACGGATGACAATTGGATCAAGCGCAAGTTCCTCAAGGCCATGATGCCCTATCATAAGGCCATTTTCTCTAACATTCGTCAGAGACCGGACTTCCACACTTTATCCTCAAACGAAGTGTTGGATGAATTTGTTGCCATGAGGATCCTTGACGTAACCACCGACAATGCGGTCCTAAGAGCTCAACGATCCAAGAAGCCTAATCTTGCTCTGAAGGCCAAGGCTTGTGTGGAAGAGGAGGAAGTAGAAGATGATGATGAGTGTTGTCCCGAGGACACCAAATATGCCTATCACGAGCACATGGCTCTTGCTTCAAGGCAATTCTGGGGCAAGAAGAACTCAAGGTCCAACTTTAACAGGAACAACTCCAGTGGGAACAAAGGGAAGCAACGAGTAAGGACATGCTTCAACTGTGGAAATGTAAGTCACTTCGTTGTGGATTGCCCATATGAGAAGAGAGAAGACTTTGGAGGCAAGCTTATTCGGAAGGACAAGTCAAAGTCCTATCCCAACATGAACAACTTCATCAAGAAGACTCCTCCGAAAGTGCTGGTGGCTCAAGAAGAATATGTGGAGGATGATGACAATGATGAAGACGAGGAGGTGACCACTATGGCCACTATTGAAATTGCTACCACTCCGCACTCATCTATTTTCAACTCACCAAACGAGAACATCACCGCCAAGTGTCTCATGGCCAAGGCCACCAACAAGGTAACCCCAAACATCAATACTACTATCTCTTCTAACCCTTCATTGACTAATTGTATTGATGAGGGTGAGGGTATTAAGGAGGGAGAAAATGAATTTGATGTGTTCATAAAGAATCTCAAGGGCAAACCCAAGAAGCATTTTGTTGCTCTCTTGGAATAACTCGGTGAGGCCAATGACATTATCGAGGCTCACGAGGAAACCATTACTAGAATGGAAGGGCATAGTCGAGACTATGCTGATGAGATATCAGATCTCTCTAACGCCCTAGAGGAAGAGCGTGGTCTTCGTTTGACTCTTGAGGAGTCACACAACGATGATCATGCTAAATTAAAGAAAGATCTTGATCATGCTTTAGTTGTCTCTCGTGTCCTTAACTCTGAGAAGGCAAAACTTGAGGTTGACCATGCTAAACTCAAAGAGGAGTTTGACATACTTGACAAGGCTCACAAGGCCTTGAAAGGAATGCATGCTACTCTCAAGGAGTCTCATGATCAACTCCAAGTTTCGCTAACCAAGGAAAAGGCTATCTTTCCTCGCATGGTTTTAATTGATAATGCAAATGCTACTAACCCATGTTGTGAGCATGTGCATCTTGTTGAAGAGAATGCCAAATTAAAGAAGCAACTTGAGAAAGGCCTTGTGACTTGCATACAAGGTGAGAAGAACCTCAACGCCCTTTTGAGCAATCAAAAGGAAGTTGTGGCAAAGGAAGGAATTGGGTTTGCTCCTAAGCCCAAGAAGAAGAAGAATGACAAGACAAAGCAACCACCCCCTCTCCGACAATCCTTTGTGAAAGAAGGAGAGGGCACGTCAACCAAGAAGAAAAGTGGTGGTGTCAAGAAAAACTCCACCATACCATCAAACATGGCCGGCGATTTTAACCCCTCATATGTTTTATGCCGTGCTAGTGATGGCCATGTGTTTGCTAAATTTGTTGGTTCTTCCTATGAGTACATTGAATGGTCCATTTGGGTTCCTAAGACCCTTGTCACTAACCACAAATGACCCATTACCAAATGGGTACCTAAATCCAAGCATTGATCTATTGTAGGGGTTTGCTTCCGGTGGGGGATCATGGTTGCTCGGTAGCGGAGCCACAAATCATATGACCGGAAGCAAAGACTTGGTGGTGGACGTGCATCTCGGTTCATCTATGGCCACCAACGTCGAATGGGGTGATGCTTCATCTTCTAAGGTATTGGGACTTGGCAAGGTTGTTGTTTCTCATGATCTCACGATCGAGAAAGTCATGCTTGTTGAGTCCCTTGCATACAATTTACTTTCTGTTCGCCAACTGGCACTCATGGGTTTTGCTACATTCTTTGATATTGATTCTGTGGCCCTCTTGTGGAGCAAGACTCTTAAAGTAGCCTATGTTGGGCATGTCGAGAACGGTCTTTATGTGGTTAACTTCTCGAAGCAACCCACTAAGGTCGCGACATGCCTAATGGCTAAAGTTGATGTGGGATGGCTTTGGCATCGCCGTTTGGCCCACGTCAATATGAGATCTTTGCAAAGTCTTCTCAAGGGGGACCATGTCCGAGGACTAACAAATGTTAGCTTTGCCAAAGATCGTGCTTGCAGGGCGTGCATTGAAGGAAAATTACATGAGAAGGCTCACCCTCCCACGACTATCATCTATTCAAAGAGACCTCTAGAGCTCCTCCACATGGATCTCTTTGGGCCTCCCACTTTTGATAGTCTTGGGGGTAGGAAATATTGCTTGGTGATTGTGGATGATTACTCAAGATATACCTGGGTGTACTTCTTCAAGAAGAAGAGTGAGACCCAACAAACCGTCATCAACTTTGCAAATGAAGCTCAACGACAACATGAAGCAAAGATTTTGATGATCAGAAGTGACAATGGCACCGAGTTCAAGAACTACACCTTGGATGCGTTTCTTGGTGATGAGTGGATCAAACATCAGTATGCCGCCCCGTATACCCCTCAACAAAACGGTGTTGCGGAGAGAAAGAACCGAACCTTAATAGATGCTGCAAGAACCATGATGGCTGAATTCAACTCTCCATACAACTTTTGGGCCGAAGCCATCAACACCGCTTGCCATGCGTCAAATCGTCTCTATCTCCGCAAAGGCTTGAACAAAACTCCGTATGAGATTCTTACCGGTAACAAGCCCAATCTCAAGTACTTCCGGGTGTTCGGGTGTAAGTGTTTCATTCTCAAGAAAGATGTTCGTTTGTCTAAATTTGAATCTAGAGCTCATGAGGGCATATTTGTTGGTTATGCTACAAACTCTCATGCTTACCGTGTCCTCAACAAGTCCACTGGACTCATAGAGGAGACGAGTAACGTAGAGTTTGATGAAAATAACGGCTCCCAAGTGGAGCAAAGTGGTACTTGTGATGCAGGTGATGAAATTCCTCCTCAAGCCATAAGAAGAATGGGTGTTGGATATATCCTACCCGTTGAGGAACCCCTTGTGGCCGAAGGAGAAGGACAATGTTCCACTCAAGTGGAACCATCACCAACCCAAGACCCACACGCTTCCGAAGAACAAAATGAAGGCCCTCAGCCTGATGAACAAGGCCAAGTGCAAGATCAACCTCAAGTTGGTGAAGAACCTCCAATTGATGCACAAGGCCAAGTTCAGTCTCTCGAGCAAGATCAAGGTCAAGAGGAAGCTCAAGATCAAGATCTTGCTCATGATGACGCTCAAGATGATCAACTCAATGCTCCTCAGTTATCACTTGAAGAGCAATTAGAGCGTCGTGCTGCAAAAGTTGCCTCCAGGCTTGCTTCCAACGAGCATCACATCGAGAACATTTTAGGAAGCATCAAAAGGGGGGTAAGCACTCGTAGACAATTAGCAAACTATTGTGCTCATCAAGCTTTTGTCTCCGTTGTTGAACCTAAGAAGGTCTATGAGGCGCTCGAAGACCCTGACTGGCTCAATGCCATGCATGAAGAACTCAATAACTTCGAGCGCAACAAAGTGTGGCGCCTGGTGCCAAGACCAAAGGAGAACCATAATGTCATTGGAACCAAATGGATCTTTAAGAACAAGCAAGATGCCCATGGCATTGTCATCCGCAACAAGGCACGTCTGGTGGCTCAAGGCTACTCCCAAGTCGAGGGTATCGACTACGGTGAAACCTTTGCCCCCGTTGCTCGTCTTGAATCCATTCGTTTGTTGCTTGCCTATGCTTCCCATCATAACTTTAAATTGCAACAAATGGATGCGAAAAGTGCATTTCTTAATGGTCCCATTAATGAGTTGGTGTATGTTAAACAACCCCCGGGGTTCGAGGATCCTAAGTTCCCCAATCATGTGTATCAACTTGATAAGGCACTCTATGGCCTTATACAAGCCCCACGAGCGTGGTATGAGCACCTTACCGAGTTGCTACAAGATCGTGGGTTTGAAATTGGGAAAATCGACCCCACTCTTTTTACTAAGAAGGTCAAAGGGGAGTTGTTTGTATGCCAACTATATGTTGATGATATTATCTTTGATTCTCCTAACAAATCTTTCAATGATGAGTTCGCTGCACTCATGACCACACATTTTGAGATGTCCATGATGGGAGAGTTGAAGTACTTCCTTGGATTTGAGATCAAACAACGAAGAGAAGGCATCTTCATCAAACAATCCAAATATACTCAAGACATGCTCAAGAGGTTCAACCTTAGTGATGTCAAGCCGGCTACCACTCCAATGCCAACCAAATGCCAACTTGACATCGATCGCAATGGTAAAGCGGTGGATCAAAAGGTATATCGCTCTATGATCGGATCTTTGCTTTACCTTTGTGCACCTAGACCGGA
The DNA here is from genome assembly GCA_902687465.1 of Secale cereale. Classification (NCBI taxonomy): domain Eukaryota; kingdom Viridiplantae; phylum Streptophyta; class Magnoliopsida; order Poales; family Poaceae; genus Secale; species Secale cereale. The sequence continues at coordinate 382,919,966 of LR738709.1, read as the reverse complement.
TATTATGTTGAGTGTGGGAATTTATGCACGGTTTCAAGCCTCACCTAAGGAAAGTCACTTTGTGGCTGTCAAGCGAATCTTTCGATATTTGGCTCATACCCCAAACTTTGGCTTATGGTACCCAAGAGGAGCAAATTTCAACCTTGTTGGTTTCTCTGATTCTGACTGGGCAGGAGACAAAGTGGATAGGAAGTCCACCTCGGGAGGGTGCCAATTTCTTGGTTGCTCTCTTGTTAGTTGGTCTTCCAAAAAGCAAAGTTGTGTATCTCTCTCGTCCACCGAAGCAGAATATGTGGCAGCTAGCAGTTGCTGTGCTCAACTCTTATGGATGAGGCAAACTTTAAAGGATTACGGTGTCACTTGTGACAAAGTGCCTCTTTGGTGTGACAATGAAAGTGCCATCAAGATTTCTCTCAACCCGGTGCTACACTTCAAGACGAAGCATATTGAGATTCGATATCACTTCATCCGGGATCACATAAGGCAAGGAGAAATCGAGCTTCACTACGTCAACACTCATGATAACCTTGCAGATATCTTCACGAAGCCTCTGGATGAAGCAAGATTTCGCGAGTTAAGGCATGAGCTAAATATCATTGATTTGAGCAATGTGGTTTGAATCTGTGCACACACTCCTCACACTCGACATAGCTATCTTGTCTAGATGTAGGCATGGACTTAGGGGGAGTACTGTTCTCTCAATGAACTATTCCTCCCCCCATTATGCATAAACTAACCAAAACTTCTTCATTTGCCATACATAGTTGGCTTAAATGCTTCAAGTCGAGCTTTGATCATGGGCCCAAGGATAATTCTTCGCGGTGCCATATCTATAAAACTCAAACATAGGTGGCCTCGGCCACCGCCCTCTTGTGAGGAATTTGTGTTTCTTGTTTTGCTTGTGCACATGGTGTTTTTACTCTCTAGTGCTTAACGCCTCTTGCCTTTTTTCGTGCATTTTCTTGGGGGAGCGGTACTACCGTGATTGGTTACGGTACTACCGCGGAGGACATACGGTACTACCGCACCTCCAGCACGGCAGTAATTTTTTACTGCCGCTGGTAGGGCGGTACTACCGCCCGGCGAGCGGTACTACCGTGCGAGCGGTACTACCGCGATGACCGCGGTACTACCGCACATATCCGAACGTGTGGGGGTTATAAGCAGGCAGGGGGAGTTCCATCTCCCCCATACCCATTCACTCCTAACCCCCACGTCGTCCCTGTCTCTCTCTCTCTCAAGAACGCCGCCGGAGGACCTCGCCGGATCTCCTCCCTCGGCCACTCTTCTCGCTTTCCGACCGGTGGAATCGATCCCCACCACGTCCTCTTGCCATGGATGCAGGTTTCTCCCATTTTCCCCTCTTCTTATTGCCTTGCCTGAGTTTTTAGGGTTAGGGGAGATGCTTAGTGTTTGTGTGTTCTTCGTGATCTTATCCATGGATGCTTAGGATGTGGTTGAGTGTTTGTGCACTAGAAATATGATTAGAGCTGTTGCTATGAAGTTACTATGATCAGCCGCAGTACCGTGTGTCGATCTCGTTGGTAGTTTCTAGATCTGCTCTTCTCAGATCTGTTTCGTGCGGTACTACCGCTGGAGAACCGCGGTACTACCGCACGATGTAATCCAGATCTGATCTGACCTGAGCGGTACTACCGCTGTCCTCAGCGGTACTACCGCTCGGGCGGAAGTAAAAATTTAGTACTGCTTGCCGAGCGGTACTACCGCGACCCAATGCGGTACTACCGCTCCGCATGCAGCACTAAGTTTTTAGTTCCGCCCCTTTGACGGAAGTAAAATATTACTACCGCAACGTATGCGGTACTACCGCGTCCGTATGCGGTACTACCGCTTACGTTGCGGTACTAATATTTTAGTTCCGCCTCTTCTGGCGGAAGTAAAATATTACTACCGCAGTGTACGCGGTACTACCACATCCACCTGCGGTACTACCGCTTGCCCTGCGGTACTAATTTTTTAGTTCCGCCTCTTCTGGCGGAAGTAAAATATTACTACCGCAGCGTATGCGGTACTACCGCATGTGACATGCGGTACTACCACTTACCATGCAGTACTAATTTTTTACTTCCGCAAGGGTCAGCAGTACTACCGCTTGTATCATATTTTCTTCGTAGCATGATCTCTTTCCTATTTCTCCTGGTTTCTTGTGTCTTTCGAGGCTTTGGCATTGATTCTTCTTGTGTTTGTGTTGTTGTGGTCTTGTGTTTGTGTTTTTAGGTGGTGGCTCCGGTTTTGAGGGTCGTCGTACCAATCCTGTCCGCGACACCGGTTCCAAGCGCCTGCGTACCCCAAGTGATGTGCCAGAGGGCTCCAATCCCCAGCGCCGGTACAAGACTTCAGCCAACAAACGTAAGGAATCCTCAATGTCTATGGAGGAGATGCCTGCTGCTGAGTTCATGTCTCGAAGGAAGATCAACCCGTATGGAGAACCCCGTGAGCACTTTCCTGGAGATGATATCTTCTGGACCAAGCAATAGTTTCGCATCTATCATGAGGTGCTCAAGACCAAGGCCAATCTTTATGTGGATGCTCACTGGGTGGATGTGGAGCACATGAGGAAGGACAAGAACCGGGCATACTTTGCAGAAGCCCTTGATTTGATCGAGCAGTTGGGTCTGGAGCACATCATGACCTTCCAGAACGACTTTGACCCTGAGATTATTGCGCAGTTCTATGCCTCTGTCAATTTCCAAGCCAAGGAGGATCGCCCCATGACTTGGATGACCAATGGTCTCAAGATGACCTCTACTTGGAAGGACTTCATGGATCTTCTTCAGCTTCCTGATGAGGGTCTCCATAACCCAATTGGTTTTCGGCCTCACGCCAATCCTGAATCAGCAAACAAGGACAAACTGCTTCCATTTTATGAGGCAAAGACTCTTGCTAGTGGCAAAACGACTTGGGTGTTGAACCCCTTCTTGGACATCATGTATCGGATTTTTCGCAACACTTTGTTCCCTCGTGTTGGCAACAAGGACAAGGTCCATGCCTACCTGGTTGATATGCTTCTGATGTGTCAAGAGGCTCGCTCATCCCAGACCACTCCACTGGACATCTCCCACATCATGTGGAATGAGCTCCGTTTTGCCATCTACTCTCGCAAGGTACCTATTTATGGTCCATACTTGTTTCTACTGATCTCCAAGACTTGGGAGAAGCTGTACCCAGAGGAAGAGTTCGAGGCCGACTGCTACCGCCATGATCCCATCCGGCTTTGCGTCAAGACTCGATGGGCCAACACCACCACTCGTGCTCAGGCTGCAGCTGCCCAGATGGGCACTGAGGACGAGCCTGTGGAGGAGACTGCTGATGTGCGCTCTGGCAGATTTGCCCCTTCTTCTTCCTCTGCAGTGGAGAAGCCGTCTTGGGCTAAAAGGCTTCAGCAGAAGATGAAGGCCCTCTTCTGCATGCAGGCCAAGGGGCAATACCGGGCTCATGTGACTGATAAGAAGACTCGCCAGCGTGACAAGAAGATTCTGGCTCTCTATGGAGAGGAAGTTTCCAATGGATCTGAGGATAACATCACACCTGAGGCTACCTGGATGGCTCGCCAGGGATACCAGTGGTCAGAGTCTGAGGAGGAGTATCAGGAGGAGCCGCAGGGATCTGATGATGAGTATCAGGAGGAGCATCAGGGGTTTGATGATGAGTATGACGACTGAGCTTCTCCCGGGCTGCCACCCGTCTTAGGATGTGTTTGGTTGAGCTGCAGATTCTGAAAAAGCTGCTTTGGAAAAGCTGCTGTGAAAAGCTGCTGTGAAAAAGCTGGAAGCTGTTTGGTTGAAACGGATGTTTGGCTGAAACGGCTGTGAAACAATGGTGGCATTGATGGGTAAATACTACTCGGTTTTAGGGGACAGGCAAAAATGGTTGGTGTAGAAGCTGAGAAGCTGAGAAGCTGAAAAGTTGGGATATTTCAGCTTCAAAGTTTACACTACAAAGAAGCTGCAGATTCTCAAAAGCTGCTTTGTAAATTTACCCCTTTGGTTCAGCTTATGGCTTTTGGACCCAGAAGTTGGAAGTTGAAGCCGAACCAAACACAACCTTAGTGTCCTCTTTTCCCCTTTGTGGTGTCTCGATGACAAAGGGGGAGAGTGATTTGCCGTCTTGTGCCTGTTCGTGTGTTTTTCGTTGAACTCTGGTTTATTTGCGTGTTTGTGTCGGGTGCGTGAGACTATCATATGGTGTAAGACATATGTCCCTTTATCGTTGAACTTATCATTATGTCTTTAATGTTTATCCAGTGCAGTTAGTGTTATATAGAGTATCTCGTGTGTAGATTATAGGGGAGCACTATACCTAGTATGTGTGTTGTGCAGTCCAAAGCACAATCGTGTGAAGGCACACATCCAGGGGGAGCTCACCTATACTCTAGGGCTTGCATTGCATACTCTATTATTTCTTCTCTGTGCAAATCTCGTGTTGTCATCAATACACCAAAAAGGGGGAGATTGTAAGGGCATATTTCTCCCTAAGTAGTTTTGGTGATTGATGACAATACATTTGCAGACTGATCGTGTGCTCTAAGCTCATACAGGTATATCTCCCTTATGGCACAAGACGATTGCTTGCCCCTCGGATTCTATGAAGGACGGTGTTTTCTTTTTGCTCACTGTCGGTGGCTTTGAGTAATAGGAAAGCCGTACTATTAAGAGGGGGTCCGCGTCGGAAAGGATTGGGTAGAATCAACACGTACACATCCTTCTCCCACACCACCTTTCCTTGCTTCTCTGGAGGTCCAACCGGTTATTTTTCGTTTATGCAAAACTGTGACTTCTTAACTGATCAACTGCCTGGCAAGCGGTAGTACCGCTCAACCAAGCGGTAGTACCGCGCAGTTACACGGTAGTACCGCCTGCCGACACGGTAGTACCACTCCCACGGTAGTACCGCGTCTCCAGAGCGGTAGTACCGTGTATCTGGCCCAGGCGTTGAGTCTAAGTACAGAAGTGGATGCGGAAGTAATTTTTTACTTCCGCATACAATGCGGTAGTACCGCTTATCTTAAGCGGTAGTACCGTGTCGCGTTTTGCTACTACCGTTTTCCCTGCGGATGTAGCCACGGATGTAATTTATTTCATCCGTGGTTGTCAATCATGTCGCAATCTTTTGCCTATGCGGTAGTACCGCTTCCCAAGCGGTAGTACCGCTCAGCCAGCGGTAGTACCGCAACTCATGCGCGGTACTACCGCTCTCTGCGGGCTGAAAACTCCAATAACGGTTGGATTTTTCCCCCCACTATATATAGGGGGTCTTCTTCTCCAACAAGACTTACCTCTTCCCCCACTACTCCATTGTTGCTCCAAAAGCTCCATTTCCGCCCGATCTCTCTCCCTAGCCAATCAAACTTGTTGATTTGCTCGGGATTGCTTGAGGAGGCATCGATCTACACTTCCACCAAGAGATATTTGATTCTCCCCACTAATCCCTTGCGGATCTTGTTACTCTTGGGTGTTTGAGCACCCTAGACGGTTGAGGTCACCTCGAAGCCATATTCCATTGTGGTGAAGCTTCGTGGTTTGTTGGGAGCCTCCAAGTTGTGGAGATAGCCCCAACCTTGTTTGTAAAGGTTCGGTTGCCGCCTTCAAGGGCACCACTAGTGGAATCACGGCACCTTGCATCGTGTAAGGGCGTGAGGAGAATACGGTGGCCCTAGTGGCTTCTTGGGGAGCATTGTGCCTCCACACCGCTCCAACGGAGACGTACTTCCCCTCAAAGGGAAGGAACTTCGGAAACACATCCTCGTCTCCACCGGTTCCACTTGTGGTTATTTCTTACCTTTACTTTTGCATGCTTTACTTGTTCAACTCCTATAGCATGCATGTGTAGTTGTTGTCCTTCTTTATCTTAGTTGTCATCCTAGTAGAATATCTAGACAACTTATTTTGTCGCTTAATTTTAAGTGGTTAATAAAAGCTAAAAATTGTTAGTTGCCTATTCACCCCCCCCTCTAGTCAGCCATATCGATCCTTTCAATTACCAAATAAAGATTTTCTCGCATGTCAATACTAATGGACGCAGCTAACATTGATACAACATATCTAAGCACTAATGAACCTACTCTTCTAAAAAATATAGTATAAATGCAATATCTGTCATTTCAAATTATTTCTAACCTCTAAGCACTAACATCGCATAGCTATGACGAGCTAAAAGACTAACTAATTACCACCCTGCATGCGCAAAAAAATCAATGTATTGCAAAGCTCATACCTTGATCTTCAACTCCGTAGTTCACTTCGCTAGTCAAATCCCACTCCCGAAGCTCTAAATGACTCCAAAAAGTGATGAAATAGTGTATAACACAACAAAGAACACATAGTTATGAACTAAACAAAACGAGTAAAAACATCATGCATGCAAACGAAACCAACAAAAATGGATAGATCTTACCTTCGTCTATCTTTTCTTCAACTTCAACATATTCAAAATCCAACTTCAAATCGCCCTAAATCATGAGTCAAAGTGCCTAGGAAGTTATTCTTTCTCTGTGTTCTTACACACTCACAGACTAGAAGAGAGAAGAGGAGGCTATGGCTAGTAATCCAGCGAGCAAAAGCATGCTATATAAAAGGAAGAGGATCCCTGTAGTGTCGGCACAACAGGTTCCCGCAACCTCGAATTCCAGCAGCGAGTGAGGGATTCCCGCAGTACCATCGCATCCGCTGAGGCAAAATAATCAAAAGCCAGAGTGATTCCCGGGCAGCAGCAAGGCATCAGGTTCCTGCTCGTGGAAATAAGCGTTGTCGCGTGTGAATCATTGCCGTGAAAATGAGTGTCGTGAAAATAAGCGTCGTGGGAATCATCTCGTTGGGCCGCGTGCAGCAGCAACACCGAGGCCACCTGGCCCGCCGTCTCGTCCAGAGCGCAGGGAAGTTGTCGGCATGCGGCAGCTCCAGCTGCGGCCGCCTCACGCGGTGGCGGCAGGGCCCGCCTGCCCTGCCACGTTCCTTACCGTTCCGTCCCCGCGGAGGAAACCCGTTTCACCCGGGTCGCCACCTCGCTGCGTGGCGGCAGGGCCCGCCGCCTCCTGCCGTGGCGGCAGGTGCCACGAGTCGCCTGTCGCGCCTGCTGTCACGGCCCAGGGTGTCCTTTTTGACATTTGATTTCGTAGGGGATCCTTTTTGACATATCCACTGGAGAAAGGGTCCTTTTGGACAAAAAATCCATAGCTGCTAGGCCCATCTGTTTTTTTATTAGTTATGTATTTTTTATTTCGGTTTTCTTTGTCTCTTTGCCGGTTTAATCTGTTTTATGTTTCCTTCCTTCTCTTATCAGTCTTCCTCTTTATTTACAGTTTTAATGGGAAATTTTTCTTCCTTAATTCTGTTTTTCTTTGTTTTCACTGGGGTTTTCTTTTCTTTCCTTTGTTTTACTTGTTTTTTCCTGGTATTCATCGGCTTTATTCTTTTTCCTACATATTGTAGGTTTTTCACCATTTTCATTATTTTGCACTGGTTTTATCTTTTTTTTTCTTAGTTTCCTTTGTGTGTTTTTTCGTCTTTCAATGTTTTTCTTTGATTTTTTATCTTTTTCGGGTATTTCTCTATTTTCGAATAAAACAGGATATTTTTACAAGTTTAATATATAACATTTATGAAAATATATGAGACCAT
>LR738709.1:382899385-382912271 GCA_902687465.1 Secale cereale | reverse complement strand
ATTTTTGTGTATATCTTGTTTTTTTTTTCAAATACATGATTAACATTTTTTCCAAACATTTATTTTCATGTCAACTTTTTATCATACACAATCTACATTCTTTTTGTATGCAACAAAAACATTTTATATACACATTTAATATTTTTAAATACATGATTAACATTTATTAATACATATTTTTATGTCTACTTTTTGGAATACACATTGTATATATTTTGTATATGTCAGGAATATTTTTTACGTACATGTTCAATATTTTTAAATGCATGATTACTATTTTTGAACATAGATTTTTCTGCCAACTTTTTTGCAAACACAATTGTACCTTTTTTCACAGTCCAGTAAGATATTTTATATATGTTTAAAATTTATGAAATACATGATTAACATTTTTTCATATACTCCCTCTGTTCCCAAATATAAGTTTTTCTAGAAATTCCAACAAGTTACTACATACGGAGCAAAATGAGTGAATATACACTCTAAAATATGTCTACATATATCCGCATGTTGTAGTCTATTTACAATGTTTAAAAAGACTTATATTTAGGAACGGATGGAGTATATATTTTGATGTCCACTTTTTCGCGTAAAAATTATATATTCTTTTTGTATACATGATGAACATTTCTTCTTGCATGTTTAACATTTTCTAAATACATGATTCATATTTCTTCATGTATATGTTATGATGTATACTCTTTTTCATAGACAATGTACATTTTTTTATACATTTGACACATTTTATATACATGTTTTCATTTTTAAATGTGCGGTCAACATTTTTCAATTATGTATGTAAAATACTTTTTATAATAGATATATTTAGAATATTTCAAATATAAGCAAAAGTAAAAAAAGCAAAGCAAAAATTTAATATGGGAGAGAGAGAGAGAGAGAGAGAGAGAGAGAGAGAGAGAGAGAGAGAGAGAGAGAACGATCAATGTCTGTTGTACCCGATGGGTTGGCCCATTCTGGGCGCTACTTGACGCGAGCTTGGACTAGGCCTGGCTACAAGCGAGTCATAGTCGCGTCCGCTCCAGCCTACTCAGGTAAGCATTAGCCAAATCATGATGGCCAACGAAACCGTTTGACACCTCCTCTTGCATCTTTTTCATATCGTCTTGGATCGATAGCGTCCAAGATGCGCGGCGGTTTGAGTCATTCGACTTTGTCTAGTAGGGCGTTGGTCGTCGTTGAGGCAGATCGTAAAGCACGTCCACCATTCCTATCAGCGGGAAGTACGACAATCCATGACCGAGGACGCCTCCTTCCAACAGTTGAATATAGGTGAGACTCGTGCCTAGTCTTACGCATGACACGTACTAACTTTTTGTATGAGAAACCAAGAAATCACTGCTAGTCCTCCTATTTGGGGATTTTAGTATCGGCTTGTAATTTCCATGAATGTGGGACGTTAAGGATTATATCATCCCAAGAAAAGTTGAGCCATAGAAAATCGATCTCCACTTCACATGTTGGGAAACGTACTAGAAAACAAATAATTTCGTCCTATAAACACGGTCCATGATCACTATGAAGATGCATCAGGGGTTTAGATCAGATTGTTACCAACTCCGAGTTGTAGCGAATGAGGAGTTGATGAAGATCGTTCTTAAAGTCTCTCGAACCGACCATGACCATCTCTCGAACTATCCACCACGGTCCCTCGAGCAAAAGACCGAAAGCACGACCTCTGTACAGATTGCAAGCAAACATGCCTTATGATCCGGCAGCGCTTCGCCGTCCACAGCTAATCATTGCCAGAGAATTAGACGGAGAATATTCGATCCACACGAGGCATCTAATTATGAGGATTAGACAGAACTAGATCTAACTCTAATTAGATCAACTAGAACTAAAACTAAAGAACTAGAGGCTCCAAACGTATCACTACAAGGGCCAAATCCTCAAGTATATATAGATTGAAGGGAGAGAGGGTGCCTGACTTGGGGAGAGGTTTCCATCCCCTTGCGCCGGCCTAGGGGCTAGCGGATTCCAACTCCACCTCCCCAATTCGACCCCCCTTGGGCACCTCCACTAATGGGCCTTAGGGCCATTAATTCTCCCATAATAGACATTTTTCTATTTTCTTTAGCCCATTGACCATGAATAACATTTAGGGGCATCCTAATCATATTAGAGCCCTTTATAATTTGTATTTAAGTCCTCGGAAACAATTTCGACGTATATATCAATTCCTAGTATTACCCGGTAAACCCCAAAACTCTTCGTGTGCTTCCAAAATGCTTCCGATTTCTCTCAGGACTATTTCTAATATTAATGAAACTATTTCGTAAATATTTTCTCATAAATCAAGCTCCACTAATACTCATAAGATCGTGATTTCCTTAATCTTGTGACCCTGTAGGTTCAGTAAAACATAGACATGAACAAAACGCCTTTCGTTCAATGACCGATAGCGGAACTGTGGACATCCATATCGATCCCTATGAATACGCAACTGATATTTGAGTGAATCTTTGGTTATCATGTGATATTTGCTTTGCTTCGTGATACATTACAAAACCCGAGGTGGGATGTATCGGTATCCTCTTGAGTCGTTCCCATGCTCACTACAGCGGTCTCCTCGTTACCAGTCTTGTTCTTATTTCCCATTGACATGTTCTGGCATCCCTGTGACCTAGTCACATCTGTCTTATCAGATGATGATGGATGTTGTCACACCGAGAGGGCTCTAAGAATATCTATCCATCGTCGGAGGAGCAAATCCCACTCTTGAGCTATCAAGTCACTTGTCAAACTTTTCGATGTACCTGTAAGTTGTCGTTATGACCACAGTGTTACAGATGACGTTTGAGCAACCCCAGACTCCATCGTACGGTAAGAAGTTATTACAATACTCTCATGGTGTAAGGAATGAAAGCATACGCTAACTCTCTGTGTTATGCCGATTGACTTGTGATGATAGTATCTCAAAGTATGGCAAACAAGATGGGTCAATTCAATATGATCATTCTTCCAACGACATATTCTTATAGTTATTTTGGGACTATTGTTGGGGATATAACCCCGTGGTATGACCCTCCCAGGAAGGGCCTGGTTATACCGTTGGCGACTCATAAAAGAAAGGCCCACGAAGGCCTAAGAAGACAAGATGAGAAGACTGGGGGTGGCTTACAAGCAGGCTCATTGGAAGACCATAACCCGAAGGTGACTCAAGACCCGAAGATGTGAGCCGCCCGATGGCAGCTTACGTAGCAAGGCAAGGTGACTTAGAGCCAGAGTCAGTTACGTTGTATGACCCGACCTTAACTTATGTAAGCCGTCGGGCCTTGACCTGTGTATATAAAGGCGAGACCTGGCGGCGGGTTAAGGACAAGAAACAATCGATCGATAACTAGGTCAAGCATATTTGCTCCCTTGTATACACTAGCAATATAGCAACATGCAGGAGTAGGATTTTACCTCGTTGGTGAGGGGCCGAACCTGGGTAAACTCGTGTCTCTCATCCCGCTCAACCCCTTCAACATAGTCACCATAACAATGGCCTCACACATATGTCCTTTCACAAGGGCATCTGCCGTGACAAAACCACGACAGTTGGCGCCCACTGTGGGGCAAGGACACGGTGGTTTAGAGTTCTTGAAGGGCACTTTCGCAGGGCTTGAGGGAAACGTCATTGGCAGGATGACCAAGAGCCGCCGTGGAAAGCTCTACATCGATGATGCTGGCTGGGCCCCCGAGTCCGACTCAATCAAGTATGGCCGGGTACCGGGTCCCCTTTGGTGGAATCCACGTCTTCATCGGCAAGATCGGTGACTCTATGCCTGATCGGGACATCTTCCCGACCTCTTCGAGTCGGCTAGGCGCACGCAACCCGCCCGGTGTCAACCCCGTCGGAAACATGTTTTCGTCGGCTTCACGCAAGGTTTGAAGCTTGCAGAAAATTCTGTGTCTGGTGAGGCGACTTATTTATTCAGATAATAAGTCCACCAGAGAGACGGAATCAATCTACCAGCTTCAAGTCGGCGGGCTCGGGGGCTATTCCGATGGTAAAAGCATTCCGGATCCTTACGAGCCGCCGAGCAGCGCTGCAATCTTTATGGCTGACACGCAACTGATGGTGAATTCACCGACGACGCGTGCTATGACTTCTGGCTCAACTGTTGCAGCGACGGCAGGAGCGAGCGGGTCAGCACGGCCGCCGGCTCAAGTTTTGTCTGAACTTTTGAACACTTTGACGACTTTGTTAGCAGCAGAAGTGACTCCAGCGAGTCAAGTGCAACACAATGCCGAAATTGCAAAAGTGCAAGATGAGGTAGCCAAGGTTCAAGAGGATATTAACGCAGAAAATGTGAGGATGGCAACAAAATGGGACACGTTGGAGGCTGATTGAGTCGCAGCAGATAAGGGCAAATGCTTCCCGATTAAATTAGATCAGAATGCATCCAATGTTGTGCTGCGGAGGAGATATCAGAGTCGCCTGCCTTCACAATTTGTGGAATGAAATCTCTTCAATACGCCCGGAGCAGGAGCAAGTAACCCGCCTGGCATGAACCGGGATGTTGAGGTGCCAGGGGCTGGGGCGATGGTCCAGCCTCATCTGCCAGACCTGCCTCATAGGGATCCAACCCCGCCCCAACGGTTTCCAACACCCGCCAGCCACTATTCTAACCCGGTGGATAATATGATAGCCGCGGCTGCACGGCTGGCAGCCATTCCGATTGAAGGCGAGTCATCGGTGGCAGTAGAGACCCGAAACATGGCAGGTCTTCTTCAGATGACGGTGGCACAACAGGCGGCTTATTCATACAGCTGTGATCGGGTTCATTCAACCCCTCGACCAAGTCGAAGTTCAGCAGGCATGTTGAGTCACCCGCAGTCTCCAGCAGTGAGCAACGTCGTAACTTGCCACATAATGATGAACAGATAATCAATGCCCAAGCTATTATGGACAACTCCAGGGGTCGGCATGAGATGGAAACAACAGCTCAACAAGGGGCTTATCAACAGCCTTCAGTGACTCATTTGGTGTTAGTAGAAGCTGGGATGACCTTGAGAACAGTGGGAGTGCCATGTTTAGCACCAGCTCTACGCAATGAGTGTTTGCCCAAGGACTTTAAAGGCCCTCGTAAGGTACCTAATTATACAGCTTATCTTCCCCTTGAGGCTTGGATTGAGAGATACAAATTCGCCATGGAGATGTTAGATGTTAATGATGCGGTGTGTGCTAAATACTTCACTATGATGTTGGATGGGCCAGCACATACGTGGTTAAAAGGTTTGCTCGTGAACTTAGTCAATTCATGTGCTCAGTTGAAAGCATGTTTTATCAAAAAAAATCAAGGGACTTGTAAGTAGCCGCTCGATCATCGACTTGGCTAACTGTGTGCAACGAGAGGATAAGTCGGCCCACCATTTGGTTCATCGGGTTTCAACTATTATCCACTCATCTGATAGCATTGCAGCAGGTTCAGCTATCCTGGTGCTAGAGAAGAATTGTAATTTTGAGCCTCTTAAGTTGAAGCTTGGGCGGTTTAAAAGATACTGTAATGATATGGGGGAGCTCATGGCGGCTTTCATCAAATATGCTGACTAGGATTCCACTACGGATCCTAGGTCTGATGAGGAAAAATCCAGCAAGTGAAAGAAGAGTACTAATGGTAAAGAGCAGCAGCAACAGCACACAACAGGAAGCAATGGCAATGGCCAGGGTAACGGTGGAAAATGTAGGCTGTTGGGAAACATTGCATAGAAAACAAAAAAAATTCTACGCACACGCAATGATCTATCCATGGAGATGCATAGCATCAAAGGGAAGAGTGTGTCTACATACCCTCATAGACCTTAAGCGGAAGCGTTTCACAACGTGGTTGATGTAGTCGAACTTTTTCGCTCTTCAACCGATCCAATACCGAACGCACGACACCTCCGCATTCTGCACACGTTCATCTCGATGACGTCCCTCGCCTTCTTGATATAGCAAGATGTCAATGTAGTATATGAGTTCCGTTAGCACGACAGCGTGGTGACAGTGATGGTGAAGTGATCTCCGCAGGGCTTCGCCTAAGCACTATGAAAATATGACCTGGGTGGTAAACTGTGGAGGGGGGCGTCGCGCACAGCTAACAATTGATGTTGTGTGTTCTAGGCGCCCCTCTCTCTCATATATATAGGTGGGAGGGGTAGGGGAGAGGCCAGGGTGAGCCCTAGGGGTGGTCACTGGCCCCCTAGGGACTTGCCTTGCCCTGCGCCCCCCCTGCCATATTTATTCGAGAGGGAAGGAAAGAGGGGGGTTGAGGGAAGGAAGTGTACTTTCCTTTCCCTTCTCCCATTTCCTTCTCCTCCTTAGGCCGACCCATATGGGGGGTGCACCAGCCCCTTGTGGCTGGTGCGTTTACCCTCTTGGCCCATAAGGCCCATATATTTTGTCGGGGTTGCCCGGAACTCCTTCCGGTGACCTGATAAGTACCCGATACCCTCCGGAACACTCCCAGTGTCCGAATACCATCGTCCTATATATCAATATTCACCTCTTGAACATTTCAAGACTCCTCGTCATGTCTGTGATCTCATCCGGAACCCTGAACAACATTCGGTCACCAAATCACATAACTCATATAATACTATATAATCAATGAACATTAAGCGTGCGGACCCTACGGGTTCGAGAATTATGTACACACGACCGAGACACCTCTCCGGTCAATGACCAATAGCGGAACCTGGATTCCCATATTGTCTCCTACATATTTTACGAAGATCTTTATCGGTCGAACTGTTATAACAACATACATAATTCCCTTTGTCCATCGGTATGTTACTTGCCCGAGATTCGATCCTCGGTATCTCTATACCTAATTCAATCTCGTTACTGGCAAGTCTCTTTACTCGTTCTATAATACATCATCCCGTGACTAACTCATTAGTCATTTGCTTGCAAGGCTTATTATGATGTGTATTACCGAAAGGGCCCACAAATACCTCTCAGATACTCGGAGTGACATATCCTAATCTTGATTCACGCCAACCCAACAAAACACCTTCGGAGATACCTGTAGAGGATGTTTATAATCACCCAGTTATGTTGTGACGTTTGATAGCACACAAGGCATTCCTCCGGTATCCGGGAGTTCCATGATCTCATAGTCAAAGGAATATGTATTTGACAAACATGAAAGGAGTAGCAATAAATTGTATGATCAAATGCTTAGCTAAAGATGGGTCTTGTCCATCACATTATTCTCCTAATGATGTGATCCCGTTATCAAATGACAACTCATGTCCATGGTTAGGAAACCTTAAGCATCTTTGATTAACGAGCTAGTCTAGTAGAGGCTTACTAGGGACACGGTATTTGTTTATGTATTCACACATGTTTTGAGGTTTCCAATCAATACAATTCTAGCATGAATAATAAACCTTTATCATGATTAAGGAAATATAATAATAACCATTTTATTATTGCCTCTAGGGCATATTTCCATCAGTCTCCCACTTACACTAGAGTCAATAATCTAGTTCACATCGCCATGTGATTAACACCCAAAGAGTTTACTAGAGTCAATAATCTAGTTCACATCTCCATGTGATTAACACCCATAGTTCACATCGCCATGTGATTAACACCCAAAGAGTTTACTAGAGTCAATAATCTAGTTCACATCATTATGTGATTAACACTCAAAGAGTTCTAAGGTATGATCTTTTGCTTGGTGAGAGAGGTTTTAGTCAATGGGTCTGCAACATTCAGATTCGTGTGTATTTTGCAAATTTCTATGTCTACAATACTCTGCATAGAGCTACTCTAGCTAATTGCACCTATGTTCAATACGCATCCAGATTGATACTCAGAGTCATCTGGATTAGTGTAAAATCTTGCATCGGCGTAACCCATTGCAACGAACTCTTTATCACCTCCATAATCGAGAAACATTTCCTTATTTCGCTAAGGATAATTTTGGCCGCTGTCCAGTGATCCACTCCTGGATCACTCACTACTAGGAAAAGGGCTATAGATGGAATTGATACTAATGACGCACCAGACATGCAGTGCGCCATTAGTATATACTAATGGCGCACCAACATCTGATATGCCATTAAAGTTCAAAGTACTAATGGCGCACCTGGCCCAGGGTGCGCCATTAGTATAAAAAAGTTTTTTTTTTGAACTAGTGCGCCTGTCCAAACATACTAATGGCGCATCCAGACAAAGTGCGCCATTACTAGTTGTAAATAGTAATGGCGCACCAGCAGTAAAGTGCGCCATTAATGTTTTTTTTATTATATTTTTTATTCTTTTTTTTTGCAAAACTACTAATGGCGCACTGTTCCACAGTGCGCCATTACTAGTTTAAACTAGTAATGGCGCATTATGGGACAGTGCGCCATTAGTATTGTTTTTTTTTCAAAACTAGTAATGGCGCACTAACTGAAGATGCGCCATTAGTAACCTTGATTACTAATGGCGCATTTATTGTGGGTGCGTCATTAGTAATTGGGCAACAACAAGATATTTTGGACAGCCTCTCCTACCCACACTCACTTTCTTCCCACTTCATTCTCTCCACCTCCTCCTTGTCTCGGGTCCCTCCTCTTTTTCACCTCATTTCCACCCTATATTCATTCAAATTAAGTGGTTAAATTACCTTTTTGTGATAGGTAAGTAAGGGGGGAAGCTATATTTATGTTGTTCTCCATACAACAATGTGCACATGCACTTTTTATGGCCTAGCTAGATCTATGTATGTTCGTGGTGTTGCATATGTTTGTTGTGTTGCATATGTGTTTATGTTTGGAGGTGTACCGGTATTTGAAATGCGATAGTTGCCAATATTTTCCTGGAATGTTGATTCATTTCCGTTTCGGTGAGAATTTTGGCATTAAGCATTCTTTTTTGTCCTATTTTTAGGGAAAGTCATGGCAAATTTTTTCTTGGTTCTAAAATATCGTTTTGCTCTACCCCGCAGGCGACCATGGTGCGCATGATGACCGAAGGCATCGTGAATAGGTTTTTGAGGTCCGCGAAGGCCGAGATGCTTCAAAAGAACGAGACGGAGATAAGATGTCCGTGTCGAAGATGCAAGCTGAAGAGCCTTATTGCGGACCCGGATTCCGGGCAGCTGCGGGACCACCTGCTCTTGCGTGGTTTCATGGATGGCTATCGGTGGCATGGTGATGAAGATGACTACGAAGTCGTCCATGGGGGCCGGGCAAGAAATGAGGAAGGGCAGCAAGACAACCACCGCGGCTCGGGCGGGCGAGAAGACGAAGAATCCCCAGGAGATGATCACGACGGTGATGCTGTACACAGTCATCATGTAGAAGATGCAGGACATGATGATGAGGAAGATGCCGGAGCAGATGACGGGCATGATCATGAAGATGATGATGCCGGCGGAGCAGACGACGCTGGACCATCGATGGGCTGGGTGTAGGACCCTCATATTCAAGAGCTGCTTCTCAAGCAGACCGATAACGCAAGAGCTGCCGCCCGAGAGAAAGCCAAGATGGATCAACTTGAGTTAGACGCGGTTACTCCATTGTATGAAGGATGCAGGCCCGAGGATACCCGCCTGAAAGTAACGCTCATGGCTCTGGAGATGAAGGTAAAACACAAAATGACCGACACATGCTTCGACGAGAACATGTCATTCTGGCACGAACGTCTTCCCAAGGGGAACAAGTGCCCCACCAGTTTGGAGGAGGTGAAGAAAATCGTGTGTCCTCTGGATTTACCGCACGTGAAATACCATGTGTGCATGAACAATTGCATCATTTATCGGGACGAGCACGCGGAGTCTACCATATGTCCAGTGTGCGGCGTCACTCGATACAAGAAGAGGAAGAAAGCTCCTCGAAAAGTGGTGTGGTACTTTCCGATCACTCCTCGTCTGCAGCGGTATTTCGCGGACCCTAAGGTAGCAAATCTCCTGCGTTGGCACGCGGATAGGGAGGAGAAGAAGCGAGAAGATGACGCAAATGATCCGGAGATAGATAAAAAAGACAATATGCTGAGTCACCCTAAGGATGCGAGCCAGTGGCAAGTGTTGAACTTCAAAGACCTAGAATTTGGGAACGATCCAAGGAACATCGTGCTGGGCGCGAGCACCGATGGAGTCAATCCGTTTGGCAGCCAGAGAAGCACATATAGCACCTGGCATGTGTTTGTGTGGATGTACAACCTTCCCCCCTGGTTGTGCATGAAGAGGAAGTACATTCACATGAGTATGCTAATTGAAGGACCGAAACAACCAGGGAACGACATCAATCTGTATCTGGGGCTGCTGAAAGAGGAGCTAGACACGCTGTGGAAAACGCCAGCCAATACATGGGACGCCGCAAAGAAAGAATATTTCCCTATGAGAGTCGCGCTGCTCACGACGGTGCACGACTATCTCGGTTACGAATATGTCGCAGGGCAAGTGGTCCACGGATTTTCTGGATGCGTCAGGTGCATGGATGACACAACGTATCGCCAGCTAGATAGAGATCCTGGGTCTTTGAAAACCGTGTTCATGGGACATCGAAGGTGGCTTCGCGACGATGACCTGTGGAGAAAACGCAAGGATCTGTTCGATGGTGAAACCGAACCCCGAGGACGCCCGCGTACGAGGAGCGGCGAGGAAATAGATGAGCTGTTGAAAAATTGGAAAGATTGCCCACTGCCGGGAAAGAAGCAAAAGGCGCCAGAGCCGGGAAAGAAGCGAAAGGCGCCAGAGCCGCTGCTGAAGGTATGGAAAACGAGGTCTATTTTCTGGGACTTGCCATACTGGAAGATCCACCGTGTGCCTCACAGCCTTGATGTAATGCATATCACGAAGAACGTGTGCGAGAGTCTGCTTGGTACCCTGCTCAACATGCCAGAGAGGACCAAAGATGGGCCGAAAGCAAGGGCAGACTTGAAATCAATGGGCATCAGGCAGGAGCTTCACGCTATATATGATGATGATGATGATGAGGCGAAGCAGGACACGGAAAGTCGTCGCAAAGGCAAAAAGGCCAAGAAGACCGGAAATGACTACCCTCCTGCGTGCTTCACTCTAAGTCAGGAGGAGATCGAGCAGTTTTTCAGCTGCCTCGTAGGAGTACAACTTCCTTACGGTTACGCGGGGAAGATAAGCAGATACCTAGACCGGGCGAAGCTGAATTTCAGCGGGATGAAGTCTCACGACTGTCACGTGCTGATGATGCAGATACTTCCAGTTGCAATCCGTGGGATCATGGACGCGCACGTCCATGAAACCCTATTTGGCCTATGCAACATTTTCGACGTCATCTCTCGGAAGTCTGTTGGCGTGAGGCAACTCAGAAGGCTACAGGAAGAGATCATGGTGATACTATGCGAGCTTGAGATGTACATCCCGCCCGCATTCTTCGACGTTATGGTGCATCTGCTGGTCCATATCGTGGACGATATCATCAAACTCGGGCCGACATTCCTGCACAGCATGATGCCATTCGAAAGGATGAATGGTGTCATCAAAGGATACGTTCGCAACATGTCATGTCCAGAGGGAAGCATAGCCAGGGGCTTTCTGACCGAAGAGTGCATCTCCTACTGCACGAATTATCCAGGCATCGAGAACCCCGTTGGTCTGCCCGTCAACAGGCACCTCGGCAGGCTCGCTGGATGGGGTCACCGTGATGGTCGCCGCGAAATGCATGTCGACTTCGAGGGTCGACTCGCCGACTTTGAAAGAGCAAACCTAGTCGCACTACAACACATAGACGTGGTCGATCCTTGGGTGGTAGAGCACAAAACCTTTATTGAGAAGACGTACAATGACCGAGGCCAACAGAGGACGGACGGAGATATAATCAAAGAGCACAACTCATGTTTCACGCGTTGGTTCAAGCAGAAGCTTCTGTCGTACCCTTTACATGAGGATTCTTCCGCGGAAGAACAACTCATATTCGCCTTGTCACAGGGCGCCGAGCACAACCTGATGACCTATGAGGCGTACGATATCAACGGCTACACATTCTACACCGAGGCCAAGGACATGAAGAGCGATGGTTATCAGAACTCCGGGGTAACGATGGAATCCTACACCGGTAATGACAAGGACAGATACTACGGAAGGATCGAGGCGATCTGGGAGCTGAGTTACGTTGGAGAGAAGGTCCCGATGTTCCGTGTCAGATGGGCCAAGAGCGTCCTAAAAGAAGACCGGTATTTTACCACCATGGTTATACTCGAAGCCAAATCCAAGACCGCGGGCGCAAACGTCACCGCGAAAAATGAGCCATGGGTACTGGCTTCCCAAGTTGACCAATGCTTCTTCATTACCGACCCGTCAAAACCCAGTCGTGTTGTCGTGAGGGGGGGCAAAAGGAAGATCATCGAAATGGATGGAGTAGCCAATGAGCAAGACTTCGACAAGTACGGCGACCCGAGGATCGAACATGACGACGATGATGAAGTAGCAGCATACACCACAAGAAGAAGCAGGACCACCCTACCTAAAGGACGTCCGTTCCACAGAAGAACTCCATTTGCGAAAAAGAAGGGCAAGAAGATTGTGAACAGATAGCTAGCTACGATCGATTGTATTTAAATCATAGCCTTCATTTCTCGATTGTATTTCATGGGCACTTTTTGAACTCTTGAATGTTTTTAAATTTCATGGACACTCGATCTCGATCCCCCTCCATCTCGATCGCTATCCCACCTCGCCAGATCCGGTCCCCCTCGCCGCCGAGCACCCCCCGCTCCACCGGCCGCCGCCGCCGACCCCCCGCACCCTCCCCTACTCAACCGCCGCCGACGACCCACCGCACCCTCCCCCGCTCCACCGGCCGCCGCCGCCGACCCATGAACTCATGATATATTCAAAATAATAAATTTGATGATATTTTTTCATATTCATAAATATTTTCAAATAACAAATTTGATGATATTTTTAAAAAAATTATTACT
>LR738709.1:382831028-382899375 GCA_902687465.1 Secale cereale | reverse complement strand
CCGCCGCCGCCGACCCCCCGCACCCTCCCCTACTCAACCGCCGCCGACGACCCACCGCACCCTCCCCCGCTCCACCGGCCGCCGCCGCCGACCCATGAACTCATGATATATTCAAAATAATAAATTTGATGATATTTTTTCATATTCATAAATATTTTCAAATAACAAATTTGATGATATTTTTAAAAAAAATATTACTTTTTTATAAAAAAAATATTACTGTTATGATTTAAACAAGTTTGAACATATTTAAACACAAATAAGTGTCAAACAACATTTTAAATGCATAAAAAAATTTGGGGAGCCTGGGAATCGAACCCAGGACCTCCTGGTGGGTGTGCTGCGTGCTGACCAGTCGGGCTAGTGGGTGTGTTCTGATGGGTAGTGGGTTAGGTGGGATATATACCTGACCAGTCGGGCTAGTAACTAGAACACAATACTAATGGCGCACCAGGGGGTGGTGCGCCATTAGAATATCCATACTTATGGCGCACTAAGGTGCGGTGCGCCATTAGTAATCGAACCCATCCATATCGCCCCGGCCCCACCGCACCCTCCCTCTCTCTCCCTTGCCAGATCTCCCCTTCCCTCTCCCCGACGCCTCTCTCTCCCTCCAGCGCCCCGACGTAGCCGCCCCCGCGCCACCCCCGCTGAGCTGAGCGCCGCGCCCCCGACGCCCTCGACGCCCGCCCCCGACGCCCCGGACGCCCCTGACGTCCGACGCCCCCGACGCCACCGACGCCTCCCCACCCCCCCGGACGAGCCCCTCGCCCTCTGCCATGGCCTCGCCACCTTCGTCGAGCAGCAACGCCGCCGCCCGGAGCTACGCCGGCGACCACTCCATACGCGGGTAGCCATCACTCCTCCCTCCTTCCTCTCTAATCACCACCACAAAGTCATTTTAGGAATTTTAGGTTTAGACATTTGAAGAAAGTCATGGTTTAGACTCTGGTTAGGGGATTTTCAATTAGTGTGCTCAGTCATTTTAGGAATTATTAAGCCATCTTTTAGATTTTAGTGTGCTCAGTCATTTTAGGAATTATTAAGACATTTGAGTAAGTTTGGCTTAGGACAAACCTAGAACTTGTATTTTGAAACTAGCGATGCTAGACGTACGTAGATATTTCAAGTGTTTTAACAGGAAGACATACGTGGAAGATTAGGATTGGGCCTAAGGGGATTTTTTTTCAATGTAAACTAACAATAAAACTTTTGTAAGTTTATGTGTAGGTGTAGGATTTATTTATTTTTGAACGAAGCAGAGGCCTGGTAAACTAGACAATGCACTCTTATGACAATAATATATACTTCCTCCATTCCCAAATATAAATATTCAGTTAGAGATTAAAATGGGGACTACATATGGATGAATATAGACATATTTTAGAGTGTAGATCCACTCATTTTGCTCCGTATGTAGTCCTTTTAAAAATCTCTAGAAAGACCTATACTATTTAGGAACAGAGTAATATATTTGAGATGCTGCAGTACTACACCCAGTTGCCTTGTGTTGGAAGCAAATAGGCTGCTTCACCAAGCTTTTACTCATGTCATATGCTTAACCTGCAATGCACTACTTGTCTTCGAAGTTGAAACTTAACTACACCTCAATTAGCAACTAAGGTATATATGCAAATTCAGTTGAAAGAGTAGTGGCATCCAACACTTGTGCGGTAAACCGAGGTGCAGGTAAATTTCAAGATAACTTTCAACTCATGTCATCTTTTTAGAGAATATATGATCCTAGGATAATCTTTTGTTATTTAGAGAATGTGACTCTGGAATATTTTGTTTGTTCTTTTTTATAAAATATCACCCTAGGATAATCCATGCAACAAACGTGAAACAATCATATCTGTGTTTCATATATAGCCTGAATCAGAAGAGTATATTAAGTGATGATGTACTGCATTTTTTTCCTTTTCAAATTACAATTGGACAGAGCAATCAAAAGCATTAGTCAAATCCAATTACAATTACATCTCCATTTACCATACCCCTCACACTCACTCACACCCACTCACTCATCTCCTTCCTCTCTAAATCACCACCACAAAATAATTGTGAATGACTGAGCACACTAAAATCTAAAAGATGGCTTAATAATTCCTAAGAACTGTCCAAATCAATACTACAGTTGTAATGTTTGTTAGAAGGAACCCAAAAAGCGGCTTGCAATTCCCAGGTTCAATCTGGGCCAGCTTTCTTGAATAAAAGTCATCTGGCTCCAGTGTCGTCTCGATAGCACTTGGTTTGGTGTTGCGAAAGAGCTCGTTAGTTTTTATCTCCTTCTATCTTATTGGAAGACATGTTAGTGCTTGCTGTCATACTTTGGCATGCCATAGTCGGCGACAATTTCATATTTTTCAGAACCCCTTTGGCTCTAGCCTTTACTAGTATGGTAGTCATGTTTGTGTCGCGATACTAGCATGTCTGTTCATCTAGATCGGGGAGAGCAGTTAGCAGTTAGCGGGAGCCACCCCGCGATACTAACCTTTATTTGCAAGGCCTAGTTGATTACAAAATAAATATTCAGTTAGCAGTTAGAGCGGGAGCCTTACGAATAGACCTGCTACTTTTAATCTTTCGTTAATTCAAAATAGGCTTACAAGGGGCTAGTCCTAGTTAGTATTTCTCAGACTAGGCTAAGTCTGATCTGGTTGTTGTGCTCTTACTCTCAGCTAGCAGCCTGTTCCATTTGACTCCTTTTAATTACTGCTGCATATATGGCAATTCACTGCTGATGCTGCTGTTGGGGTTTTAGGTTTTAGGTTTTTTTTTTCATGTACACTAGTACTACTTGTATGTCACACTAGCACAATGATAATAATTGTGGTCATGTATTTGGTTCCTTGTTGTAAATATTTGAACTTCAAAGTATTGTTTTACAAGCTTCTGCAACTTTTTCTTAACTGTTGATGCTGCTGTTATGCCTGTATTCACTGCTGTTGCTGCTGTACTTGTGATGATGTTGTACTTGTGATGATGCTACTTGTGATCTTCTGAAATGACCCATTGGCGACTTCATTAGGCGGGGATAATGATTTTGCAGGTATCCCGAGAGGCCCTTGAGTTTGCTGGAATGTCGATTAACTTCCGTTCCGGCAAATTCGGGTACTCCATATGTCCTATTTTCAGCAAAGGTCATGCTGAAATTTTCCGTGAATTTTAGCATGACTTTGCTAAAAATAGGACATATGGGGTACTTGTGACTAATGCATGGGCCGGGGTATCTTAGTAGTTAATTAAGTAGGATCAAGTGCCCCTTTATTCTAGCTGCATTAAACCATAGGCGGCAATAGAGCCAAGTGATTAGGCCCAACTTAGAATTCTCCTTCCCAGCTTAGCTTTTAGGATGCCTCGGTGTCGACAAACCATAAATTATAAAACCTTGGCTTTTAGGGTGCCTCGGTGTCGATAAAAACCAAAATGATGAAAGCTTAGGCTTTTAGGGTGCCTCGGCGTCGAAAAACCCTCAATTATAAAAGCTTAGCTTTTAGGATGCCTCGGTGTCGACAAACCCTAAATGATGAGACCATGATCTTGTCCCTTGACAATAACCAACTTTTTGAGCAAACTTTGTTCCTATTTAGAGAGAAACATGGCCAACAACGATGAGGCCGGGGGTTCGGGCGGCAAGGCATTCTGGGAGCTGTCCCAGGAGATGGAGGAACAACCTCACTTGTATGAGGACGCCACCTTCCCCACCGATCCTGAGACCACTGATGGTACCGCCGAGGATGACCCCACTGATGCCACCACTGATGGTGCCGTCGAGGATGCCACCACTAATGATGGCAGCGCACGCACAGATGGCAGCCAACCGAAGAGGCAACGGAAGGACCGGCGCCCAACCGTGCTCCGCACCCTCAAGGAGGAAGTTACTGAAGTGGACTCCGACGGGAATCCAACGACGCCCAAATGAATAGTGAAGGGGTACTCGCTTCAGCTCGGGTGCATTCTCCGGAGCACCGTCTCGATCAACACCGAGAACCTGAGGCATCCTGACCGAGGGAATTTGCGCAACCTCCTCTTCACGAAGGTCCACGAACGATACAAGTTCCCCGCTGAATTTGAAAACACAAGCCTCAAAGGGAATAAAGTGAACAATGCTGCCCTCACGAAGATGAGCAAGGCCCTGTCTACTTGGAAAAGCAATGTGAAGAGAATGATCGAGAAAGGTGAGAGTTATGAGAAGATCAAGGAGATAAATCCTTCGATCACCGAAGAAGACTACAACGACTTCAAGATCAATTGCTCGAGCACCGCACACTCCGAATCAAGTCAGTGGGGGAAAGAAATGCGGGAGCTGAACTTAGGGGAACACACACTCGGTCCCGATGGTTACAGAGTGGTGGAGCCTATATGGGACAAGGAGGAGGCGGACCGTGCCGAGTAAGGCCTACCGCCCCTCTTCGATAAATACGGTGACAAGCAGAGCAGGAACTTTGTCAGGGCCCGGTACAAGAAGGACCCGAAAACAAAGGAGCTTACCACGGATCCGAAGACCAGGGCGCTTGAGCTTGTTCTGGTAAGGAATACACCCCCACGTAATTAGCTCCATATGGTTGCATTCTAATTAATGAAGCCAAATTTCTAAATGGTTCACATTCCTTCCACAGGCGACTGAAAGCAGTAGCGCGGGGTCGACTAAGAGCAACCCTTGGGACACGACTCTAAATAGGGTGTTGAATGTAATGAAGAACAAGGATAAGCTCAGTAAGCCGACGTCAGTTGGTCGTGTGGCCGGCAAAGGCTTGTCGACAAAATGGTCGTCATACTATAACGCTAGTGGGCGAAAGGAGAAAAAGACCAGCTCGGAAAGCCAGGCGCGCAAGGTTCAAGAACTCAAGGCACAGGTGGCGCGGATTCCGGAGATTGTCCAAGAGCAAGTGCAACAACAGCTCGGAGCGACGATCACCGCCATTGTGCCTACCTTGATCGAGGGGTTGAGTGCGTGGATTGCGGGCGGCCAACAGGGGCCGCCCCCGGTTCCTAGCTTCACGGCCAGCAACTCGCAGAACGCGATGGCAGGGCCATTGGTGTCTCCGGCGAAGGCGGCATTGGTGTCTTCGACGCCGACACGGGAGCTTAATGCACCCGGGTGTACGCCGGCCGGCACCTCTGCAGCAAGCGGCCCCTCCGTCAACTGCACGCCCGCCGTTGGCGGTGCCTCGACATTAGCCGAGCTCGACGCCATCATCACGGTAACTAATTAAGCCTCTCTCGGCCGAGGACTTCATCTCCTTGCCTTTGACTGGGCATCCCTGGCGCACTACATGTTTTCGCAGGGCGCCGCCGACGTTCCGTGCACTCTCCTGCACTTCGTGAACAACGAGTTGGTCGATGTCGCCAAGGGCAAAATCGTTCAACCGGGCAACCCCTTGTTCCACGGTACCCAGATGCCACCCAACTTGTTTAGGGTTCAACTGGTTCGGGTGCTGCCAGGCTGCGACGAGGTGTTACCTCCGATTCGACCCGTCGGGGCCGACGATGATTACGCGATGACCCTCAGCGCCTACCTGAGCTGGCCCCTGCTTTGCCCGAAGAGCCAGATTCGTTTGGGGGCGGGGGACACGACCCCAAAGACAACACCGCCAGTCGTGCCGACGCCAAGTCGCCCCCATGGCAAGACCACCGCAACGGTGCCGGACATCCCTATGCCACTGGATCCAAACATGCATATGGCATAGGATCAGAACGACGACGATGATGCATTTGCCAACGTCGATCAGTACTTTGCCAATCATGGGTACAGTGGCGACTTCATGGGGCCTCCTTCTCAAGAACCCAACCCAACAAAAGACTTGCGCGATCTAGCTGGTACCGCGGAGAAGCCAAGTTGCAACAGGCGTCGTCTGCCGTTCAGCTCTCAGGAGACGCCTCCAGCTGCCGACTTCACCGAGCCTCAGATAGGCGAGGTGCGAAATATTATCAGCCCCAACACACTCAAGAAGGCGGTCTGTGAGCAGAACTCGGTCCCTTTACAGGAGAAGAAGAAGGCACGCAAAAGAAAGACTAACAAGGGTGCGAGCCAGCCGGCACCGAGTACGATCCGTGCTCAGGACGGGCCACCTTCACCTGAGGATGTAATGAGGAGGGTGCATGTGGCGGGTAGGCCGATGCTACCGACAAATATGCTCGATGCTGCAACCGGTGCTATGCGGAGTCTGCGTGACAGTGTTCTTTCTTTGGAGAAGCGGCGTCTCAGAGAGAAGGATGTGGCATACCCAGTTTTCGCGGCCAAGGTGCCAGAGGGCAAGGGCTTTGTGGATAACTCCATCGGGGGTACGATCGTCCTGCGGTTTGATGACATCCACGCTATGTTGAACCTTCATCCGCTGCACTACACCTTCGTTCAGCTATTTTCGCTGAGTATGGCGGATGCGGATCATTCGCGACAAGACCCCGGACATCGTGATAGTCGACCCCTTCAACATGCGTGCCAAGATCTTGGGCAGCGCTGGGGACCGGCAAGTCGCGAGTTCTTACCTCGAAGGCGTCATTCTGGCAAACCGATATAAGGATAACTTCCTCGTGCCTTACTTTCCCGAGTAAGTCCTCCCCCTCAACCGCCCCATAACATATGAATTCTTAGATTTCGATCGTTTTTCTTTTAACATTCAGTGTTTTCTGCAGTGACACACATTGCACGCTCATCCTCCTAAGCCCCAAATATTCCATGGCCACGTATTTCGACCCGGACCGTCAGTCTAACAAAGACTACACAAATGTCAAGAAGGTTCTTGATGATGTTCTCCCCGGCTACGCCAAATCTGGAGGCACCTTCACCAGGCCTATTCGTAAGTACGACAAGCACGTGTTCTCCCACAATACGACGTTCTGCTGCGTCAAGCAGCCGCCTAGCGGTCAGAAGGGTGCCTACTACGCCATCCATCACATGCGGGCGATCGTACGGGACCATCATCAACTTCTGCTACCGAGTAAACTCAAGATTGGGCCGCGAGCGTGTCGGCAATCTAGGACGCGGACATCAGACAAGAATTCTTTCGCATCCAGTCGGAGTTTGCGGAAATCATCCATCAAGATGTCCTTCGTACCTCGGGGCAGTTCTTCCTCAGAAATCAATCGTCCAACAGTGACATCGACACAATGCTACAAATGCAGGCTGACAACGCCCGTGATTTCATGACTCCCACGATAGACGACGGCTTCATCCACGCTCCGGTCCCTTGAGTCGAGTCAAAAGCAGTGATGCTGTGTCTAGTTCTGAAACATCGATTGGCTCATGTTGTAATTAAACTTTAATGAACTTGTAGTATGTCTCTTTGGTTTCGAGAGTCGTTCAACTTAGATGTAATCGATGCTATTAATGTCTTGCTTTTCTCTTTCGATCGTTCTGTTGCATACTTATATATTGCTTATGTATTGTCTGTGAATTGGTACTAACGTTTTGTTTGGCTAGTGCATAGCGATGCCGTCGTATGTCGTGTACAAGGGTAAGGTTCCCGGAGTCTACGACGACTGGGACGAGTGTCGGAGACAGGTTCACCGATTCAGCGGTAACAGTTACAAAGGGTACACCACTAGGGCCGAGGCCGAATCTAGATACGCCCGCTATCTAGCGGGAGAGGGGAGGGAGCGTTGAAGGAACCGGATGAAGACGAGTTTCATCGTGATGATGCTCATCGTGATGACCGCAGCTCTCTTCTATGTGATGGTAGTTTAGATGATCGATATCGACTTGTAATGTGAAGACAAACTCGCTACTCGCGGTCTCGAGACTTGTAATATAATGTTCTATCTTTGTTCGGTCTTTTCAATTCGGAGACTAATATGATGAATTGTATTCGGAGACTAATATGATGAATTGTATTCAGAGACTAATCTTCTATTGTATTCAATGAATCTGTTGTTGATGTGTGCTGTCTATATTCTGTCCAATTATACATTTAGTAACCTGTGCAAAAAACAGAAAATAAAAAAATAAAAAACCTAATATTCATACTAATGGCGCATCTCATCATAGTGCGCCATTAGTATGCCAAAGGATACTAATGGCACATCATTAGACAGTGCGCCATTACTATGCCGAAGTTACTAATGGCGCATCTTGCTGCCGTGCGCCATTAGTATGCCAAAGCACCTGGGTATACATGGCCCCCTAGGAGTCATACTAATGGCGCACTACTGTGTATACTAATGGCATATCTGTGGTGCGCCATTAGTATACCAGATACTAATGGCGCACCAGAGGTGCGCCATTAGTAAAATATACTAATGGCGTGGCACTAATGGCGCACCACTAATGCGCCATTAATGGCCAAATTTGGTGCGCCATTAGTAGGCATTTTCCTAGTAGTGACTCTTGTACCCCCTTGCCAGACATGTGGCGAGGCACATATTAGGTCTGGTACACAACATGGCATGCTTTATACAACCTATGGCTGAGGCATAGGGAATGGCTTTCATTCTCTCTCTATTTTTCTGCCGTGGTCGGGCTTCGAGTCTTACTCAACTTCATACCTTACAACTCAGGCAAGAACTCCTTCTTTGACTGATCTATTTTGAACTCCTTCAAAATCTTATCAAGGTATGTATCATCAAAAGTCTTATCAAGCGTCTTGATCTATCTCTATAGATCTTGATACCTAATATATAAGCAGCTTCGTCGAGGTCTTCCTTTGAAAAAATTCTTATTAAAATATCCTTTTATGCTATGAAGAAATTCTTCATCATTTCAGATCAACAATATGTCATCCACATATACTTAGCAGAAATACTGTAGTGCTCCCCCTCACTTTTCGTAAATACATGCTTCACTGTAAGTCTGTATAAAACCATATGCTTTGATCACCTTATCAAGGCATATATTCCAACTCCGATATGCTTGCACCAGTCCATAGCTGAATCGTTGGAGCTTGCACACTTTGTTAGCACCTTTAGGATCGATAAAACCTTCTAGTTGCATCATATACAACTCTTCTTTCAGAAATCCATTAAGGAATGCAGTTTTCACATCCATTTGCCAAATTTCCTAATTATGAAATACGGCAATTGCTAACATGGTTTGGGCAGACTTAATCATCTCTACAGGTGAGAAAGTCTCATCATAGTCAACTCCTTGAACTTGTCGAAAACATTTTGTGACAAGTCGAGCTTTGTAGACAGTAACATTACCATTTGTTACTTGTCCGATGATCGGCAAGCCATAGAGAATAAATGGCCTCGGGCCATTTTTGGAATCTGGACTCATCTTAGCTTCTTCATAGTTCGAAGGTTCGTCGTTGTCTAACAACATGACTTCCAGGACGGGGTTACCGTACCACTCTGGTGCGGTATGTGTTATGGTCGACCTTCGAGGTTCTGTAGTAACTTGATCCGAAGTTTCATGATCATTATGTAACGCCTCGGATACACCCGCCGGTGGTCGTTACTCCTGGCGGGATCTAGACTAGCCCCACATATCAATACTAGTATTTACTACGCACTTTGAGCTCACTCGTGCGCACCCGGGAGCAACTTTCTGGTCGGTCACCCATCCTGAAATTACTCCAAGCTGAGCACGCTTAACTTTGGAGTTCTGTCTGAATGGGCTCCCGGAAAAGAAGGAATTCCTTATTGATATGGGTAGTCTATCATCCCTAATAAGCCAGGCTATCACATACACCCCCACTCAGAGGAACTGATGTCCTCGTCGGGCCACAGGAATGTTCCCTCTTGGCACATACGTATGTGCATCCAGTCCGGTACATGTGACATGCCGTGTGCCACGACGGGTCACAAACGTCATGAATAACATGACCGCGCACCTGTCCGCAAACATCCGTGTAACCGCGAACCTGGCTCTGATACCAACTTGTAATGCCCCGGACACACCCGCCGGTGGTCGTTACTCCTTGCCGGATCTAGACTGGCCCCACATAGAAATACTAGTCTTTTCTGCGCACTTTGTCATCACTCGCGCGCACCCGTGAGCAACTTCCCGGTCGGTCACCCATTCTGAAATTACTCCAAGCTGAGCACACTTAACTTTGGGGTTCTGTCCGAATGGGCTCCCGGAAAAGAAGGAATTCTTATTGATATGAGTAGTCTATCATCCCTAATAAGCCAGGCTATCACAGATTGCCATGCAACGGATGCACTAGAGATATAAGTGTATGAAAGCTCAACTAAAGAAACTAAATGGGTGTGCATCCAACTCGCTTGCTCACGGAGACCTAGGGAATTTTGAGGAAGCCCATCATTGGAATATACAAGCCTAAGTTCTATAATGAAAATTCCCACTAGTATATGAAAGTGACAAAACAAGAGACTCTCTATCATGAAGATCATGTTGCTACTTTGAAGCACAAGTGTGGAAAAAGGATAGTAGCATGGCCCCTTCTCTCTTTTCCTCTCATTTCTTTATTATTTTGAGCCTTTTCTCTTTTCTCTTTTTATCATGGCCTCTTTTTTTATTTTTTTCTTCTTTTTTTTCGTCCGGAGTCTCATCCTTACTTGTGGGGGAATCATAGTCTCCATCATCCTTTCCTCAGTGGGACAATGCTCTAGTAATGAAGATCATCACACTTTTATTTACTTACAACTCAAAGATTACAACTCGAAGCCAGAACAAAATATGACTCTATGTGAATGCCTCCGGTGGTGTACCGGGATGTGCAATGAATCAAGAGTGACATGTTGAAAAATTGTGAATGGTGGACTTGCCACAAATATGATGTCAACTACATGATCATGCATGGCAATGTGACAATGATGAAGCGTTTCATAATAAATGGAACGGTGAAAAGTTGCATGGCAATATATCTCAGAATGGCTGTGGAAACGCCATAATAGGTAGGTATGGTGGCTGTTTTGAGGAAGGTATATGGTACCAATGAAAGTTGCGCGATACAAGAGAGGCTAGCAATGGTGGAAGTAGTGCGTATAATCCATGGACTCAACATTAGTCATGAAGAACTCATATACTTATTGCAACAATCCACAAGTTATCAAAACAAAGTATCCAACCCATGCTCCTAGGGGAAGGGTTGGTAGGAGTTAACCATCGCGCGACCCCGACCTCCACACAAAGGATGATAATCAATAAATAAAATCATGCTCCAACTTCACCACGTAACGGTTCACCATACGTGCATGCTACGGGAATCACAAACTTTAACACAAGTGTTTCTCAAATTCACAATTACTCCACTAGCATAACTCTAATATCAGCATCCTCATATCTCAAAACAATCATCAAGTATCAAACTTCTCATAGTATTCAATGCACTTTATATGAAAGTTTTTATTATACCCATCTTGGATGCCTATCATATTAGGACTAATTTTATAACTAAAGCAAATTACCATGCTGTTCTAAAAGAATCTCAAAATAATATAAGTGAAGCATGTGAGATCAATAATTTCTATAAAATAAAACCATCGCCGTGCTCTAAAAAGATATAAGTGAAGCACTAGAGCAAAACTATCTAGCTAAAAAGATATAAATGAAGCACATAGAGTATTCTAATAAATTCTGATTAATGTGTGTCTCTCCCAAAAGGTGTGTACATCAAGGATGGTTGTGGTAAACTAAAAAGCAAAGACTCAAATCATACAATACGCTCCAAGAGAAACACATATCATGTGGTCAATAAGAATATAGTCTCAAGTAAAGTTACCGATAGACGAAGACGAAAGAGGGGATGCCTTCCCGGGGCATCCCCAAGCTTAGGCTTTTGGTTGTTCTTGAATTTTACCTTGGGGTGCCTTGGGCAGCCCCAAGCTTAGGCTCTTGCCACTCTTTGTTCCATAGTCCATCAAATCCTTACCCAAAACTTGAAAACTTCACAACACAAAACTTAACAGAAAATCTCGCGAGCCCCGTTAGTACAAGAAAACAAACCACCACTCAAAGGTACTGTAATGAACTCATTCATTATTTATATTGGTGTTAAACCTACTGTATTCCAACTTCTATATGATTCATACCCCCCGATACTACTCATAGATTCATCAAAATAAGCAAACAACACACACAAAACAGAATCTGTAAAAAACATAATAGTCTGTAGCAATATGTAACTTTTGAATACTTCTCTAACTCTAAAAGTTCTGAAAAAAATTGGTGGACGTGAGAAATTTGTATACTAATCATCTGTAAAAAGAATCAATTTAAAAGCACTCTCCAGTAAAAAAATGGCAGCTAAACTCATGAGCGCTAAAGTTTCTGTTTTTTACAGCATGATCGCAAAGACTTCACCCATGTCTTCCCAAAGGTTCCACTTGGCACAAACACTAATTAAAACACAAAACCACATCTAAACAGAAGGTAGATTCAATATTTATTACTAAACATAAGTAAAAGCAAAGAAAAGAAAATTGGGTTGCCTCCCAAAAAGCGCTATCGTTTAACGCCCCTAGCTAGGCATTGATAATTCAATGATGCACACATGAAAGATAAGAATTGAAGGACAAAGAGAGCATCATAAAACACATGACAAACCAATCTAAGTCTAACATACTTCCTATGCATAGGCATTTTATAGTAAAACAAATCAATTCAAGCAATACCTAGCATATGCAAGGAAGAAGAAAGAAACAATAACAATCTCATCATAACGAGAGGTATTTAGTAACATGAAAATTTCTACAACCATATTTTCCTCTCTCATAATAATTGCATGTAGGATCATAAGCAAATTCAACAATATAGCTATCATAAAAAATATTCTCAACACGATCCACATGCATGCAAAGTTTACACACTTTCAAAATAGTGGGATCAATATTAACTAAAGTCATGACCTCTCCAAACCCACTTTTATCAAAAAAATAATAAGATTGAACATTCTCCAAATATGTGGGACCTTAAGTTGACACTCTTCCAAAACCACTTTCAATATTATTGAAAAAATTATTATCAATCTCATATATATCATGGGGCTTAAATAAATTTTCAAGATCATAAGAAGAATCACCCCAATCATGATCATTGCAACAAGTAGTGGACATAGCAATACTAGCATCCCCACGCTTAGGGTTTTGCACATCTTTAACACAATTGACGTTAATAGAATTTACAATAGTATCATTGCAATCATGTTTTTTCATTTAAAGAGTTATCATGTATCACTTCATAAATTTCTTCTTTAATCACTTCATCACAAATTTCAAATTCATGAATTGCAAGCAAAACTAATAAAGATAATCTAGTGCACTCAAGTCACTAGCAATTGGTTCAACATAATTGGATCTTTTAAAAAGATTAGCAAGTGGATGAGGATCCATAATTTAGCAAGCGAAGATGCGAGCTAATAGAGGGCACATGGCAACAAAAGCAACCAGAAAGGCGACGAAAAAAAGGCAAAGGTGAAGTGGTGGAGAGGAAAACAAGAGGCAAATGGCAAATAATGTAATGCGAGGGATAAGAGTTTGTGATGGGTACTTGGTGTATGACTTTTGCGTAGATCTCCCGGCAACGGTGCCAGAAATTCTTCTTGCTACCTCTTGAGCTTACGTTGTTTTTCCCTTGAAGAGGAAAGGGTGGTGCAGCATAGTAGCGTAAGTATTTCCCTCAGTTTTTGAGAACCAAGGTATCAATCCAGTAGGAGACCACGCACAAGTCCCTCGTACCTACACAAACAAATAAGAACCTTGCAACCAACGCAATAAAGGGGTTGTCAATCCCTTCTCGGCCACTTGCAAAAGTGAGATCTGATAGAGATAATAAGATAATATTTTTGGTATTTTTGTTAAAGATTGAAAGCAAAGAATGCAAAATAAAACAACGACGATAGAAATTGGCAAGTTGAAGGAAAACTAATATGATGGAAGATAGACCCGGGGGCCATAGGTTTCACTAGTGGCTTCTCTCATGATAGCAGATTTCTACGGTGGGTGAACAAATTACTGTCGAGCAATTGATAGAAAAGCGCATCGTTATGAGAATATCTAGGCATGATCATTGTATATAGGCATCACGTCCGTGACAAGTAGACCAAAGCGATTCTGCATCTACTACTATTACTCCACACATCGACCGCTATCCCGCATGCATCCAGAGTATTAAGTTCATAAGAACAGAGTAATGCCTTAAGCAAGATGACATGATGTAGAGGGATAAACTCATGCAATATGATGTAAACCCCATCTTTTTATCCTTGATGGAAACAATACAATACATGCCTTGCTGCCCCTGTTGTCACTGGGAAAGGACACCGCAAGATTGAACCCAAAGCTAAGCACTTCTCCCATTGCAAGAACTACCAATCTAGTAGGCCAAACCAAACTGATAATTCGAAGAGACTAGCAAAGATATTTAAATCATGTATAAAAGATTTCAGAGAGGAATCAAATATTGTTCATAGATAATCTTGATCATAAACCCACAATTCATCGGATCTCGACAAACACACCGCAAAAAGAATTACATCGAATAGATCTCCAAGAAGATTGAGGAGAACTTTGTATTGAGATCCAAAGAGAGAGAAGAAGCCATCTAGCTAATAACTATGGACCCGAAGGTCTGTGGTAAACTACTCACAACTCATCGGAGAGGCTATGGTGTTGATGTAGAAACCCTCTATGATCGATGCCCCCTCCAGTGGAGCTCGGGAACAGGCCCCAAGATGGGATCTCATGGGTACAGAAGGTTGCGGTGGTGGAATTAGCGTTTCGTGGTGCTCCTCGATGTTTTCAGGGTACATAGATATATATAGGAGGAAGAGGCACGTCAGGGGAGCCACGAGGGGCCCACGAGGGTGGGGGCGCGCCTACCCCCTGGGCACGCCCCCTGCCCTCGTGTCCGCCTCATTTCTTCCCTGTCGTGTACTCCAAGTATTCTGTGTTGTATTTGTTCCAAAAATAACTCTTCAGAAGGTTTCATTCCGTTTGGAGTCCATTTGATATTCCTTTTCTGCGAAACACTGAAATAGGCAAAAAAAACAGCAATTTGCACTGGGCCTTGGGTTAGCAGGTTAGTCCCAAAAATAATATACAAGTGTATAATAAAGCCCAATAAACATCCAAAACAGATAATATAATAGCATGTAACAATAAAAAATTATAGATAAATTGGCGACGTATCACCAGTCTTAAGTTGAAGCACTATTTTCTTGGCCATCCTATTATAGTGGTTAGTTTTGCTCCTCTGGGGGGTATTATTTAGAACAGAGAGGCTACATGCCGGGTGGCTAAGTGGGCCATTGAACTTGGTCCCCATCGCTTGAAGTTTGTGCCAAGGACAACCATCAAGTCCCAGTCACTTGTAGATTTCGTCAATGACTGGATGGAGTTGCAAACACCTGAGAAGAAGAAGCCTGATAACACATATTGGACTATTCACTTTGACGGATCCATGTTGGAAGGCTCGGGGCTGGAGTTACTTTAACTTCCCCATGAGGTCACAAATTTGTTATGTTTTAGGGCTGATGTTTACTTGTACTAACAATGCATCTGAATATGAGGCTCTGCTCCATGGTCTTCGAATGACCAAATAAATTAATTTAAGTCGGGTCAGGTGCTTTGGTGATTCAGACTTGGTGGCTCAGCAAGTTTCAGGTATTTGGGATTCTAAAGACCCGCTCATGGAAGCTTATCGCCGGGCGGTTGATAATATTGCTGGTCAACTTAAGGGATATCAGGTGGAGCATCTTGACCGACAGAAGAATGAGGCGGCTAATGCTTTGAACCGGCTTGGATATCAATGTAAGCTAGTGCCCCCTAATGTGTTTCTTGATGTGTTGCACTATCCTTCTGTTAAATTACCATAAGAAGAGGATCTTGCTATTCCTGACCCGGAGGCACAGTTAGTGGCCGCTCTCCATGCTATTCCCAATTGGACACAACCTTATTTGGCATATATTACCCGGGGCGAGTTACCCGAGGATGAAACTTTGGCCAGACAGATAACCCGGCGATCTAAGTCTATGACAATTGTTAATCGTGAGTTACACCGATGCAGTGTAACAGGTGTGTTCCAGCGTTGTGTCTCTCCTAAAGAAGGCCGTGTGATTTTAAGAGAGATCCATGAAGGTGATTGTGGTCATCATGTCGGCTCAAAATCATT
Source organism: Secale cereale (assembly GCA_902687465.1). Taxonomy (NCBI): domain Eukaryota; kingdom Viridiplantae; phylum Streptophyta; class Magnoliopsida; order Poales; family Poaceae; genus Secale; species Secale cereale. The sequence goes on along the minus strand of LR738709.1, from coordinate 382,883,360 downwards.
AGTGGCTAAAGCTTTTCGTCGTGGGTTTTACTGGTTGACGGCTCATGCCGATGCAGAGGATATAGTCAGTAAGTGTGATGGATGTGGAAAATTTTCTCGACGAGCCCATGTGTTGACTCAAGAGTTGAGGATGATTCTAATCACTTGGCCGTTTGTGGTCTGGGGGCTTGACATGGTTGGTCCTTTCAAGAGGTCTAAAGATAACAAAACACACCTCTTGGTGGCGGTTGACAAATTTACCAAGTGGGTTGAGGCAGAGCCGGTCAGCAAGTGCGATGATGCGACGACGGTTCGGTTTGTTAAAAGGTTGATCTTCCATTTTGTGTACCCTTATGGTATTATAACCGATAATGGTACAAATCTATCTAAAGGTGCTATGGAGGAATTTGGTCAACAAGAGCATATTCGTCTTGATGTCTCTTCCGTGGCTCATCCACAGTCCAATGGTCAAGCTGAGAGGGCTAATCAATAAATCTTGAAAGGTATCAAGCCTCAGCTTCTGGTTCCTTTACAATGAATGTCGGGTTGTTGGGTTGAGGAGTTACCTTCAGTGCTTTGGAGCATCAACAACAGGCCTAATAGATCAACAAGTTGTACGCCTTTCTTCATGGTTTACGGTGCAGAGACGGTCCTTCCAAGTGATATCCATCATGATTCACCTTGTGTGGCGGCTTATGTTGAAGCTGATAATGAAATAGCACGTCAAGACACAATCAATGCCTTGGATGAGGAACGTGATCTGGCGGCGGCTCGTTCAGCAATATATAAGCAAGACATGTGTCGCTATCATAGCCGCACGGTGAAGACCCGGACATTTCAAGAAGGCGACTTGGTGCTCCGGCTAATCTAGGTCAAACTGATATGCACAAGTTATCCCCACCTTGGGAAGGACCCTTTGTGGTCAGCAATAATTTACACAACGGGTCATATTATCTCATTGATGTGCGTGAGCATAAGGATTATCGTAAGTCGGAAGAGGAGACCCGTCGTCTGTGGAATATTGTGCATCTTCGGTCGTACTACACTTAAGCCGCCAGCGTTTATCCATGTACATACCTTTCATGTTGTACATACATTCTTATGATCAATATAATAAAGTCGGCATCCCTGAATTACGAGGCCTATGTTATTTTTCGAATATCTGAGCTATTATTGGTTAATCGTTAGATCACTTGGGGGGCGTATAGCCTACGGGTTTTTCCCTTGACCGGTTTAAAAATCCGCTTTGACAGGTTTTACCTGCCTGTTTGCGACTTGCTACTCCAAAATGACTTGTCCCATTCTTAACAGTCAATCTTTTTTAAGACCCTGAACTCATTAAGGTGAACACAACGGTTTATGTCATGTGAGAGCCGGCTTACAGTGCGCTAGGTAAATCTATGGCTATTGCTGCCTTCTAAAGCAATCATGTGGCATATGCCAATAGGTTGTTGCTGCCTTTTAAAGCTATCATGTGGCATATGCCAATAGGCTGTTGCTGCGTTTTAAAGCAATCATGTGGCATATGCCAATAGGCTGTTGCTGCCTTTTAAAGCAATCATGTGGCATATGCCAATAGGCTGTTGCTGCCTTTTAAAGCAATCATGTGGCATATGCCAATAGGCTGTTAAAGCCATGAAAATAAAATATGAGATCTGGGAGCCACATTTTTTCTATCCTACCTTTTTATAAGCCGGAGAATTGCATATTTGAGATTTACATCTCTTCTATTTTTAATTATTTGATGCTTTTAAAATTGTGAATTTTTGTTTTTTGAGCAAAATTATGAACGACCGAGTCATTTAGCTCTGGCTTATAATAATCATAATTGACTATTTCGGGTGGTCACCCGCCCTGGTTTTTTGACTTTTTAGTCACCAGTATATTGTGGCTCATACTTGAGTCTTTTGGATTATAACCCGTGCTGGTTATAAGCATGGAGTTACCAGTTTTTGTTTTGATTAACATGATAAGTTTGAGCTATGACAGGCCATTGCTAAAAGTTCATCACTTGGTTAATATCGACTTTTGAGTCGCTAGTGTAGATACTGATTGGTATTTCGCAAACGAATTAAACTCGTAGAAGATACTAAGGATTGAGTTATACATTTTCATCAGATTGACATGCATCACAATATTTCTAATAAAGCAGTTTTAAAGGCTAAACATGCAATACGTCATGGCAGATCATTATTTTAAAACAAGCCTATTATAAGGCTATCTGGAGCCTGCAAAAGTTGGACCAAAGTGTTTTCCAGAGCAGTATGTTCATATCACAAATGAAGAGCCGGTTTGCTATCAGTTGCCTTCGTTGCGGCGAGTTGACGACTCCGGGTCATCCCGCTCCAGCTCTTTTGCTTCGTTCATCTGGAGGTTAGGTGTCGTCAAATTGATGTCGGTTAAGGACTCGAATATAGCTTCATCATTAATAATTGGAGACGGGTCAACATCAGGAGCAAAAGTATGCTTACGCATTGGAGGAGTGAGATCCACGACATCATAAGCCGGCGTTTTGACCTTAGCATTTTCCATATTGTACGCCGGCTGGTACCTTGACAAATCAGTTTCCTTATCCAGTTTGCACGCCAAGGGACGCATCTCCTTCACGCATTTTGAAAAGTCCGTCTCATCAAAAGGAGGCCCATCTTCTTTAAGGCCAAGACAGCTGGTGGCCATTTCTACCGGGTCTAGTTCCACTTGCCATGCTTTGGCTCGGCTAAGAGCGGTAATAGCACCAGAGCGGGCGGCTGGTTGTTTTATCTCTTCTAACTTCAGGGCATTATTGACAATTTGGCTAGCACATCCTTGATGAGGGTGGGCGGCTCTCTCCCATTGGAGATAGCCACAAGAGCCTGTTGAGTGCCTGTATAAAGTTGTTCCACCAAGGAGTACACGGCTTTTAGTTTCAGAAGCATGTCCGGGCCAAGGTTGGAGCTTCTAGGGCATGTTTTTCAAGGTTACGTATAAGTCGTCAGGCGGGTTAAAATAAAATAATATGAGGAATTATAGATCAAGTAATGCTTACCAAATATAGCGGCTGTCATCTGTGAGATACGGCGTTTTAAGCTAGACAGCTCTGTAGTGGTTTCTTTTAAGGACGATTCAACAACTTCTGCCCTTTCCAATAAGATGGTCTTCTCCTTTTCCCAGGCGGCTCTCTCTAAGGAAAAACTAGTTTTGAGCTTTTTGTTCTCATCCAAGCTAAACTTAAACTTGGATTCATCTTTGCGAGCTTCAACTTCTTGGTGTTTAAGCATGTTTTTCAGCTCAACCAATTGTGAATCGTTCAAGCTTAAGGCATCCTGCAATTGAAAATGGAAGGCTATAAGTATATTTCATCATGGATATCAGTCAGGGAACAAAAAGTATGTAAGTTCCAAGCACATTGCAAGCAATACACTTGGCCCTTGGGCGCTAATGTGTCAGGAAGTTCTTCTCAAGTTATATTATTGAAGACCCGGCTCATCTTTTTCAGATAGCCAGCCCTTGGGGGCTAATGTCTCAGGACGCTCTTCTCAGGTTAACTATCTAAAGAACCGGCTCATCTTTTTAAGATAAGCTGACCCTTGGGGGCTAATGTCTCAGGACGCTCTTCTCAAGTTATATATCTAAAGACCCGGCTCATCTTCATCAGATAAGCCGGCCCTTGAGGGCTATGACCTGCAATTTAATTTCACAAACTACCAAGTCTTACCCATACTCAATAGATTTTTTTCCTATGGTTAATACTTGGGGGTTGGATAAATATATATATATATATATATATATATATATATATATATATATATATATGCATGGGAGTAAATATGGTCGTACCTCATACTTCTTCAAGATCCTTTTGACCAAGTCAGCCTCCAAGTCGCGACTGGTATGCAGACGACTCAAATAGCCAGAATAAAGTTCATTGACATCCAACTGAGAATAGCTTGCAAAGTCAAACTTGGTTTTGTTCTTCTCAGCTGCAAGAATCTCATCTTTGTCAGAATGCTTGGCAAGTATTGTAGGGGCTCCAGGCAGCTTAAAAGCTGATATGGTGATAAGAACATCCTCAGCATGGTCATCAGTAGAATTTTTGAAGGGTGAAGCCGGATTAGGACTTGGCAGGTCATGAAGGTTTGCCATGTTGTCATTGATGGTTGAGGCTGGGTCAACTTGAGAAGGTGGCTCGTCTTGTCGTTTCTCATAGTCTTCAGGGTCTTCAGCTTGAGTTTCATCCGCTTTGGAAGCCTGTTTTTCCTCTTCGGTAGCTTTGGAAGACCCGTCCACCTTCTGTTTCTTACCCGTCTTGGCTTTCGCCCTACGAAGAAAATAATCAAGGTTGTTCAGTATGAATCGGAAAGTGATTTACTCAGCAAATGTTAAATACTTACACCGGGTTGACCACAAAAGTGGGAAGCTGTGTAGCAGTAGAGTCACCAGAAGAGTTAGACGATTCCTGATATGCCAAATCAAAAGGATTAAGAGGTTGTCGTATGAGGCTGGCTCGTGGAAAGGATAAAGTAGGATGATGAGGCACCTCTCGACGATGTTTCCGAGCCACTGACATGTTTGATAAGCCGGCCACGAGTTCTTCTGCGACACTCCTCCACGTGTTATGCCTGGACTCCTGTTGTTGTTTCTACAAAATAAAATTTGGGTTAAAGTAAGGAAGAGGATGGGAAAGCCTTACTTTCCTGACGACCCGTCGTTCTTTCTCTCTTGGCAAAGGTTCTAAGTCGGAGGAGAAAGGTATTACCTCGGCAACATCGGCATGACTCGCATTTGCATCCTCCTGAAGTAAATCGGCGTCAATAAGTTGCATAACAAGAATACCAAGTGAGTCGAGTTATACCTCAGAGTCGTCTAATTCAAGATATTCTTAGGTTGTTGGTTTTTGGGATGAACCGGGCCACGACCAGCTATTTTGCCCCTCTTGGTAGAAGCAACGGTGGGTGATAGCTTCTTCTTCCAAAAGGTGGAGTTGGCCTGGTTATACATAATTAATAAGGTCAGGAATTTGATATTCAGAAGGCTGATAAACAAACGAAGTTTATATTACACTTACAACTGGAGCCGGGTTGATAGTACAGAAATGGGGAGGCCCGTCTTGTAGCAGTTTTCAATTGACTCGCCAAGGAGCGATTTGACGGTATCATTGATTTCTTCTTCAGTCAGCTGTGTGGAATTATAGCATAGCGGATCATTGGGTTCCTTGGTATATTGACACATTAAATCGGAGCGATGTCTTAAAGGAAAGATTATCCATGCAACCCAACAGCGAACCAGATCGACTCTGGTTAAGCTGTTGGCAACTAGAGCCCGGATCTTCGATAAAGCGGAAGCAAAAGGAATCCGTTCTTCAGCAGTCAATTTGCTTGGGAGCTGGTTGTTGGTTAAGAGTCTGTATGGGCAAAAACCCGGTAGAGGATTCTCTCCGTCCGAAGAGGTATCTTTATAACAGAACCAAGTGAAATTCCAGTCTTTTGGGTGACTCGGCAGAGCAGCTGCTGGAAAGATTATGTCCCTCCACCTCTAAGCTCAAGACTAGGCCCGTCAGTCATCTTAGTTTGGTTGTTGATGTAATAATAATCTCTGAATAGATCAAAAGTGGGTTCTTCACCAAGGTATACTTCGCAGAATACTTGAAAATTGCATATGTTTGAGACCGAATTTGGGCCAATATCTTACGGGTGAAGATTGTAGAAGTGTAGAACGTCTGGAAAGAATTTAGAGTCGGGTGGTGCAAAGCCATTGAGCATGTGGTCTGTAAAGACTATGACTTTGCCGTCTTGAGGTTCAGGAGGGCATACAGAGCCTTGAACCCTCCAATGGATGACATCCTTGGCAGCTAAAATGCCCATAGCCACGAAATCATTAAGAGTTTCATTGGTAACTTGAGAGGGAATCCAATTGCAGGTGGTGGGAGCCTTGGTCATGATGAGCCGAAAATCACGAAGTCATGAACAGGAAATAAATATAGTAAATTCAATATGGCGATATAGAGCCATTTGCAAGTTTTAAGCCGACGAGAGGCTGGCGGGTCAAAAGAGCATTTTGTAAGGCCCTGCAAATGGCCCGGCTAGTCAGCAGTCTATGAAGATGGAAGAGCTGGAAATTCTGCTAAGTGTTGCTTAAACAATTTTCACAGATTGCAACTTTATTTATGGATCTACGACGGTTCAGAAAATAAAAACTATTCCTAAGCCTAAAACGAATGTGAAAGAACTAGTGTGTCAAAAATGAATCTTGCAGAGGTAGGATGGATCTATGACAAATCACGAATACTAAAACTGCTACCGCATGACTTCAGTGTTGTGTTGGGATTCAACTAAGTAGTATGGTGGATGAACTATGAGCGGGTTGGATGAGCACCGATGAACGGAGGAACTAAGGAAACCATAATGCAGATTGGAAGTAAAAGGAGGTGAGTACCTGGTGAAGCTGATGGACATCGGAGGGGCGCTGCAGTTTTCTGGTCTGTTCCGGTTGATGCAGCGGCCAGGTTGGTGTTGTGTGACGGCGGCGGCAAAGCACGTTTTGGCGACCGCTGGTGCAAGGAAGACGAAGAGAGATGGGGGTCAAAAGTGAAACGGGACCCCCCGTGCTTATTTATAAGGGGAAAAGTGAATGATAAAATGGTAGGCGCAGAAATTGAGGAGGCATGATCATTACCTTAACAACAGTGGCACCTTGATTCTCGAAATGATTAATTACTACAAAGATCCGTTATGATGTCATCGGAGGTCTTCTGAAATTAATGATGTGACATTATCTTTGTCTTGGCGGGTTACCAAGGTTTTATCAGGCCAAATATTGAAAATATTCAGAATATTCGCCAATTAAAGGATGAAGATTGACATGAACAAGTTCAAATCAACCTGGGGCCTAATGTTGGGGATATAACCCTATGGTATGACCCACCTAGGAGGGGCCGGGTTATACCATTGGCGAATCATAAAAGAAAGGCCCACAAAGCCCTAAGAAGACAAGATGAGAAGACTGAGGGCGGCTTACAAGTAGGCTCATTGGAGGCCCATAACCCGGAGGTGACTCAAGACCCAAAGGTGTGTGCCGCCTGATGGCAGCCTGCCTAGCAAAGCAGGGCGACTTAGAGCCAGAGTCGGTTATGTTGTATGACCCGACCTGGACTTCTGTAAGCTACCAGGCCTCGACCTATGTATATAAAGGCGAGACCCGGCGCCGGGTTAAGGACAAGAAACAATCAATCGATAGCTAGGTCAAGCACATTCGCTCCCTTGTAATCGATACTCTAGCAATATAGCAATAAGCAGGAGTAGGCTTTTACCTCGTTGGTGAGGGGGCGAACCTGGGTAAACTCGCGTCTCTCGTCTCGCTCAACCCCTTCAAGCGAATCACCATGACCATGGCCTCACACCTAAGTCCTTTCACAAGGGTATCTGCCGTGATAAAACCACGACAACTATCATTACACTTAATGATATCCCGAGATCCGGAAAACATGATCACAAACAACATTTGAGCTAGTCCTTGAGGCAAGACTAGGAATCAGGTTTTACAATTTATCATTCTACACGTGCATTTGAGTTTTCCACTGAATCACATATTCGAGGATTATAGCAGTTATAGCATAGAATATAAACTCTTAATTATAAACATGAAAAAAAACAATACAATATTACTGCCTCTAGGGCATGTTTCCAACATCACATAGGTATTGTCAATTTTCCTTTTGAATCCTCTAACCAGACTGTTGTTAGTTAGTTCAACCATTCCAAATCATTCAACTTTAATTTCAAATTTTTAAATTGTTTTTGGTTCCTAGAGCAAGTAATGAGAATGCATGTGTTGTGCCGCCAAACCCAGAGCAAGACCTCCCTATTCATGTTGCAAACAATAGGGTGTTTATTCCAGCTGAAATTCAGTGTGATCCCGCATTGAGAAAACGAATTGTTCAATATGCACCACTGATACGTCCATTTTGCATCATGCTTTTATATTGATATTTATTGCATTATGGGCTGTTACTACACATTATTTCACAATACTTATGCCTTTTCTCTCTTATTTTATAAGGTTTACATAAAGAGGGAGAATGCCGGCAGCTGGAATTCTCGGCTGGAAAAGGAGCAAATATTAGAGACCTATTCTGCACAACTAAAAAAGTCCTAAAACTCCACGAAAGTCAGTTTTGGAATATATTAAAAATATCGGGCGAGGAAAGCACCAGAGGGGGGCCACCCATCGTCCACGAGGGTGGGGGCGCGTCCTACCCCCCTGGGCGCGCCCCCTGCCTCGTGGGCCACCTGGCAGCCCCCGGTGCTCATCTTCTGGTATAAGGTGTCTTCTGCCCTGGAAAATATCAGAAGGAAGCTTTCGGGACGAAGTTCCACCGTCTCGAGGCGGAACCAATCTAGGGCTCCGGCGTAGCTATTCAGCCGGGGAAACATCCCTCCGGGAGGGGGAAATCGTCACCATTGTCATCACCATCGATCCTCTCATCGGGAGGGGGTCAATCTCCATCAACATCTTCACCAGCACCATCTCCTCTCAAACTCCAGTTCATATCTTGTATCCAATCTTTGTCCCAAAACCTCAGATTGGTACTTGTGGGTTGCTAGTAGTGTAGATTACTCCTTGTAGTTGATGCTAGTTGGTTTATTTGGTGGAATATCATATGTTCAGATCCTTTATGCATATTAATACCTCTCTGATTATGAACATGAATATGATTTGTGAGTAGTTACGTTTGTTCCTGAGGACATGGGAGAAGTCTTGCTATAAGTAGTCATGTGAATTTGGTATTCGTTCGATGTTTTGATGAGATGTATGTTGTCTTTCCTCTAGTGGTGTTATGTGAACGTCGACTACATGACACTTCACCATTGTTTGGGCCTAGAGGAAGGCATTGGGAAGTAATAAGTAGATGATGGGTTGCTAGAGTGACAGAAGCTTAAACCCTAGTTTATGCATTGCTTCGTAAGGGACTGATTTGGATCCATATGTTTCATGCTATGGTTAGGTTTACCTTAATACTTCTTTGGTAGTTGTGGATGCTTGCAATAGAGGTTAATCATAAGTGGGATGCTTGTCCAAGGAAGGGCAGCACCCAAGCACCGGTCCACCCACATATCAAATTATCAAAGTAAAGAACGCGAATCATATGAGCGTGATGAAAACTAGCTTGACGATAATTCCCATGTGTCCTCGGGAGCGCTTTTCCTTATATAAGAGTTTGTCCAGGCTTGTCCTTTGCTACAAAAAGGATTGGGCCATATTTCTTCACATTATTTACTTTTATTACTATTTACTTGTTACAAATTACCTTATCACAAAACTATCTGTTACCGACAATTTCAGTGCTTGCAGAGAATACCTTACTGAAAACTGCCTATCATTTCCTTCTGCTCCTCGTTGGGTTCGGCACTCTTACTTATCAAAAATACTACAATAGATCCCCTATACTTGTGGGTCATCAACCACAAAACAAATATGTGGCCCTTAGAGGGTTGCAAATGGACTTAGCGGGTTGCGACTGGAGGAAGGTGGAGGTCGCTGGCCTGGGGGCGACGGGAGTCGTCAGATATGAGATCCAAGGGCTCAGATTGGAAGGGACAGCTAGTGTGGCTCAGCTGGAATTTGGATCAGATCTCGGAGGAGGGAGAGGGTGGTGGCTGAGAGGATAGAGAGGTGGGGGTTAGGGTTAGGAAACCCTATTGGAGTGGAATTGTGTCCAAAAATGGCAAGGTTATACCACGGGATAGATGAGCTAGGTGGGATGGGTTAGATGAAATGAAAGCTGGGGTGGGCAGTTAGAAAATTTTATTTAGCAAATGATTTATTATTTAACCGACTATAATGCCTTCATATTTAATTTTTTGGGCACGAAACGAACTCCGGTTAACACCAAATTTGAAATGTAGCTTTTGTAGGATATATAATAGGGCCACACAAAATGTTTGAGGTCACTTGAACTTTGTTTGAATCTCCATATAGAAAGTTCCTAAAAGAAAGGGGGTTTCAACTAGACATGCATGATAGGGGCATCTAAAATTGTGAAGCAATTTGGGTAGCTTCTAAATGTCGGAAGATGAATGTGTCAAAGGTTCGGGAGTGAGTCTGGGCGCAAGAGATGAAAAAGGGGAAGACGGTTTACTTATTCGCCATTGACAAAATGATGAATGGATTTTTCAAATAATTATTTAATTAATGCAATATGATGCGAATGAGATGCATATGACACCCATGGTTGAAGAACACCATGACATCTGGGGTGTTCCACGCGACGAAGAAAATTGGGTGAGCTGCCCACAAAGAGGCACTGTAGGAAGTTCAATGTGCCGGCCGCTTCACGCATCGGCCAGCCTCCCTGCTTGCCAGCGAGGATCATTGGGTTCACCCCTGTTTATTATCTCTTACTTCTCCCGTTATCCTTCTCCATGGTCGTCAGTGCATCTCCATTGCGAGAAGACACCAGGCTTAGTTTCAGGGGTTGGTGAGTAGCCGATGTAGGAAGGAGATGGTCGGGTGGTGTTGCCATTGGCTTGGGGACAAAAACTGCGGGAAATGGGGTCGGGAGTGGATAGGAGAGAGGGAGGAAGAAGAGGATAGGAGAGAGATTATATGGCATGTGCATCTGCATTGTTAGTGAGATTAGTAGATGAGCATAACTAGGATTGTTCCTTTTCCCAGTGTGCCAAATATGTTTAGGTCTAGGATCGACCACGAATTATATAGATAGGGTGCCGATTTTAGGATTAAAGTTGAGAGTTCTATTTTTTTTTCTCGAATACTCATGTGTGTGTGCATCATAGTATAAAGAAGGAAGCGGGGCCGACAACCTTCCATAATGGTTGTTCACAAATTACATGCAATCAGTCAAGCCCACCTCCACCCTATGCCTAAACTAGCTACTACCATTTTCCCACCGTGACAACACACCAAAAAAAGAAGTCTAGACCCCCCTTGAGTAAACCAGCAGCTCGCCAAGCCTTGCTTTCCCTGTCAATTCTCTTGGCCAGCCGAGAGACGGACGGTGTGGCTCCATCAAACACGATGTCATAGTGCTTCTTCCATATGGACTACATGACAAGAACCACAATTACACACATGTCCTTTATTCGGTGCCCATTGCCTTGCTTGCTGGCCCTATGGGGTCTAGTCCGGTCTTTCGAGGGTCCTGCACACATTGTATATAATTTCTCTTGCGCACACGCATTGTAGCAGTAAGTGTTGGATGAATTCTTCATGTTTTGCATTGAAGGGGCAAGAATCCTGATGAGGCAGGCCTCCCCTGGCAAGCCTATCCGAGGTCCAGCTGTCTCGCAGTGTTAGTCAAGTGAAGAATCAGCATTGCAGAGGAGCATTGGATTCCCAAGTAAAGTTGACTGCTGGTGCGGCCTCTCTCCAACAGAACTTGGCAGCATATGCTGAACTGGCCGAATACTCACTGTCCTTTCCACCTAACATGCTCTCTCCAATCCTGGTGTAGTAGAACCTGGTCCACCGAAACCTAGACATGAAAGTACTCATGTAGCAGCTCTGGGTCCATCTTTGGTCGAACATCCCTTGCCAAAGCTTGGAGGCTATCCCTAACGGTACTTGTTGCGCGAATCCGAGCATTGATTTTTGTGACACCCTAGGAATCATGCTACAGTAATTCCCTGCTTGCGATGACACATCACCACGATTACCGTTGATAAACTCGCGTTGATTCAAATCCAACTCAAATTCAAATTTAAAATAAAGACAAAATTCAAAGTTCCAAAATGTCAAAACTAAAATGCTCATAATGTTGCAAATATTCCATAAATAATTATGGTGATGAACCAACATTTTTGTAAAGTGGTTTAATGCCCTATAATATTTAAAACAGTGGCTAAAACCTCCCTTTTACCCCATTTGCTTTTATGCAAAAATCAAATGAATTCAATTGCCCAACAAAACATTTTATGGCAGCACCTAAATTCCATTGTAAATTATGGACCACAGTCCCTTATTTTATAAAGCCTATTTGTTGTATAAATTAAATGCAAAACAAAAGGTTAAAAAACAAATGAAAAAGGAAAAAAGGCAAAAGAAAAGGAAAACTCCCCTGACCCCCCTGGACTAAACCCATCTGGGCCGGCCCAGCCAGCCCAACCCCTCATCCCGGTCGATCGCCCTGTTCCCCCGACCGTGCCGCTACAGAGGCTTCGTCACACCCTGACCACCTCGCCGGCGCCGACGCCGGGAGGGGATAAGGGCGATTCCTAGGCCCCCTCGTCTCTCCCCTCCCTCCTCGCTCTTCTCTCCTCTCCCCCTGCCCCTAGATCCAGCTTTGCCGTGCACTGCCGTCGCCGTGCATCTCGCCCCTGCCGCGGCGACCGTCGACAGCGAGCCCTTCCCGCTCCCTAAGAAGACATCCAGGAGGACCACCGCTTGTGCCTTCGTCCTCCCCGAGCACTAGCACAAGCCAGATCATCCCTGAGCCCCGCCATCGTCCCTCTTCTCCAGCCACGGCCACGGCGTCATCGCCGCAATCTCCATCACCGACGCCTCCCCACGATTCCGAGCATGTCCACGACCTCCCTAGCTCATCCGATTTGTTGCAAAGGCCGCCGTCCCCGAGCTCATCCGAGCTCCCGCGTACGCATACGTACGTGCTTGCTGCTGCTGCTCTTTGTCTCTGTTGCTTTCTTCTGTTGCTGCTCTTAGACCGCTGCTGCTCCCCCGCCCTGGCCTCGCCTCCGCATGCCGCGGCGCGTCCGCGGCCACCTTGCTCGCGCTCGACTGCAGCCGTTGTTGCCTTGCTGCTGTAGCTCACACGCTGCTACTGCTCAAGCTAGCCGCTACTGCTTTTGCTACTGCAGCCGCCGCAGCCACTCACACGCGTGTGCGCGCCCACGCCTCGCGACCGTCCCGCCCTGCACCCAGCATGCACGGCCGCGTGCATGCCGCTCATTTCACTGTTGCTTTGTTGCTCCCGCCTCTGCATGTTGGTGTTGCCTGCTGCTACTAATTACTGTAGATGCGGCTAGCTTTGTGAATATTACATCAAGTAACCCCCTCGACTACCCCTAAACATAGACTAAACAATTGTTAACAGGACTAAAAAAATTATGGGCAGTTAGTACACTTGACAAACTTCATTTTACTCCACTTGACCAAATTCATTTGATGCATCGATTAAATCCTACAAAAATCACAAAAGGCTATCTTTTGTTAATAAAGAACATAATAACACCTACCATAGTGAGTTGTTTGGTGTGTGTGCGGCTGGCTTTTCCCACAGCCGTGGGTGGCCGGCCCTTATTTTAACGGAAAACACTTGTTTTCCACCGACTGATAACGACGAAAGCTTAAGCCGCCCCTCTCTCTCTCTCTCTCTCTCTCTCTCTCTCTCCCGCCACGTGTCCGCTGTGACTGACACACCGCTTCCTCTCTCCTCCTTATCTTCTCCAACGGCCGCATGACATTTCCTCAGTCTCTCTCCCATATCCCCATTCTCTCCAGCGACAAAGCAACGAGCAGCCCCGATCACCGGCGCAACAAGGGACGGAGCACGGCTGCTTCCCATCCCTGCCATATGGCGTCGCCGCCACATGCCGCATAGCAGCAACCGGCACCGCAACCACATGCTGCATAGCAGCAACCGCCATTGTCGTCGCGTTCTACGTGCCTACGTCATCCGTCATCGCTGCCGTGCATTGTGTCGAAGCATCCACCGGTCACCGCCACGCGTTGCATAGAAGCAACCGTCGTCGTTGCCGCACGTCACAGCATTCGCCGTCTACGCCACGCACTGTCACCGCCGCGCACTGCATAGCATCAATCGCCATTGCAGCAGCGCACTGCATCATCGTGCTCCACGGAGGCTGCAAATGGAGGCTGCCGGCGACGCTCTCTCGGCAAGTCTCATGACATGGCAATGCAACAGGTGCTATTGCTGCGAACTGCTGGTGTGACGTGGCCGGCGTGCCGGGGTGCTGCAATGGGCAAGAGGCCTAAGCCGCGCACCGGTGTTGTGATGGTCACTACGGTACTGCAATGGGCGTCCGGACAGGCACACCGGTGTTGTGATGGTCACCGTTGTGCTGCAATGGGCGTCCGGAGCCGTGGGCTGGTGTTTTGAAGGTCGCCACCATGCTGCAAGGGGCATCCAAACCGCATGCCGGTGTTGTGATGGTTGTCGCGGTGCTGCAATGGGTTTTTGAAGCCGTGAGTTGGTGTTTTGATGGTCGTCGTCGTGCTGTAATGGGTGTTTGGAAACCCGCCACGGTGTTGTGATCGTCACGGCCATGCTGCAATAGGCGTCCAAAGCCGCGCGTCGGGGTGTTGTGATGGTCACCATCGTGCTGCAGTGAGCGTCCGGAGCCGCGCGCCGGTGTTGTGAGCGTCACCGTCGTCGTGGAATGGGTGTCCAGAGCCGCACGCGTGGGGTGTAGTGATGGTCCTCGCTATGCTACATTGGGCGTTCAGAGGCACGAGCCAGTGTTGCGATGGTCGTCACGGTGCTGCAATGGACTTGTGAAGCCGCGAGCCAGTGTTGTAATGGTCCCCACGGTGCTGCAATGGGCGTCCGAAGGCACGAGCCAGTGTTGCGATGGTCGTCGCGGTGCTACAATGGACTTGTGAAGCCGCGGGCGAGTGTTGTGATGGTCACCACCGTGGAACTATTGGTGTCCCGAGCCGCGCACGGTGTTGTGATTGTCATCGCCCAGCTGCAATGGGCGTCCGGAGCAGCGCGCCGGTATTGTGATGGTCACCACCGTGCTACTATTGGCGTCCCGAGCCACGCATCGGTGTTGTGATGGTGACCGCCGTTCTACAATTGGCATCGGGAGTGGCGCGTCAGTGTTGTGATGGTCACCATCATGCTTCAATGGGCATTCTTAGCTGCGCTCGGTGTTGTGACGGCCATCACAGTGCTGCAATGTGTGTCCGAAGCAGCGGGACATTGTTATGATGGTCGTCACCGTGCTACAATGGGTCCCCGGAGCCACGTGCCGGTGTTGTGCTGGTCACCGCCATGCTGCAACGGAGTCGTGCGCCCCTGTTGTGATGGTCACCACTTTGCATCAATGGGCATCCGGAGCCACGCGCAAGTGTTCTGATGGTCATCGTCGTGCTGCAACAAAGCCACACGCCGATATTGTGATGGTCACCGCCGTGCTGCAATGGGCGTCCAGAGCCGTGGGTCGGTGTTGTGATGGTCGCCACCATGCTGCAATGGGCGTTTGAAGTTGTGGTCTGCTGTTGTGATGGTGGTTTGTCGCAATGCATGCTTGGAGCCGTGGGCTGATGTTGTGATGGTGGTTTGTCGCAATGCATGCTTGGAGCCGCGGGCTGATGTTGTGATGGTGGTTTGTCGCAATGCATGCTTGGCACCGCGGGCTGATGTTGTGATGGTCATCGCCATGCTGCAATGCATGTTTGGAGCTGCGAGTCGATGTTGTGACTGTGTGTCCATAGTAGTGCGCCGGTGTTGTGACTACGAGTGTTGTTGTGGCTGCCACCTCGTTGCAATAGGCGTCCAAAGCTGCCACCGCTGTTGTGATGGTGGTCTGAAGTTGCGGTCCGGCGCTATGGGATGGTCATCGCAGTGCTGCAATGAACGTCGTCGAGTTGTGAGGCTTTTTTCAAGGAGTGCTATGAGGCACCGTGTGAGGTGCATACCGATGCCGTTGCTACCATAGAGAAGACGCTGCTTCAAAATTTACAAGTTGGCTCCAGGAACATGCGATGGTGCAGGTGTCCTCGCTAGAGTCTAAAGTGATGTACGGAAAGTGCCAGAGCCAGATGCAGGGCTACGACCGTGAAAGGACATGTCCCTTCCTATGTGGTTTTGGTGATTAATGACAATGCGTTTGCGGACTAATCGTGTGTGCTAAGTATTTCAGAGATTAATCCATTGGCACGAGACGATCATCTACCCTCCGAGTTATTAGCACAAGACGTGTTGTCTTCCTCGGTTTTTGTTTTGGTGGACTTGAGTCGTAGGAGACGCCGTACTATCAAGAGGGGGTCCGCATTGGAAAGGTCAGGGTGGAATCATCACGTACACTTATTTTCGACACGCTCAACTCCTTTCTCCTCTTGGAGCTCCCCTCACATTTCTTTGGAGACTTTTGTTGCTGGGCACGGTAGTACCGCCTATACCTAGCAAGCGGTAGTACCACCATGTAGCGCGGTAGTACCGCTTGGGGGTATATTCGGCAGTACCATTGCAGTATGGCACCACTTCCGCGTCGATTCGATGAGTGCTTTTCTCGTGTCGGGTTCTACGGTAGTAGCAACGGCGGTAGCAGCGGTAGTACCGCTTAGAAGCGGTAGTACTGCTGCCACCATCGTGGCTGCTACCGCTCTCCCCCTCCGTGCCTCGTCTCTAACACAGGGCGGTAGTACCGCTGGGGGCCGCGGTAGTACCGCTGGCGCCTGCGGTAGTACCGCTCCACCCAGCGATAGTACCGCTCTGTGTGGGCAGAAAAGGGGGTAATGGTTCACTTATCCCCTCCACTATATAAAGGGGTCTTCTTCCTCAAGAAGACTCACCTCTTCTCCCCCAAGCTCCATTGTTGCTCCAAAAGCTTATTTTCGCCCCATCTCTCTCCCTAGCCAATCAAACATGTTGATTTTCTAGGGATTGGTTGAGAAGAGGCCCAGATCTACACTTCCACCAAGTGAAATTTGATTCCCCCCACTAATCCCTTGCGGGTCTTGTTACTCTTGGGTGTTTGAGCACCCTAGACGGTTGAGGTCACCTCGAAGCCATATTCCATTGTGGTGAAGCTTCGTGGTTTTGGTGGGAGCCTCCAATTAAGTTGTGGAGATAGCCCCAACCTTGTTTGTAAAGGTTCGGTCGCCGCCTTCAAGGGAACCAATAGTGGAATCACGGCATCTCGCATTGTGTGAGGGCGTGAGGAGAATACGGTGGCCCTAGTGGCTTCTTGCGGAGCATTGTGCCTCCACGCCGCTCCAACGGTGACGTACTTCCCCTCAAAGGGAAGGAACTTCGGTAACACATGCTCTTCTCCACCGGTTCCACTCTTGGTTATCTCTCACCTTTACTTGTACAAGTTTTATTGTGCTTTATTCCTTGCTTGCGTGTATGCTTGTTATTGCTGCATCATATAGGTTGTCAATGTAGTTGCACATCTAGACAACCTATTTCGTTTCAAAGTTTAATTTGCTCAAGAAAAGCTAAAAGTTGTTGGTTGCCTATTCACCCCCTCTAGTTGTTGGGGAACATAGTATTTCAAAATTTTCCTACGAACACGCAAGATCTATCTAATAGATGCATAGCAACGAGAGGGGAGAGTGCGTCTACGTACCCTCGTACACTGAAAGCGGAAGCGTCTAGTGACGCGATTGATGTAGTCGAACAACTTCGCGATCCAACCGATCAAGCACCGGACGCACGGCACCTCCGCGTTCAGCACACGTTCAACTTGATGACGTCCCATGAGCTCTTGATCCAGTTGAGCTTCACGGGAGAGTTTTGTCAGCACGACGGCGTGGTGACTGCTACCTCTTGAGCTTGCGTTGTATTCCCCCGAAGAGGAAAGGGAGATGCAGCACAGTAGCGTAAGTATTTCCCTCAGTTTTTGAGAACCAATGTATCAATCCAGTAGGAGACCACGCGCCAGTCCCTCGCACCTGCACAAACAAATAAGAACTTCACAACCAACGCGATAAGGAGTTGTCAATCCCTTTACGGTCACTTACGAGAGTGAGATCTGATAGAGATGATAATTATATTTTTGGTATATTTGGGTATAGAAACATAAAGTAAAGAAAGCAAATAAACAGATATTGGCTAGTTGACGGGAAAGTAATATGATAAAGATAGACCCGGGGGCCATAGTTTTCTCTAGTGGCTTCTCTCATGATAGCGGTATTCTACGGCGGGTAAACAAATTACTGTCGAGCAATTGATAGAAAAGCGAATAATTATGAGATTATCTAGGCATGATCATTGTATATAGACATCACGTCCGAGACAAGTAGACCGATTCCTGCCTGCATCTACTACTATTACTCCACACATCGACCGCTATCCAGCATGCATCTAGTGTATTGAGTTCATACGAACAGAGTAACGCCTTAAGCAAGATGACATGATGTAGAGGGATAAACTCCAGCAATATGATGAAAACCCCATCTTTTTACCCTCGATGGCAACAATACAATACGTGCCTTGCTGCCCCTACTATCACTGGGAAAGGACACCGCAAGATTGAACCCAAAGCCAAGCACTTCTCCCATTGCAAGAACTATAGATCTAGTAGGCCAAACCAAACCAATAATTCGAAGAGACTTGCAAGGATATTATGAGCACACATAAAAAGTTCAGAGAAGAACCAAATATCTTTCATAGATAACCTTGATCATAAATTCACAATTCATCAGATCTCGACAAACACACCGCAAAAAGAGATTACATCGAATAGATCTCCTCGAAGACCGAGGAGAACTTTGTATTGAGATCCGGAGAGAGAGAAGAAGCCATCTAGATACTAGCTATGGACCCAAAGGTATGAGGTAAACTACTCACAACTCATGGTGAGGGCGACGATGATGATGATGAAGGCCTCCGTGATGGACCCCCCTCCCAGAACAGGCTCCAAGATGGGATCTCCACGGGAACAGCAGCTACGGCGGTGGAATTAGGGTTTTCTCTCTGTTGCTGGAGTTTCTGGGGTACATGGATATATATAGGAAGAAGAGGGGCACCAGGGGCTGCCCTCGAGGAAGGGGGGCGCGCCCTCACCCTCGAGGGTGGCCCTTCTGTCTCCTGGCTTGGCCCCGAAGTCTATCCTGCGTGATTTCCTCCAAAAATATCTCGCGCGAAAGTTTCATTCCGTTTGGACTCCGTTTGATATTCCTTTTCTGCAGAACCCTGAAATAGGCAAAAAACAACAATCTGGACTAGGCCTTTGGGTTAGTAGGTTAGTCCCAAAAATGATATAAAAGTGAATGATAAAGCCCATTAAACATCCAAGACTTCATAAATAATAGCATGGAACAATAAAAAAATTATCGATACGTTGGAGACATATCAAGCATCCCCAAGCTTAATTCATGCTCGTCCTCGAGTAGGTAAATGATAAAGAAAGAATTTTTGATGTGGAATGCTAACCAATATAGTTTTTCAATGTAATACTCTTAATTGTGGCATGAATGTTCAGATCTGAAAGATTCAAGATAAAAGTATATATTGACATAAGAAATAACAATACTTCATGCAATGCTAACAAAGCAATCATGTCTTCTCAAAATACTATGGCTAAAGAAAGTTATCCCTACAAAATCATGTAGTGTTGGCTATGCTCCCTTATTATCACACTAAATATTCATATCATGCACAACCCCGATTTCAGCCAAGCATTTGTTTTCATGCTCTATCTTTTCAAACCTTTCAAATTTCACGCAATACATGAGCGTGAGCCATGGACATAGCACTATGGGTGGAATAGAGGTGGTTGTGGAGAAGACAAAAAAGAGGGAGATAGTCTCACATCGACTAGGCATATCAACAGGTTATGGAGATGCCCATCAATAGATATCAATGTGAGTGAGTAGGGATTGCCATGCAACAGATGCACTAGAGCTAAATATGAATGAAAGCTCAACAAAAAAACTAGTGGGTGTGCATCCAACTTGCTTGCTCATGAAGACCTAGGGCATTTGAGGAAGCCCATCGTTGGAATATACAAGCCAAGTTCTATAACAAAAATTCCCACTAGTATATGAAAGTGGCTAAGCATGAGACTCTCTACAATAAAGAGCATGGTGCTACTTTGAAGCACAAGTGTGGAAAAAGGTAGTAGCAATTGTCCCTTTTTCTTTTCTCTTTTTCTTTTCTTTTTTTGGGCCTTTTTTTTGCTTGGCCTATTTTTTGCGGAGGGGCTTTATAGATTCAGCCTTTCCTCCCATGGGACAATGCTCTAAAAATGATGATCATCACACTTTCATTACAACACAAGATAACAACTCGATACTACAACAACAAAGTATGACTCTATATGGATACCTCCGGCGGTGTACCGGTATGTGCAATGAAACAAGAGTGACATGTATGTTAAATTATGCTCGGTGGCTTTGCCACAAATACGATGTCAACTACATGATCATGCATGACAATATGACAATATGATGCGTGTCATATAAACGGAACGGTGGAAAGTTGCATGGCAATATATCTCGGAATGGCTATGGAAATGCCATGATAGGCAGGTATGGAGGCTGTTTTGAGGAACAATATGGTGGCTGTTTTGAGGAAGGATATACAGTGGGTTCATGGCACCGGCGAAAGTTGCGCGGTACAAGAGAGCCTAGCAATGGTGGAAGGGTGAGAGTGCGTATAATCCATGGACTCAACATTAGTCATAAGAACTCATATAATTATTGCAAAAATTTACGAGTCATCAAAACAAAGCAATCAACGCATGCCCCTAGGGGGGAGGTTGGTAGGAGTTAACCATCGCGCGCCCTCGACCTCCACACAAAGGTTGACACTCTACAAATACCTCATGCTTTAACTTAGTCACATAACAGTTCACCATACGTGCATGCTACGGGAATCACTAACCTTAACACAAATATTTCTCAATTTCATAATCACTCCACTAGCATGACTCTAATATCACTATCCTCATGTCTCAAAACAATTATCAAGCATCCAACATCTCTTTCTATTCAATGCACTTGGTGTGAAAATTTTACTACATTGACATTGGATGTTTATCATGTGAAGACTAGTTGATTTAGCCTAAACACTTTACCATGCTGTTTTAATAGACTCTCAAATAGATCTAAGTGAAGCATGAGAGTTCAACAATTTCTACAAAATATTACTACCACCATGCTCTAAAAGATATAAGTGAAGCACTAGAGCAAAAACTATTCAACTCAAAAGATATAAGTGAAGCACATAGAGTGTTCTAACTATTTCTAGGCCATATTTAACTCTCTCAAATAGGTGTGTCCAGCAAGTATGATTGTGGCAAACTAACAAGCAAAGAGTAAAATTATACAAGACGCTCCAAGCAAAACACATAGCATGTTGCAAATAAAAATATAGCTCCAAGTATAGTTATCGATGGATGAAGACGAAAGAGGGGATGCCTTCCCGGGGCATCCCCAAGCTTAGGCTTTTGGATTATCTTGCATTTACTTGGGGTTCCATGGGCATCCCCAAGCTTAGGCCTTTGCTACTCCTTGTTCCATAGTCCATCAAAGCAATACTCAAAACTCGAAAACTTCACAACACAGAACTTAGACAAAAATTCTCGTGAGCTCCGTTAGTAAGAGAAAGCAAACCACCACTCAAAGGTACAACAAGGAATTCATTAATTGTTTATATTGGTTTTAAACCTACTGTACTCCAAGTTTTCTATGGTTCATATATTCCAATATTACTCATAGATGCAACAGAATAAGCAAACAACACACGAAAAACAGAATCTGTCAAAAACAGAACAGTCTGTAGTAATCAGTGGGGTACGCCTACTTCTGGAACTCCAACAAATTCAAACTAAATTGGTAAATTTGCGCAATTTGTCTACCAATCAGCAGCAGAAAAAATCAACTAAAAAGATCGCTCCAGTAAAATATGAAGACTACTTTAGCTAGCGCTAACGATTCTGTTTTTCACAGCAAGATCAAATAAACTTAACACAAGTCTTACCAAAGGTTCTACCTGGCACAAACACTAAACAAAACATGAAAACACATCTAATCAGAGGCTAGATGAAATATTTATTCCCTAACAGCAACAAAAACAAAAAACATAAAATTGGGTTGCCTCCCAACAAGCGCTATCGTTTTACGCCCCTAGCTAGGCACGATACAAGATAAATCTAGGGATAGCCATAGTGGTACGATATGTCGCGAAAGCTCATCTCATATGCCCTACGTTCAGCAGCAAGTTTCCTTTGCAGCAAGCAAAAGTAATCAAAAGGGCTAAATTTAATGGGACAAAAGTCCCCTACATCAATCTCGGGAGGAACAGGTTCCTCCTTTGGCCCTTTGTAGTGGATGACCAATTCATCATTATAGGCATTCTTTTGGCACAAGGCCATAAGCCTTCATTCAAGGGAGAAGCCTAACCCATTATTTTGAACGGCAAATTCATCGTTTATCTCAGAAATTCTATCAATCAAGATCTCAACAGGAACCTTTTTTTCTAACGTTTTCATTAAAAGCAACATGATCAGGAGATCGCAAACGCATAAGGTCTTCTTGATTGAACAAGATAGCCTCTATAGGAGGTCGACTGGCATCTACTCCGTAATGAGCAAAGATTTCTCTGGCCTCTTTCATGATATATCTAAATTCATGAGCCAAAAAGATAGTAGCTGCACGCTTAACGGAAGAGTGCTCAATATTGGAGAACTCCAAAAATACTCTCTGAATATAGGGATGCATATGGATAAATTACCTTTCAATTTCTACTATGAGCATAGATACAACATCTGCAAGGCTACTAATTCTGTGAAGAATAGAGCCACCCATAGTGGGCAAAGCACCGGCACAAGTAAAGAAGTCTTAAAGAACCCCTTTTCCAATAATATTGCCACTACCAACCCAGAACTTCTTAACATCTAAAGTGGTAGCTTCATCCGGGGGGTCAACATGAACGTTGCCCTCGGCATTGCTACCCTTCTCGATAAAATCGCCCCCATCTCAAACATGAAGGCAAGCAAGCACGCAACACACACAAGCGAACAAGAGGCCAGCGAACAAAAACACACGGCAGAAGAAGGGCAAATAAAACGGCAAGGGTGAAGTGGGGGAGAGGAAAACGAGAGGCAAATAAATGTAATGCAAATGATAAGGGTTTGTGATAGGTACTTGGTATATGAATTTTGCGTAAGCCTCCCCGGCAACGGCGCCAAAAATTCTTCTTGCTACCTCTTGAGCTTGCGTTGTATTCCCTCGAAGAGGAAAGGGAGATGCAACACAGTAGCATATGTATTTCCCTCATTTTTTGAGAACCAAGGTATCAATCCAGTAGGAGACCACGCGCCAGTCCCTCGCACCTGCACAAACAAATAAGAACTTCGCAGCCAACGCGATAAGGGGTTGTCAATCCCTTTACGGTCACTTACGAGAGTGAGATCTGATAGAGATGATAATTTTATTTTGGGTATTTTGGGTATAGAAACAGAAAGTAAAGAAAGCAAATAAACAGAGATTGGCTAGTTGACGGGAAAGTAATATGATAAAGATAGACCCGGGGGCCATAGTTTTCTCTAGTGGCTTCTCTCATGATAGCGGTATTCTACGGCGGGTAAACAAATTACTGTCGAGCAATTGATAGAAAAGCGAATAATTATGAGATTATCTAGGAATGATCACTGTATATAGGCATCACGTCCGAGACAAGTAGACCGACTCCTGCCTGCATCTACTACTATTACTCCACACATCGACCGCTATCCAGCATGCATCTAGTGTATTGAGTTCATACGAACAGAGTAACGCCTTAAGCAAGATGACATGATGTAGAGGGATAAACTCAAGCAATATGATGAAAACCCCATCTTTTTACCCTCGATGGCAATAATACAATACGTGCCTTGCTGCCCCTACTGTCACTGGGAAAGGACACCGCAAGATTGAACCCAAAGCCAAGCACTTCTCCCATTGCAAGAACTATAGATCTAGTAGGCCAAACCAAATCAATAATTCGAAGAGACTTGCAAGGATATTATGAGCACACATAAAAAGTTCAGAGAAGAACCAAATATCTTTCATAGATAACCTTGATCATAAACTCACAATTCATCGGATCTCGACAAACACACCGCAAAAAGAGATTACATCGAATAGATCTCCTCGAAGACCGAGGAAAACTTTGTATTGAGATCCGGAAAGAGAGAAGAAGCCATCTAGATACTAGCTATGGACCCGAAGGTCTGAGGTAAACTACTCACAACTCATGGTGAGGGCGATGATGATGATGATGAAGGCCTCCGTGATGGATCCCCCTCCCGGAACAGGCTCCAAGATTGGATCTCCACGGAACAGCAGCTACGGCGGTGGAATTAGGGTTTTCTCTCTGTTGCTGGAGTTTTTGGGGTACGTGGATATATATAGGAAGAAGAGGGGCATCAGGGGCCACCGGGGCTCCCCTCGAGGCAGGGGGCGCGCCCCCACCCTCGAGGGTGGCCCTTCTGTCTCCTGGCTTGGCCCCGAAGTCTATCCTGCGTGATTTCCTCCAAAAATATCTCTCGCGAAGGTTTCATTCCGTTTGGACTCCGTTTGATATTCCTTTTCTGCAAAACCCTGAAATAGGCAAAAAACAACAATCTGGACTGGGCCTTTGGGTTAGTAGGTTAGTCCCGAAAATGATATAAAATTGAATGATAAAGCCCATTAAACATCCAAGACTTCGTAAATAATAGCATGGAACAATCAAAAATTATAGATACGTTGGAGACGTATCAGTGACGGAGATAATGAAGCTACCGGCGCGGGACTTTGCCTAAGCACTACAATGGTATGACCGAGGTGTGTTTCTGTGAAGGGGGGCACCGCACACGGCTAGAACAATGTTTCTTGTGTGTCTTTGGGTGCCCCTGCCCCCGTATAGAAAGGAGCAAGGGGGGGGTGCGGCTGGCCAATGGGGCGCGCCAGGGAGTAGGATTCCTACTCCTAGTAGGAATTGCAACCCCCTTTTCCTATTCCTACTAGGAGTAGGAAAGGGAAGGGGAGAGGAGAAGGAAAGGAGAGGGGGCGCCTCCCCCCTTTTCCTAGTCAAACTAGGAACTCTAGGGGGTGCGGCCAGCCCTTTGGGCTGCCCCTCTCTTTCCCTCAATGGCCCACTATGACCCATACTCCCTCGGGGGGTTCTGGTAACCCCCTCCGGCACTCCGGTTTTACCTGATAACACTCGGAACACTTCCGGTGTTCGAATATAGTCGTCCAATATATTAATCTTTAAGTCTCATACATTCCGAGACATATCGTCATGTCCGTGATCTCATCCGGGACTTTGAACTACCTTCGGTACATCAAAACTCATAAACTCATAATACTGATCGTCATCAAATGTTAAGCGTGTGGACCCTACGGGGTCGAGAACTATGTTGACATGACCGAGACACATCTCCGGTCAATAACCAATAGTGGAACCTAGATGCTCATATTGGCTCCTACATATTCTACGAAGATCTTTATCAGTTAAACCGCATAACAACATATGTTGTTTCCTTTGTCATCGGTATGTTACTTGCCCGAGATTCGATCATCGGTATCTCAATACCTAGTTCAATCTTGTTACTAGCAATTCTCTTTACTCGTTCCGTAATACATCATCTCGTTACTAACTCATTAGTCATTTGCTTGGAAGGCTTATTATGATGTGTATTACCGAGAGGGCCCAAAGATACCTCACCGACACTCGGAGTGACAAATCATATTCTTGATCTATGCCAACACCACGAACACCTTCGGAGACACCTATAGAGCATCTTTATAATCACCCAGTTATGTTGTGACGTTTAATAGCACACAAGGTGTTCCTCCGGCATACGGGTGTTGTATAGTCTCATAGTCAAAGGAACATGTATAAGTCATGAAGAAAGCAATAACAGTAAAACTAAATGATCAAGTTTGCTAAGCTAACGGATGGGTCTTGTCCATCACATCATTCTCCTAATGATGTGATCCCGTTGATCAAATGACAACTCATGTCTATGGCTAGGAAACATAACCATCTTTGATCAATGAGCTAGTCTAGTAGAGGCATACTAGGGACACTCTGTTTTGTCTATGTATTCACATATGTACTAAGTTTCTGGTTAATACAATTCTAGCATGAATAAAAGAAATTTATCATGATATAAGGAAATATAAATAACAACTTTATTATTGCCCCTAGGGCACATTTCCTTCAGTCTCCCACTTGCACTAGAGTCAATAATCTAGTTCACATCGCCATGTGATTTAATACCGATAATTCACATCGTTAAGTGAATAACACCCATAGTTCACATCGCCATGTGACCAACACCCAAAGGGTTTACTAGAGTCAATAATCTAGTTCACATTGCCATGTGATTAACATCCAAAGAGTACTAAGGTGTGATCATGTTTTGCTTTGTGAGAGAAGTTTACTCATCTGGTCTGTTACATTCAGATCCGCATGTATTTCGCAAATTTCTATGTCTACAATGCTCTGGATGGAGCTATTCTATCTAATTGCTCCCACTTTCAATACGCATCCAGATTGATACTTAGAGTCATCTGGATTAGTGTCAAAGCTTGCATCAGTGTAACTCTTTACGATGAACTCTTTATCACCTCCATAATCGAGAAACATTTCCTTAGTCATCCAGTAACTAAGGATAATTTTGACCGCTGTCAAGTGATCTACTCATGGATCACTATTGTACCTCCTTGCCAAACTCATGGCAAGGTACAGAACAGGTTTGGCACACAGCATGGCATACTTTATATAACCTATGGCTGAGGCATAGAGAATGACTTTCATTCTTTCTCTATCTTCTGCCGTGGTCGGGTTTTGAGTCTTACTCAACTTCATATCTTAAAACTCAGGCAAGAACTCCTTATCTGAATGATCCATTTTGAACTACTTCAAAAACTTGTCAAGGTATGTACTCATTGAAAAAACTTATCAAGTGTCTTCATCTATCTCTATAGATCTTGATGCTCAATATGTAAGCAGTTCCGAGGTCTTTCTTAAAAAAACTCCTTTCAAACACACCTTTATGCTTTCCAGAAAATTCTACACCATTTCCAATCGACAATATGTCATTCACATATACTTATCAGAGAGGTTGTAGTGCTCCCACTAACTTTCTTGTAAATACAGGCTTCACCGCAAGTGTGTATAAAATTACATGCTTTGCTCAACTTATCAAAGCGTATATTCCAACTCCGAGATGCTTGCACCATTCCATAGGATCGTTGGAGCTTGCACATTTCGTTAGCACCTTTAGGATTGACAAAACATTCTGGTTGCATCATATATAACTCTTCTTTAATAAATCCATTAAAGAATGCAATTTTGTTATCCATTTGCTAGATTTCATAAAATGCTGCAATTGCTAACATGATTCGGACAAACTTAAGCATCGCTACGAGTGAGAAAATCACATCGTAGTCAACATCTTGAACTTGTCGAAAACCTTTCGCAACAAGTCGAGATTTGTAGATAGTAACATTACCATCGGCGTTAGTCTTCCTCTTAAAAATCCATTTATTTTAATGGCTTGCCGATCATCGGGCAATTCAACCAAAGTCCACACTTTGTTCTCATACATGGATCCCATCTCAGATTTCATGGTCTCAAGCCATTTTGCGGTATGCGGGCTCATCATCGCTTCCTCATAGAACGTAGGTTCATCATGGTCTAGTAACATGATTTCCAGAACTTGGTTGCCATACCACTCTGGTGCGGAACGTACTCTGGTTGATCTACGAAGTTCAGCTGTAACTTGATCCGAATTTTCATGATCATCATCATTAGGTTCCTCACTAATTGGTGTAGGAATCACTCGAACTAGTTTATGTGATGTACTACTTTCCAATTCGGGAGAAGGTACAATTACATCATCAAGTTCCACTTTCCTCTGACTCACTCCTTTCGAGAGAAACTCCTTCTCTAGAAAGGATCCATTCTTAGCAACGAATATCTTACCTTCGGATATGTGATAGAAGGTGTACCTAACAGTTTCCTTTGGGTATCCTATGAATACACATTTCTCCGACTTGGGTTCGAGCTTATCAGGATGAAGCTTTTTCACATAAGCATCGCAGCCCCAAATTTTAAGAAACGACAACTTTGGTTTCTTGCCAAATCACAGTTCATAAGGCATTGTCTCAACGGATTTAGATGGTGTCCTATTTAACGTGAATGCAGCTGTCTCTAAAGCATAACCCCAAAATGATAGTGGTAAATTGGTAAGAGACATCATAGATCGCACCATATCTAATAAAGTACGGTTACGATGTTCGGACACACCATTACGCTGTGGTGTTCCGGGCGGCGTGAGTCATGAAACTATTCCACATTGTTTCAAATGAAGACCAAACTCGTCAATAAAATATTCGCCTCCATGATTCGACCGTAGAAACTTTATTTTCTTGTTACGATGATTCTCTACTTCACTCTGAAATTCTTTGAACTTTTCAAATGTTTCAGACTTGTGTTTCATTAAGTAGATATACCCATATCTGCTCAAATTATTAGTTAAGGTCAGAAAATAATGATATTCGCTGCGAGCCTCAATAATCATTGGTCCACATACATCAGTATGTATGATTTCCAATAAATCAGTTGCTCGCTCCATTGTTCCGGAGAACGGAGTTTTAGTCATCTTGCCCATGAGGCATGGTTTGCAAGCACCAAGTGATTCATAATCAAGTGATTCCAAAAGTCCATCACTATGGAGTTTCTTCATGCACTTTACACCAATATGACCTAAACGGCAGTGCCACAAATAAGTTGCACTATCATTATTAATCTTGCATAGTTTGGCTTCAATATTATGAATATGTGTATCACTACGATCGATATCCAACAAACTATTTTCATTGGGTGTATGACCATCGAAGGCTTTATTCATGTAAACAGAATAACAATTATTCTATGACTTTTAAATGAATAACCGTATTGCAACAAACATGATCAAATCATATTCATGCTTAACACAAATGCCAAATAAAATTTATTGAGGTTCTACACTCCGAAAGTATAGGGAGTGTGCGATGATGATCATATCAATCTTGGAACCACTTCCAACACACATCGTCACTTCACCTTTAACTAGTCTCTGTTCATTCTGCAACTCTCATTTTGACTTGCTAATTTTAGCAACTGAACCGGTATCAAATACCCAGGGGTTGCTATGAACACTAGTAAAGTACACATCAATAATTTGTATATCAAATATACCTTTGTTCACTTTGCCATCCTTCTTCTCCGCCAAGTATCTTGGGCAGTTCCACTTCCAGTGACCATTTCCTTTGCAGTAGAAGCACTTAGTTTCTGGCTTGAGTTTAGCTTTGGGTTTCTTCACAGGAGTGAAAACTTGCTTGTCATTCTTCTTGAAGTTCCCCATCTATCCCTTTCCCCTTTACTCAAAACAAGTGGTCTCGTTAACCATCAACACTTGATGCTCTTTCTTGATTTCTACCTTCGCCGATTTCAGCAACGCGAAGAGCTTGGGAATTACTTTCGTCATCCCTTGCATATTATAGTTCATCACGAAGTTATACTAACTTGGTGATAGTGACTAGAGAACTTTGTCAATTACTATCTTATCTGGATGATTAACTCCCACTTGATTCAAACAATTGTAGCACCTAGTCAATCTGAGCACATGCTCACTGGTTGAGCTATTCTCCTCCATCTTGTAGACAAAGTACTGTCAGAGGTCTTATACCTCTCGACACGGGCATGAGTATGAAATACTAACTTTGACTCTTGGAACATCTCATATGCTCCGTGGTATTCAAAATGGTTTTTAAGTCCCGGTTCTAAGCCGTAAAGCATTGTGCACTAAACTATTAAGTAGACATCATATTGAGCTTTGCCAAACATTCATAACATTTGCATTTGCTCCTACAATTGATCTGTCACCTAGAGGTGCATCAAGGACATAATACTTCTGTGCAGCAATGAGGATAATCCTCAGATCACGGACCTAGTCCGCATCATTCCTACTAACATATTTCAACTTATATTTCTCTAGGAACATATAAAATAAACGGGGAGCTACATCGCGAGCTATTGATCTACAACATAGATATGCTAATACTACCAGGACTAAGTTCATGCTAAATTAAAGTTCAATTAATCATATTACTAAAGAACTCCCACTTAGATAGGCATCCCTCTAGTCATCTAAATGATCACGTGATCCAAATCAACTAAACCATGTCCGATTGTCACGTGAGATGGAGTAGTTTTCAATGGTGAACATCTTATGTTGATCATATCTACTATATGATTCACGCTCGACCTTTCGGTCTCCAGTGTTCCGAGGCCATGTCTGTACATGCTAGGCTCGTCAAGTTTAACACGAGTATTCTGTGTGTACAAAACTGGCTTGCACCCGTTGTATGTGAACGTAGAGCTTATCACACCCGATCATCACGTGGTGTCTCGGCACGATGAACTTTCGCAACGGTGCATACTCAAGGAGAACACTTGTACCTTGAAATTTTGTAAGGGATCATCTTATAATGCTACCGTCGTACTAAGAAAAATAAGAAGCATAATAAGATAAACATCATATGCAATAAAAATATGTGACATGATATGGCCATCATCATCTTGTGCTTTTGATCTCCATCTCCAAGGCACCGTCATGATCACCATCGTCACCAGCGCGACACCTTGATCTCCATCATAGCATCGTTGTCGTCTTGACAACTATTGCTCCCACGACTATCGCTACCGCTTAGTGATAAAGTAAAGCAATTACATGGCGATTGTATTTCATACAATAAAGCGACAACCATATGGCTCATGCCAGTTGCCGAAAACTTAACATGATCATCTCATACAATAACGTATAACTCATCACGTCTTGACCATATCACATCACAACATGCCCTGCAAAAACAAGTTAGACATCCTCTACTTTGTTGTTGCAAGTTTTACGTGGCTGCTACGGGCATAGCAAGAACCGTTCTTACCTACGCATACAAAAACCACAACGATTTGTCGTCAAGTATGTGATGTTTTAACCTTCACAAGGACCGGGCGTAGCCACACTCGATTCAGCTAAAGTGAGAGAGACAGACACCCGCCGGTCACCTTTAAGCAACGAGTGTTCGTAACGGTGAAACCGGTCTCGCATAAGCGTATGCGTAATGTCGGTCCAGGCCACTTCATCTCACAATACCGCTGAATCAAAGTATGACATGCTGGTAAGCAGTATGACTATTATCGCCCACAACTCATTGTGTTCTACTCGTGCATATCAGCTACGCATAGACCTGGCTCATGATGCCACTATTGGGGAACGTAGTATTTCAAAAAAATTCTATGATCACGCAAGATCTATCTACTAGATGCATAGCAAGGAGAGGGAAGTGTGTCTACGTACCCTCGTAGACCGAAAGCGGAAGCGCCTAGTGACGCGGTTGATGTAGTCGAACTCTTCGCGATCCAACAGATCAAGCACCGAACGTATGGCACCTCCGCGTTCAGCACACGTTCAGCTTGATGACGTCCCATGAGCTCTTGATCCAGTTGCACTTCATGGGAGAGTTTCGTCAGCACAACGGCTAGCTTCATCATGATGAAGCTACGAGCGCAGTGCTTCGCCTAAGCACTACAACGGTATGACCGAGGTTTGTTTCTGTGGAGGGGGGCACTGCACACGGCTAGAACAATGTTTCTTATGTGTCTTTGGGTGCCCCCCTGCCCCAGTATATAAAGGAGCAAGGGGGGAGGTGCGGCTTGCCAATGGGGCGCGCCAGGGAGTAGGATTCCTACTCCCAGTAGGAATAGGAACTCCCTTTTCCTATTCCTACTAGGAGTAGGAAAGGAAAGGGGAGAGGAGAAGGAAAGGAGAGGGGGCGCCTCCCCCCTTTTCCTAGTCCGACTAGGAACCCTAGGGGGGCGGCCAGCCCTATGGGCTGCCCCTCTCTTTCCCTCAATGGCCCACTATGGCTGTCGGATTCAGGGCTCCGCAAAACCCGTTAAGTTCGAAGACAGGGGCGTGAACGAAGATCTCTCCTTCTCACGTCTACCTAGCGCCTCACTCTCGTCTCGGTGGAAGGAAGCAAACAACGAACAAAACACAAAAGAGTTTATCCAGGTTCGGGCCACCGGGTGGTGTAAGACCCTACTTCCTGCTTTGGTGGATTAGCTTTGGGCGAGCTGGGATACGAACTAGTACAATGAGTCCTGGGCTCAGGAGGTGAGCTCAGGAGGGTCAGGAGGCTAGTGTTCTTGCTCCTTGTGTGGTTGGCAGAGTGTATGAGTCGATCCCCCCGTTTGTAGTGCGAGTCCTAGCTACTTATATAGGCGGCCATGGTCCTCTTCCCCCGAAATGTTTAGGTGGGAAGGGATCCCACAACGGCCATTTTTGGGCGGGAACACAAGGACGTTCTTATCCTGACAAAAGCGGTCTTCGCCTGCAAAAGGGATCAGGCGGTGACATGGTGGTGGGCTCGACGGTGACATCCCCTTGTCGTCCTTGTGGTCTTCGGTCTTGTTGCACCAAAGAGGAAACCTTTGCCCTGCTCCTTGGGAACCAACGGCTGCGTTGTCCCCTTTGCACCGAAATGGCAACTGCACCACTGGCGGACGCTGGCACCCGCTGGCGTGGTGCGTCACTGCTAACATCACTGCCTCCTCCTGAGGCAGGCTCGGCCTTGGATTCTCCGTCCCTCTGGAGCGCCTTGCTGGGGCCGCTCCCGAGGAGGTCTTGACGTCGTTCTCCTCGCAAGGCTTGGCCCTCCCACGAGGGTCTCGGACAGCTGGTCGATAAGCTGGGCCGTACCAGGCCGCTTGCAGGAGCGCGTCGCGGCCCGCAGACAGGCAAGTCTGGGTACCCTGGTTCCCAGGATGCCGACAGTAGCCCCCGGTCCCAAGGTGCGCGCGGAGTTGGCTTCAGGGCGAAGCCTTAGTCGAGGACGAAGCGTCGCGGGCCCCAAAAAGGCTGCGGGCCAGGCTGGCGCGTGACGGTTGGATGGGACGCGAGCGACCCTGCTCCCCACACCATCCCGGCAACCGTGCATCTTGACAAAAGGGGCCTTCTCTGCTGGGGAGTTATCGCCCTCTTTCCTTCCTTCTCGGATTTCTTCCCCTTACACCTCTTGCCTTTCTGCGTCCTTCGGCTCCCTTAACCATGGCGAGGAGGAACAAGGGTGCCGCACCGGCGTCTAGATCTGCTTCTTCCCTTGATGCGGCGCTTGAGGAGTCCTCCATTACCAGGGAGGAGGACTACTAAGAGGTCCAACCCTTCCTGTCGAGCACCCACAATGAGCACGGCCCAACGCGGATCTGGGCCGGATCCACTAGGGCGCGGACCTTCTCGAAGTCATGCTACCCCTTCTTCCTCCATAGCATCTCCGTGGGGCTGGTGCCCCCCTTCTCCGAGTTCTTCTATGCCATCCTGGAACATTACCAGGTGCACGCTCTCCACATCCAGCCTCGCTCCATCTTCGTCCTTTCGCTCTTCGCCGTGTACTGTGAGGTGCTCGTGGGGGTGAGGCCAACCATGGCCCTCTTCCGCCACTTCTTCTCCACACGCTAGTACGACGATGGCCCATGCTCGGGCTGCGTTTCCTTTGTCTTCCAGCGCTAGGGCTGTCGACTGATGATGGCCGGGAAGAAGATAGAGTCCCACCAGAAGAGGTCGGTCTACTTGGACGCCCAACACGTCCATCCTCTGCTGGCGCTACCTACTGCCCGTCCGAAGAAGCTCGCTGGCTGGAGCCACGCGAAACTCACTAACCCTCTTGCTGGGCCTGTCCTGGCAAAGATTGAGGCCGACCTGAGCTCGAGGCTCGAAGGGGGCCAGATCGTAAAGGAGTTCTTGAGGCAGCGTCTGGCTCCGCTGTAGGCTCACTCGCGCGCCATGTGGGGGTTGATGGGCGACGACGACGGGCTCCGGCTGCACCCAGGGGTGCTAGCCGAGGATGATCTGGACTTCACCTCAATAAATCTCCTGGGGATGGTTCCGGAGGATCTCCCTGGGGCCTACCTGCCGCTGTACAGCCGTCCTAACAAGGCCGAGCTGTTGATGGCCATGCCGGATTTTGGTGCGCCTGTGGGCGCTCCGCCCACGTGTTGGGGAATGTAGCAGAAAAAAACTACGCATCACCAAGATCAAACTATGGAGTCATCTAGCAACGAGGGAGAGGGGAGTACATCTACATACCCTTGTAGATCGTGAGCGGAAGCGTTCAAGAGAACGGGGATGATGGAGTCGTACTCGTCGTGATCCAAATCACCGATGATCCTAGTGCCGAACGGACGGCACCTCCGCATTCAACACACGTACGGAGCGGGGACGTCTCCTCCTTCTTGATCCAGCAAGGGGGGAGGAGAGGTTGAGGGAGATCCAGCAGCACGACGACGTGGTGGTGGAAGCAGCGGGATTCCAGTAGGGCTTCGCCAAGCGCAACTAGAGGAGGACGGGGTGTCACAGGAGGGAGAGGGAGGCGCCAGGGCTTCAGGTGTGGCTGCCCTCCCCCCACTATATATAGGGCCCCTAGGGGGGGCGCCGGCCCTAGGAGATCCAATCTCCAAGGGGGGCGGCGGCCAGGGGGGGACTTGCCCCCCACCCCTAGGGTTTCCAACCCTAGGCGTGGGGAGGCCCATGGGGGGCGCACCAGCCCACCAGGGGCTGGTTCCCTTCCCCTTTCATCCCATGGGGCCCTTCGGGATAGGTGGCCCCACCCGGTGGACCCCCGGGACCCTTCCGGTGGTCCCGGTACAATATCGGTGACCCCTGAAACTTTCCCGGTGGCCGAAACTGGACTTCCTATATATAATTCTTTACCTCCGAACCATTCTGGAAGTCCTCGTGACGTCCGAGATCTCATCCGGGACTCTGAACAACTTTCGGGTTTCCGCATACTTATATCTCTACAACCCTAGCGTCACCGAACCTTAAGTGTGTAGACCCTACGGGTTCGGGAGACACATAGACATGACCGAGACGACTCTCCGGTCAATAACCAACAGCGGGATCTGGATACCCATGTTGGCTCCCACATGCTCCTCGATGATCTCATCGGATGAACCACGATGTCGAGGATTCAATCAATCCCGTATAAGATTCCCTTTGTCTTATCGGTATAGTACTTGCCTGAGATTCGATCGTCAGTATACCGATACCTTGTTCAATCTCGTCGTGGCAAGTCTCTTTACTCGTTCCGTAACACATCATACCATGACCAACCCCTTAGTCACTTTGAGCTCATTATGATGATGTCTTACCGAGTGGGCCCAGAGATACCTCTCCATCATACGGAGTGACAAATCCCAGTCTCGGTTCGTGCCAACCCAACAGATGCTTTCGGAGATACCTGTAGTGTACCTTTATAGCCGCCCAGTTACGTTGTGACGTTTGACACACCCAAAGTATTCCTACGGTATCCGGGAGTTGCACAACCTCATGGTCTAAGGAAAGGATACTTGACATTGGAAAAGCTTTAGCATACGAACTACACGATCTTGTGCTAGGCTTAGGATTGGGTCTTGTCCATCACATCATTCTCCTAATGATGTGATCCCGTTATCAATGACATCCAATGTCCATGGTCAGGAAACCGTGACCATCTGTTGATCAACGAGCTAGTCAACTAGAGGCTTACTAGGGACATGTTGTGGTCTATGTATTCACACATGTATCACTGTTTCCGGATAATACAACTAAAGCATGAATAACAGACAATTATCATGAACAAGGAAATATAATAATAACCATTTTATTATTGCCTCTAGGGCATATTTCCAACAGTCTCCCACTTGCACTAGAGTCAATAATCTAGTTACATTGTGATGAATCGAACACCCATAGAGTTTTGGTGTTGATCATGTTTTGCTCGTGGAAGAGGTTTAGTCAACGGATCTGCGACATTCAGTTCCGGATGCACTTTACAAATATCTATGTCTCCATCTTGAATATAATTCCGTATGGAGTTAAAACGACGCTTGATGTGCTTGGTCTTCTTGTGAAACCTGGGCTCCTTGGCAATCGCAATAGCTCCAGTGTTGTCACAGAAGAGAGTCATCGGGCCCGACGCGCTTGGAATAACTTCTAGGTCAGTGATGAACTCCTTCATCCAGACTCCTTCCTGCGCCGCTTTGCAAGCAGTTATGTACTCCGCTTCAAATGTAGAATGCGCCACGACGCTTTGCTTGCAACTGCACCAGCTGACTGCCCCACCATTCAAAATATACACGTATCCGGTTTGTGACTTGGAGTCTACCAGATCTGTGTCGAAGCTAGCATCGACGTAACCCTTTACGACGAGCTCTTTGTTACCTCCATAAACGAGAAACATATTCTTAGTCCTTTTCATGTACTTCAAGATGTTCTTGACCGCTGTCCAGTGTTCCATTCCGGGATCACTTTGGTACCTCCCCACCAAACTTATGGCAAGGTTCACATCAGGTCTGGTACACAGGATGGCATACATAATAGAACCTATGGCTGAGGCATAGGGGATGACACTAATCTTTTCTCTATCTTCTGCCGAGGTCGGGCATTGAGCTGTGCTCAATCTCATACCTTGCAATACATGCAAGAACCCTTTCTTGGACTAATCGATATTGAACTTCTTCAATATCTTGTCAAGGTATGTGCTTTGTGAAAGACCAATGAGGCGTCTCGATCTATCTCTATAGATCTTGATGCCTAATATGTAAGCAGCTTCTCCAAGGTCCTTCATTGAAAAAATCTTATTCAAGTAGGCCTTTATGCTTTCCAAAAGTTCTACATCATTTCCCATCAGCAATATATCATCCACATATAATATGAGAAATGCTACACAGCTCCCACTCACTTTCTTGTAAATACAAGCTTCTCCATGAGTCTGTATGAACCCAAACACTTTGATCACCTCATCAAAGCGAATGTGCCAACTCCGAGATGCTTGCACCAGCCCATAGATTGAGCGCTGGAGCTTGAATACCTTGTTAGCATTCTCAGGATTGACAAAACCTTCCGGCTGCATCATCTACAGTTCTTCCTTGAGGAAGCCATTAAGGAATGCCGTTTTGACGTCCATTTGCCATATCTCATAATCATAGAATGCGGCAATTGCTAACATGATTCGGACGGACTTTAGCATCGCTACGGGAGAGAAAGTCTCGTCGTAGTCAATTCCTTGAACTTGTCGATAACCTTTAGCGACAAGCCGAGCCTTATAGATGGTCACACTACCATCCGCGTCAGTCTTCTTCTTAAAGATCCATTTATTTTCTATGGCATGGCGATCATCGGGCAAGTCACCCAAAGTCCATACTTTGTTATCATACATGGATCCTATCTCGAATTTCATGGCTTCAAGCCCTTTGTTGGAATCCGGGCCCGCCATCGCTTCTTCATAGTTCGAAGGTTCACCATTGTCTAACAACATGATTTCCAAGACATGGTTGCCGTACCACTCTGGTGCGGAACGTGTCCTTGTGGACCTATGAAGTTCAGCAGTAACTTGATCTGAAGCTTCATGATCATTATCATTAACTTCCTCCCTAGTCGGTGCAGGCACCACATGAACATCTTCCTGTGCTGCGCTACTTTCCGGTTCGGAAGGGGTGACAATCACCTCATCAAGTTCCACTTTCCTCCCACTTACTTCTATCGAGAGAAACTCTTTCTCCAGAAAGGATCCATTCTTGGCAACAAAGACCTTGCCTTCGGATCTGAGGTAGAAGGTGTACCCAATAGTTTCCTTAGGGTATCCTATGAAGACGCATTTTTCCGATTTGGGTTCAAGCTTTTTAGGTTGAAGTTTCATGACATAAGCATCGCATCCCCAAACTTTTAGAAAGGACAACTTAGGTTTCTTGCCAAACCAAAGTTCATACGGTGTCGTCTCAACGGATTTAGACGGTGCCCTATTTAAAGTGAATGCGGCAGTCTCTAAAGCATAACCCCAAAATGATAGCGGTAAGTCGGGAAGAGACATCATAGATCGCACCATGTCCAACAGAGTACGATTACGACGTTCGGACACACCATTATGTTGAGGTGTTCTAGGCGGAGTCAATTGTGAAACAATTCCACTGTTCCTTAGGTGTGTGCCAAATTCGTGACTTAAATATTCTCCTCCACGATCCGATCGCAAGAACTTTATTTTTCTGTCACGTTGATTCTCAACCTCATTCTGAAATTCCTTGAAATTTTCAAAGGTCTTTAGACTTGTGTTTCATCAAGTAGACATACCCATATCTACTTAAGTCATCTGTGAGGGTGAGAACATAACGATAGCCCCCGCGAGCTTCAACACTCATTGGACCGCACACATTGGTATGTATGATTTCCAACAAGTTGGTTGCTCGCTCCATTGTTCCGGAGAACGGAGTCTTGGTAATCTTACCCAAGAGGCATGGTTCGCACGTGTCAAATGATTCATAATCAAGAGACTCCAAAAGTCCATCTGCATGGAGCTTCTTCATACGTTTGACACCAATATGACCAAGGCGGCAATGCCACAAGTATGTGGGACTATCATTATCAACCTTACATCTTTTGGCATTCACGCTATGAATATGTGTAACATCACGTTCGAGATTCATTAAGAATAAACCATTGACCAGCAGGTCATGACCATAAAACATTTCTCTCATATAAATAGAACAACCATTATTCTCGGATTTAAATGAGTAGCCATCTCACATTAAAGATACAATGTTCATGCTCAAAGCTGGTACTAAATAACAATTATTGAGGTTTAAAACTAATCCCGAAGGTAGATGTAGAGGTAGCGTGCCGACGTCGATCACATCGACCTTGGAACCATTCCCGACGCGCATCATCACCTCGTCCTTCGCCAGTCTCCACTTATTCCGCAGCTCCTGCTTTGAGTTACAAATGCGAGCAACTGCACCGGTATCAAATACCCATGAGGTACTACGAGTGCTGGTAAGGTACACATCAATGGCATGTATATCAGATATACCTTTGACATTGCCGGCCTTCTTATCTGCTAAGTATTTGGGGCAGTTCCGCTTCCAGTGACCCGTTCCCTTGCAATAAAAGCACTCTGTTTCAGGCTTGGGTCCATTCTTTGGCTTCTTCCCGGCAACTGGCTTACCGGGCGCGGCAACTCCTTTGCCGTCCTTCTTGAAGTTCTTCTTCCCCTTGCCTTTCTTGAACTTAGTCGTTTTAGTCACCATCAACACTTGATGTTCTTTCTTGATCTCCACCTCCGCTAACTTCAGCATTGAATACACCTCGAGAATGGACTTCTCCATCCCTTGCATATTGAAGTTCATCACGAAGCTCTTGTAGCTAGGTGGGAGCGACTGAAGGATTCTGTCATTGACCGCTTCGTCTGGGAGATTAATTCCCAACTGAGACAAGCGATTGTGCAACCCAGACAATTTGAGTATGTGCTCGCTGACAGAACTATTCTCCTCCATGTTACAACTGTAGAATGCGTCGGAGACGTCATATCTCTCGACTCGGGCATGAGCTTGGAAAACCA
Source organism: Secale cereale (assembly GCA_902687465.1). Lineage (NCBI taxonomy): Eukaryota > Viridiplantae > Streptophyta > Magnoliopsida > Poales > Poaceae > Secale > Secale cereale. The sequence goes on along the minus strand of LR738709.1, from coordinate 382,844,282 downwards.
TTTTCAGCTCTTGGAACATCTCATATGCTCCGTGGTGCTCAAAACGCTTTTGGAGCCCCGATTCTAAGCTGTAAAGCATGACGCACTGAGCCAGGGAGTAATCATCACAACACGACTGCCAGGCGTTCATAACGTCTTGGTTTGCTGGGGCGGGAGCATCACCTAGCGGTGCTTCAAGGACATATGTTTTCTTGGCAGCTATGAGGATGATCCTCAAGTTATGGACCCAATCTGTATAGTTGCTACCATCGTCTTTCAGCTTGGTTTTCTCTAGGAACGCGTTAAAGTTGAGGACAACATTAGCGTGGGCCATTGGATCTACAAGACATATTGTAAAGATTTTAGACTATGTTCATGACAATTAAGTTCATCTAAACAAATTTAATGAACTCCCACTCACATAGACATCTCTCTAGTCATCTAAGTGATACATGATCCGAATCGACTAGGCCATGTCCGATCATCACGTGAGACGGACTAGTCATCAACGGTGAACATCTTCATGTTGATCGTATCTTCTATACGACTCATGTTCGACCTTTCGGTCTTCCGTGTTCCGAGGCTATGTCTGTACATGCTAGGCTCGTCAAGTGAACCCTAAGTGTATTGCGTGTGTAAATCTGGCTTACACCCGTTGTATGCGAATGTTAGAACCTATCACACCCGATCATCACGTGGTGCTTCGGAACAACGAACCTTAGCAACGGTGCACAGTTAGGGGGAACACAATTCTTGAAATTTTAGTGAGAGATCATCTTATTTACTACCGTGGTTCTAAGCAAATAAGATGTATAAACATGATAAACATCACATGCAATCAAATAGTGACATGATATGGCAAATATCATTTTGCTCCTTTTGATCTTCATATTCGGGGCTCCATGATCATCATCGTCACCGGCATGACACCATGATCTCCATCATCGTGTCTTCATGAAGTCATCTCGCCAAACATTACTTCTACTACTATGGCTAACGGTTAGCAATAAACTAAAGTAATTACGTGGCATTTTCAGTGACACGCAGTTCATACAATAAAATAAGACAACTCCTATGGCTTCTGCCGGTTGTCATACTCATCGACATGCAAGTCGTGATTCCTATTACAAGAACATGATCAATCTCATACATCACATATATATATCATTCATCACATCTTTTTGGCCATATCACATCACACGGCACATGCTGCAAGAACAAGTTAGACGTCCTCTAATTGTTGTTGCAAGTTTTTACGTGGCTGCTATAGGTTTCTAGCAAGAACGTTTCTTACCTACGCCAAAACCACAACGTGATATGCCAATTTCTATTTACCCTTCATAAGGACCCTTTTCATCGAATCCGATCCGACTAAAGTGGGAGAGACAGACACCCGCTAGCCACCTTATGCAACTAGTGCATGTCAGTCGGTGGAACCTGTCTCACGTAAGCGTACGTGTAAGGTCGGTCCGGGCCGCTTTATCCCACGATGCCGCGAATCAAGATAAGACTAGTAGCGGCAAGAGAATTGAACAAATCTATGCCCACAACTACTTTGTGTTCTACTCGTGCAAGATACTACGCATAGACCTAGCTCATGATGCCACTGTTGGGGAACGTAGCAGAAATCAAAAAAATTCTACGCATCACCAAGATCAATCTATGGAGTCATCTAGCAACGAGGGAGAGGGGAGTGCATCTACATACCCATGTAGATCGCGAGCAGAAGCGTTCAAGAGAACGAGGATGATGGAGTCGTACTCGTCGTGATCCAAATCACCGATGATCCTAGTGCCGAACGGATGGCACCTCCGCGTTCAACACACGTACGGAGCAGGGATGTCTCCTCCTTCTTGATCCAGCAAGGGGGGAGGAGAGCTTGATGGAGATCCAGCAGCACGACGGCGTGGTGGTGGAAGCAACAGGATTCCAGCAGGGCTTCGCCAAGCGCAACTAGAGGAGGACGGGGTCTCACGGGAGGGAGAGGGAGGCGCCAGGGCTTTAGGTGCGGCTGCCCTCCCTCCCTTCACTATATATAGGGCCCCTAGGGGGGTGCCGGCCCTAGGAGATCCAATCTCCAAGGGGGGGGCAACGGCCGGGGGGGAGGACTTGCCCCCCAAGTCAGGTGGGGCGCCCCCCCCACCCCTAGGGTTTCCAACCCTAGGCGCAGGGGAGGCCCATGGGGGGAGCACCAGCCCACCAGGGGCTGGTTCCCTTCCCCTTTCGGCCCATGGGGCCCTCCGGGATAGGTGCCCCACCCGGTGGACCCCCGGGACCCTTCCGGTGGCCCCGGTACAATATCGGTGACCCCCGAATCTTTCCCGGTGGCCGAAACTGGACTTCCTATATATAAATATTTACCTCCGGACCATTCCGGAACTTCTCGTGACGTCCGGAATCTCATTTGGGACTCCGAACAACTTTAGAGTTTCCGCATACTTATATCTCTACAACCCTAGCGTCACCGAACCTTCAGTGTGTAGACCCTACGGGTTCGGGAGACACATAGACATGACCGATATGACTCTCCGGTCAATAACCAACAGCGGGATCTGGGTACCCATGTTGGCTCCCACATGCTCCTCGATGATCTCATCGGAAGAACCACGATGTCGAGGATTCAATCAATCCCGTATACGATAGCCTTTGTCTTGTCGGTATAGTACTTGCCCGAGATTCGATCGTCGGTATACCGATACCTTGTTCAATCTCGTCATGGAAAGTGTCTTTACTCTTTCCGTAACACATCATCCCGTGACCAACCCCTTAGTCACTTTGAGCTCATTATGATGATGTCTTATCGAGTGGGCCCAGAGATACCTCTCCGTCATACGGAGTGATAAATCCCAGTCTCGGTTCGTGCCAACCCAACAGATGCTTTCGGAGATACCTGTAGTGTACCTTTATAGCCACCCAGTTACGTTGTGACGTTTGACACACTCCAAAGTATTCCTACGGTATCCGGGAGTTGCACAACCTCATGGTCTAAGGAAAGGATACTTGACATTGGAAAAGCTTTAGCATACGAACTACACGATCTTGAGCTAGGCTTAGGATTGGGTCTTGTCCATCACATCATTCTCCTAATGATGTGATCTCGTTATCAATGACATCCAATGTCCATGGTCAGAAAACCGTGACCATCTATTTATCAACGAGCTAGTCAACTAGAGGCTTACTAGGGACACGTTGTGGTCTATGTATTCACACATGTATCACTGTTTCCGGATAATACAATTAAAGCATGAATAACAGACAATTATCATGAACACGGAAATATAGTAATAACCATTTTATTATTGCCTCTAGGGCATATTTCCAACACCACGTTCGACGTGTCTTCCGGTGCCGACGAGAGAGACGAGAACGACGAGGATACCCTGGACGATGAGGGGGACTCCTCCAAGGCGCTCGCCGAAGTAATGACGCCATGCGCAGGTGCAGTCGGGCGGTCCCAGACGACCACTCCACGTCGATCCGGACGCGCTGTGTCCGAGGGAAGCAAGGTGGCGACTCCGCCGAAGAGTACCATGCCAGCGAACCTGGCGACCGCGACCGCGCCCAGGACTGTGGCCTCACGCCTCGCCCAGGCCCGGGATATTGGCGCGCCAGCGGCTGCGGCTGATCTGCTGGCGAAGAGGAGGGCACGCCTTGCCTCCGACGAGTAAGTGCGCAAATTCTCGCTCATCCTTAGTTGCCGTGTCCCTGATGCACTTCCCCTGACACAGCAGCCTGGGAGGTGTGATGAAGAAGGTGAGGGGGGAGGTCACGCTGCGGTGCCTTGCTCCTCCGGCTGCCGACACGACTCCGGGGAAGGATGCCGTGGTGCTGGGTGCCCCGGTCGCCCAGGCCACCGAGCGTGCGTCGATGGTGTCGCTCGAGGACGTCCCCGCCTCCGGCGAGGTTGCGGCGGCTTCTGCTCCGGCTGCTCTGGTGAGGGGGGCTGGAGCCCCCGAGCCCCTGGTCCAGTAGTCGGTCTTGTCGATGCCCGTGCGTCAGCCGGCGCAGCCTGGTCCTGAGGCCCTGGAGGCTGCCTCCGCCGCGCTGGGTCATCTTCACGCCGATCTGCAAGATGGTGACGGCCACCTGACAGAAGGGCGCCTGGGGCTGATCCACGGGTGGCTTCTGGCAGACGAATCTGTGCGGACCTTCTGGGATCAGGCCTTGGCGGTTGCTGTCAAGGGTCGAGAAGAAGTTGCGGTGGCCACACTGGCTCATGATGCCGCGCGGGCTGGTGCCGCATCCCTCGAGAAGCGCTGTCTTGAGGCGGAGAGCGAGCTCGGGGCTCTCCGCAAGGAAGGCACCGGGCGCGCCCTGGAGCTCAAGAGGTTGGGGAAGGAGCTCGAGGCGCAGAACACTGAGACGTCCCGGCTGCGACAGGAGCAGCTTGCTGACTGGGCAGTTCTGGAGAAGCTGAAGGTTGAAGTTGAGGAGGCCAGGGCGACCCAAGCTACTCGCGACAAGGAGGAAGCCCTTGCGGCTTCGGCAGCGGTGAGTCTTGAGGCCCTTGCCGCCTTTGACCTTGAGGCCCACAAGGCGCTGCATGCCGCCTACGGGGAAGGGTTCAAGGAACTGCCGGCTGCCCTGGAGGGAGGCCCCGTCGAGCTCCTTGCGGCGCTCGTGGAGTCCCTGCGCAATGTTGCGGCCGCAATTGGCCAGTTAGCCGACGTCGAGAGCCGTACGCTGCTTACCTTGGTCCTGATGCAACTGTGCAGCCAACTAAGTCTTCGTGCCCCCACCCTTGACCTGGCCTCGCTGTCTGAGCCCGTGACCGAAGTCATGGAGAACGCGGCTGCCAAGGCCCTGAGGGTGAAGGTCACGTCGCTGGTGGAGGCGTTCCTCCAGGCCAGTGTTACCGCAGCCGAGGAGGAGAAGACCGGTGATGTTGCGCTTGGTGATGCCTGATCCGTTCCTGTTTGGTGAGAGAAGTGCGAGTGCCTCGGGGAGGCGTAAGAACTTTGCTTGAATTTGAAAAACTTGGCATTATTGTAATAGCTAGATGATTTCCATGCTTGCTTCCTTTCATGTTTGCTTAGGTGCTCTGCGTCGGCAGGGCCCAACCCCATGCATACCTCGACCGCCATTGAGCCCTCTGGATGACCGGGGTTACCGTAGTAACTAGACTCGCCATTGAGCCCTCCGGATGACCAGGGTTACCGTAGTAACTAGACTCAAGGGATGAGGGGCTACGTGGCTAGTGAGGCCCTTGGGTCGTGATGCCCAAGGGTCCCCCTTGATGTTCAAGCGATCCCATTTTCGTTTTGCATCGGCAGGGCCCAACCCCGCGCATACCTCGATCGCCATTGGGCCCTCCGGATGACCGGGGTTATCATCATAACTAGACTCAAGGGATGAGGGGCTACGTGGCTAGTTAGGCCCCTGGGTCGCGATGCCCAGGGGTCCCCCTTGACGTACGAACGGCTCTCATGAATGAGAACGAGCACCATACCTTTCCCACGAGCCTTCGCCTGGGATGGGGCACGAGAAGGCCAGGTGTCTCGGCACCTGGTAAGGTGGCGTCTGCCAAGCTTGACCTAAGCATAGCCCTCGTGCCTAGCCCCCCTCGCGACACCCATCCAAGGAGAAGCTGTGAGCGTTGTGAGCTGAAAAGCTTCCTGAGGTTGGTGCGACCACTGGGGGGCATCCTCAGTTGTTTATAACTAGCGCGGAGCATAGAGTTACCACACTTGCGTGGAGTGTGGGCATAACCATGCCTCGGTCGTAGCGGCCAACGCGCAGCTTGGTGCTTCCACTGGTTCGTGGGCATAACCGCTCCTCGGTTGGATCTGCCAGCGTGGAGCTTGGTACTTCCACTGGACCGTGGGAGGGAGCCTCCCATCGGGAGAGACTCCGGGGCGTGTACAGCCCCGTCCTGACACGTGGCTTGCACGGTAGGACAGCCAAGGTGTATATGGGCCCTCCTCAAGACGAGCTGAATGACTCTGAGGAAGTTCTCATGAGCTTACGCATCACTCACGAGACCCTACCCTGAGGCGGGTTGCGCCTGAGTCTTCTTCTGCAAAATGTGAAAAGAGAGGTGTTGTCTCGACCTGCGCTGAGTGCATCTCTAGGGGATATTGCATGAGAAGGCTGCAGCCCCAGCGACCCCAGGAGGTGACATCACGGGAATGACCCGCGAGACAGAGCTCAGCCACTAGATTTGTCGACTCTGTAGGGACGGACCCAAGCACAGACATCGTGCCCAGTCTTCTCATGCCACGATCCAAAAAGAAAAACAGCCGACGCGTGGTTCCCACGTGAGCGAGGCACCTGCCACGGGCCCCTACTTACCCATCCACGATCGGCGCATGTGAGAACAAGGCACCAAGGACCATGGGAGGTGACGTCACGGGAATTACTCACGAGACAGAGCTCAGCCCTTGGGTTTATCGACGCTGCAGGGACAGACCCGAGCACAGACGTCGTGCCAGTCCTTAATCATGGGGCGGTCGCGAGTGGGCTCACAAGGGCTCATGACCTTAGTGGTGGTGAGGCCGCTGAGCATATAGATAATGCAAATGGAAAGAAACATCTGGCCTTGATCATGCAAAAAGGGAGATAACCGTGGGGGAACAGCCCCCAGCGGTCCGAGGATGATGCAGCCCGAGAGGCGCCCTCGTTTGGATACCTGAATTGTCACCTGATACTTGTCGAAGGAGAGTTGGTGTAGCTAAAGACGCGAGCTGTGCGGGTCGCTCCCGAGGATCGTCGGGCTCTTGAGGCCCAGGGGCTCCGGAGGCTCTCAGTGGTTGCGCGGGTCCGGCTCTCGCTCCGTCTGGACCGCCTGCCACTGAGCCTCCCGAGCCCCTAAAGCCCGCTGCGCGAGATGCTGGAACATGGCAGCTGCGTTGCGGAAGCCGTAGAGTACGCTGACGTAGCTGCAGGGGAGGGCCCTCCTCCGACCGATCGCCGTCGGCGAGTAGGGCTCCTGAGAAGCGGCTCGGTTGAGACCCGTGATGTCGACGCAAACGCAAAAGCGGTCGCTTGGGGTGCGAGCAGGTGAACTTGGGGTTGTGCGGTTACACCCACTGCAGATGAGTCCTGCGTACTAAAGTTCCTCTGTAACTTGGTCGATGAAGTCCTGAGCCCCCAGCACTGAACGGCTCACGCTGGGCTCCCAAAAACGCGCATCAAGATACGCTTGCAGGTGGTGCTCGAACACCTCCCTCGAGGCACGGGTCAGTTCGGGGACACTCTAGAGGAGAGCCCCCAAGTCCGTCACGAGAGGGGCGTCGAGCGCGTCTCCCTATGCGAGGGTGGAGGGCGCCTCGTCAGCAGGCGCGAGTCCTGAGGCCAGGCCGTCGGGAACCCCCGCGTCCTGAGGTCCGCTGACGGGTAGGTTCTTCTTCTTCTTCTTGGGGGCGGTCTGCAGGGCGAGGACGGCTCCATCCTCATCGGAGCACTCGACCGACGCGGTCTGGTAGGCACGCTCCAGGGAACGCACCGCTTCCTTCTCGTCGGAGGCGATCGTGATGACTCCGCCGCTCTCGGGCATCTTGAGGACGTTGTAGCTGTGATGGGTCACCGCCATGAAATTGGCGAGGGCAGGAAACCCGAGGATGGAGTTGTACAAGAGGTGGATGTTGGCGACGTCGAAGTCGATGAGCTCTGTGTGGTAGTTGTCGCGGTCGCCAAAGGTGACGGGGAGGCGGACCTGCCCCATCGGGAGTGTGGTGCCGTCCATGACTCCGTAGAATGGCTTGGTCGGGTGGAGTTGATAGTAGGGAACCTGGAGCATCTCGAAGGTCTGGACGGAGAGGACGTTGAGCCCTGCTCCGCCGTCGATGAGGGTCTTGGTCACGAGGACGTTGCTAATTGTTGGGGTGCAGAGCATCAGGAGGGCGCCTGGGGCCGTAGTGCATTTGAGCTGGTCCTTGGGGTCGAAGGCGATGACTTGCTTGGTCCACCTAAGGTTGCGCGCGGCGTCAGGCCCGGGAAGCGCCGCGTTCACCTCATGGGCGAACTGCTTGAAGATGCGGTGGGAAGCCGGGGCATGGGCTCCTCCCAAGATGCATGCAACTGCACGCGGCTCCTGGAAGCCCCCTGCCCCGTCTCCCTGGCGGTCGTCGTCGTTCCTCCTTGGCGATGGTGGCAGTGGAGGTAGGCCTCCGTTGCCCTGAGGGTGACCCCCACGAGGCTGGTCGCGCTAGAGGGCGTCACGCGGCTGCTCCTGCCAGTGGTCTTCACGAGGCTGCTCATGCCACCCTTGGCGCGAGTTCCTGCCGTCCCAACGTCCTCCTGCTCGGCCTCCTCCACGGACGTAGCTGCGGTTGTCGCGCTCAGGGCGCTGCCCGACGCGCATCGCCCTGAGCTCCTGACAGTCGTTGGTGTTGTGGTTGTGGACGTTGTGGAAGACGCAGTACGGTCGGTTGTCTCTGGGGAGGTCATCGTAGCCGCAACCACGCTTCACTTCGGGCTCCGCAGCCATCACGGCGGGTCCCTTGCGCTTCGACTCCTTGGCCTTGGTCTTCTTGTCATCCGCCTCTGCCTCAGGCAGCTCCTGAAGGGAGAGGCGGCCTTCCTCCGCCCTGGCGCACTTTGCCGCGAGCTTGAACATCTCGAGGGCTGTGCACAGGTCCTCGTGAATGGCGAGCTCTTCCCTCATCCGAGAACGCGGAGATGATGGCCTCGTCCGAGACCCTGGGGATACGGAGGCGCATGGTGTTGAAGCGTTGGATGTACTTTTGCACGGTTTCTCCCGGCTGCTGCCTCACGCGGTGCAGATTAGCAACTGCCAGGGCTCGGTCGCGGGTGCCTTGGAAGTTGGCGGCGAAACGCTTGCGAAGCTCTTCCTAGGAGGAGATGGATCCCACGGGGAGGTTCACGAGCCAGGAGCACGCCGTCCTTCAGAGCCATGGGGAACCAGTTCGCCATGACTTGCTCGGTGCCATTGGATGCCTCGATGCTCGGCTCGTAGAGTTGGAGGAACACTGTGGGGTCGGTGGTGGCGTCAAAGCGTGGAGGCAGGTCCAGACAAGGCTTCGTAGCTCAGGGGCTAGGGCACGACATCCAGCCGCGCTCATGATCGCAGGCGCCCCCTGCGCCTATGGTGCTGGTTCTTGAGGTGCTCGCGCCATCACCTCCTGTGGCGCGCGGTCTGGCCCCTGTGGGCCAGGGGGCCCACGAGCCCCTGCATGAGGGTGCGGAATCACCTGGCAGCCCTCCTCGTCGTGCGCGTGGGCTCTGCTGGGTTGCTCACGTCGAGGGGCCTCGCGCCAGGCCTCCTGGCCGGCGTGGTGGAGTGGAGGCGGAGCCGGGACCCCGTGGCCCTCGTTCCCCGCCGGGGGCGACGGAGGACGTGAGGAGTGCGTTGGTGCAGGTGCTTCTCCAGCGGCGTTGACGAGCTCGGTGATGCGGTGGAGCCACTCGTCATAGAGGTCATCTACTGGGCGGTAGCGCAAGAGCTCCCGCGCCATCAGTAGTGCAGACTGCTGGTAGACCGGCCCGTGGCGGACCAGCGAGGACAACGCTGCGGCCGACGAGGGTGAAGGTGTTGCCGTGCGGCCAACCCGCCGCACGGACAGTGGCAGCGAGGAGTCCTGCTGCTCATGGACAACTGGGTCGGTGGCGGCGTTGGCGACCGGCGAGTTGGGGCGGAGCGGTGCGCCGTTGCCCGCGAGCGCCGTCTGAGCGACGTTTGCAGCGCAGCGGGCGGCGCGAGCTCGGCGGGTGTCCACCATGGTTGCGGAGTAGGGTCGATGACGTGAACGCGACGAGGTCGTTGGAGAGGAGAGATTTCGACACACCCCCTACCTGGCGCGCCAAATGTCGGATTCAGGGCTCCGCAAAACCCGTTAAGTTCGAACACAGGGGCGTGAACGAAGATCTCTCCCGCTCACGTCTACCTAGCACCTCGTTCTCGTCTCGGTGGAAGGATTCAAGTAAACAACGAACAAAACACACAAGAGTTTATCCAGGTTCGGGCCATCGGGTGGTGTAAGACCCTACTTCCTGCTTTGGTGGATTAGCCTCGGGCGAGCTGGGATACGAACTAGTACAATGAGTCCTGGGCTCAGGAGGTGAGCTCAGGAGGGTCAGGAGGCTAGTGTTCTTGCTCCTTGTGTGGTGGTACAGTGTATGAGTTGATCCCCCCCTTTGCAGTGGGAGTCCTAGCTACTTATATAGGCGGCCATGGTCCTCTTCCCCCGAAATGTTTAGGCGGGAAGGGATCCCACAATGGCCATTTTTAAGCGGGAACACAAGGACGTTCTTATCCTGACAAAAGCGGTATTCGCCTGCAAAAGGGATCAGGCGATGACACGGTGGTGGGCTCGACAGTGACATCCACTTGTCGTCCTTGCGGTCTTCGGTCTTGTTGCTCCAAAGAGGAAACCTTTGCCCCGCTCCTTGGGAACCAACGGCTGCGTTGTCCCCTTTGCACCGAAATGGCAACTGCGCCGCTGGCGGACGCTGGCACCCGGTGGTGTTGTGCATCACTGCTAACATCACTGCCTCCTCCTGAGGCAGGCTCGGCCTTGGATTCTCCGCCCCTCCGGAACGCCTTGCTGAGGCCGCTCCCGAGGAGGTCTTGACGTCGTTCTCATCGCGAGGCTTGGCCCCCTCACGAGCGTCTCGGACAGCTGGTCGATCAGCTGGGCCGTACCAGGCCGCTTGTAGGAGCGCGTCGCGGCCCGCAGACACGCAAGTCTGTGTACCCTGGTTCCCTGGACGCCGATAATGGCCCATACTCCCTCGGGGGTGGGGGGGGGGGTCCGGTAACCCCCTCCGGCACTCCGGTTTTACCCGATAACACCCGGAACACTTCTGGTGTCCGAATATAGTCGTGCAATATATTAATCTTTATGTCTCGGACATTCCGAGACACCTCGTCATGTCCGTGATCTCATCCGGGACTCCGAACTACCTTCGATACATCCAAACTCATAAACTTATAATACCGATCATCATCAAACGTTACGCGTGCGGACCCTACGGTCCGAGAACTATGTAGACATGACCGAGACACATCTCCGGTCAATAACCAATAGTGGAACCTGGATGGTCATATTGGCTCCTACATATTCTACGAAGATCTTTATCGGTCAAACCGCATAACAACATACGTTGTTCCCTTTGTCATCGGTATGTTACTTGCCCGAGATTCGATCGTCGGTATCTCAATACCTAGTCTAATCTCGTTACCAGCAAGTCTCTTTACTCGTTCCGTAATACATCATCTCGTGACTAACTCATTATTCATTTCCTTGCAAGGCTTATTATGATGTGTATTACCGAGAGGGCCCAGAGATACCTCTCCGCCACTCGGAGTGACAAATCCTATTCTTGATCTATGCCAACACCACGAACACCTTCGGAGACACCTGTAGAGCATCTTTATAATCACCCAGTTACGTTGTGATGTTTAATAGCACACAATGTGTTCCTCCTGTATACGGGAGTTGTATAGTCTCATAGTGAAAGGAACATGTATAAGTCATGAAGAAAGCAATAGCAGTAAAACTAAACGATCAAGTTTGCTAAGCTAACAGATGGGTCTTGTCCATCACATCATTCTCCTAATGATGTGATCCCGTTGATCAAATGTCAACTCATGTCTATGGCTAGGAAACATAACTATCTTTGATCAATGAGCTAGTCTAGTATAGGCATACTAGGGACATTCTGTTTTGTCTATGCATTCACACATGTACTAAGTTTTCGGTTAATACAATTCTAGCATGAATAAAAGACATTTATCATGATATAAGGAAATATAAATAACAACTTTATTATTGCCTCTAGGGCATATTTCCTTCACTAGTCAACCATATCGATCCTTACAACTGGTATCAGATCCTCGTCTCTTTATTAAGGACTTTACCGTCCAAAGAGTATGGGTGACAACGTAGTCGAGACAGAGGGACACTCTGGTGGAAATCCGTCCTTGTCTACCTCCGATGGGCACATTGAAAGAATCTTTGACGACCGAGGTCAAAGGCATGTTCAAAGAATTTCTCGAGGGACTTAAATTACCCACCGCACCGTTGGAAGTGGTTCGTCTAGCTAACAACGTGTCAGATGCTATTCCCGACAAGGGAGAAGCTAGTAGTGAGCAAGCCCCGGTGACTAAGAATGGGAGTGGCATTTTTGATCACTCCGCACCTCCCATCAATTATGGAGGACTCGTTCCCACCCCGCATTTAAATTTGGTTGGTCCTCCTCCTAAGTTTGTGAAAAATGCTAATTTTTCTACTTGGACGTTTCATTTCAAATGTCATTTAAATCATTGCTCTACTGATCTTTAGAGAATCATTGAGCAAGGTTTCTACCCGCATGATCCATACAACTTAACTCCAAGAGAAGCTGTGGATCATCAATTCAACGAGTCCATTCTTTTCATTCCTCAAGAAGCTATCCCTCTCGAAGACATTGCACACCTTCGACCTTTCTTCGTGGCCAAGGAAGCATGGGAGCATGTTGGCTCCTTGTACAAGGGGAGCGCAAGCATTCAACGCTCAAACTATGAAGTTGTGCAAGATGAAGCCGATGAGTTTTCCATGATCAAAGATGAAGATCCGTGTAGGATCGAAAGTAAGTCTAGAGGGGGGGGGTGATTAGACTACTTGACAAAATAAAAATCTGCCTTTAGATCATGCAATGTGTTTGGCAGTTTCACAAGTAAGATCAATTCAAGTAACACCCTACACATGCAATTCTAGAGTATATGCAGCGGAAAGTAAATTGCACATGTAAAAGAGAGGTGGAGAAGATCAAAGGCAGTTTGGTGACACGGAGATTTTTGTCGTGGTTCCGATAGGTGGTGCTATCGTACATCCACGTTGATGGAGATTTCAACCCACGGAGGGTAACGGCTGCGCGAGTCCACGGAGGGCTCCACCCACGAAGGGTCCACGAAGAAGCAACCTTGTCTATTCCATCACGGCCTACGCCCACGGAGGACTAGCCTTACTCGGGGTAGATCTTCACGAAGTAGGCGATCTCCTTGCCCTTACAAACTTCTTGGTTCAACTCCACATCATCAAGACGGAGGCTCCCAAGCGACACCTAACCAATCTAGGAGGCACCACCCCCCAAAAGGTAATAGACGGTGTTGATGATGATGAACTCCTTGCTCTTGTGCTTCAGATGATAAACTCCCCAACACTCAACTCTCCTCACTGATATGGCTGTGGTGGAAGAAAGATTTGAGTGGAAAGCAACTTGGGAAGGCTAGAGATCAAGTTTCATATGGTAGGAATGGAATGGCTTGATCTCAACACAAGGGTAGGTGGTTCACTTCTCAGAAAGTGTATGGTAGAAGTGGTGGTACTTTCT
>LR738709.1:382814209-382831018 GCA_902687465.1 Secale cereale | reverse complement strand
CCCTTTATCGGTGGGACCGAAACTCAGAATCGGTTTGACCGAGAAGCTAGGGTTTGGAGAAACAACTGAAGTGGTTCATCTCGGTGGGACTGAGTTGGAGAAATCGGTGTGACCGAGATGTTAGGGTTTGTAGAAATAACTTCATCTCGGTGGGACTGAGTTGGATTGACCGAGATTACTTATGGGTGTGTTTGGTAGTGAATAGTGCTGATAGTTGAGGGAGTTAGATCACCAAGCACTTGAGCAACAAGAACATTAACACAACCTCATCCCCTTTTAATAGTATTGGCTTTTCCTATGGACTCAATGTGATCTTTGATCACTAAACCATAAATAGAGTCTTGAGCTTTTGCCAATGCTTGTCTTAGCATTTTGAGGGGTCCACTTCTTCAGACATTTCCATCCCCACATCATCGAACTTTTCTGAAATGATTCTCAAGAGAATATTAGTTCAATGATATATATGTTGTTATTAATTACCAAAACCACCCGGGGATTAGTTGCACTTTCAATCTCCCCCTTTTTGGTAATTGATGACAACATATAGATCAAAGCTTCGACAAAAGATATAATCAATGAATAATATCGTCGCTTTGAGAAGTATGTGATAAACAAGAGCTCCCCCTAAATTTGTGCATTATTTAAAATTTGCGTTTGAATGCAAATGCACAATCGATTAGGATTATGGGTCACTCTTCCATGTCACATACATCTTGGTGGAGCGCACAAAATGATAAGAATGAATAACATGCACTTAATCACCAAGACAAAAGTAAATAGCCATACAATAAGGAATAGCACATGATAAGCAATAAGCACACATTAAAGCATAGTATGACTAAGCACTCATTAAGGTAGCATCAAACATAGTAGCAAGCACACTTAAAGTATCTGGAACCAAAAGAAACCAAAGTATCTCAAGGAAAACCGGCAAAAGAACGAAAAGACGAAAGAGCACTCTCTCTCTCGAAGCCCTATGATCTATAACAATTTCTCCCCCTTTGGCAACAAGTTACCAAAAAGTTCGAAAAGGTATAGAGCTAAACGTCACTGCGGGCTCGACTGGCGGCTCCCGTCTGGGTTGATGTCGGTGTAGAGATGGCTGCATCTGCGAAGACTTCTGCTGAAGTCTGCGGTGGAGGAGTGGATGCTGGAGCTGAAGGAACTGCTGGAGCTGTAGCTGGTGCTGAAGTGGTAGCCCTGGAGTCTGTCACTGGGATAGCTGCAGACCTGGATCCTCTGGGAACCGGAGCAGTCTGGCGATGAGAGTCCTGGACTAGATCATCCTGCATAAGCTCTGCTCTCTCCTGCCTAGTCTCCTCCATGTCTGCCTCAAGCTTGTTGACAGACACCTGAATCTCAGTCAGCTTCACGTCCAGAGCGTGGATCTTGTCCTCGACAATCCTCTCAAGGCTCTCCTGAGATTGCTCAATGCTGGCCAGGCGTTGTTCAATTCTCCGGGTTGCTTCAAGAATCTGATCTCCGAAGCTCTTTGGCTTAGCTGCTGCTGCTGCTGCCTCTTTGTCAGCTTTAGCCTTCTTCGCAGCTTCAATCTTGGCTTGCCCTTCAACTGAGGTGGGATCCTCTTCATCCATCACAACTACGTTGTCCTCATGCTCTGGCTGCAGTGGCAAGTGCTTCCTATCCAACATGAATTTGCCCGTGCCAAACTTGGCGTTGATAAGCATCTGTATCTGCGGCGCAAACCCACACGACCTCTTCTGGTCAGCTGCAGTCCTCTTGATGGTCTCTACCATCAAGTCCATCACTTTAAAAGGTGCCTTCTCATCGAAAATGTGCAGCATGTTGATAGAATAGCCTCGTATCATCCGGTGGTCACCTGACTTAGGCATCAAAGTATGCCTCAGGATAGTGTTAGTGGTGGTCAGACCTGCCTGGAGATAATACACTGAGCCGAGTTTCCATCCCTCCAAATCAGCAGCTGGGATCTCCTTGTACATATTCTTCATAGAATCATGACTCTTCTTAGGAATCCCATAGACATCAATGTCGTCCTCTCTCTGCACTGGAGCGTTCAGAAGTTCTGCCCATTCTGCAACAGTTGAAGAAAACCTTTGACCTTCAGTCATCCAGGTGATCTTGCCATCAGGATAGAAATGGGCTGTGGCATAGAACTGCATGATCATCTCGTCATTCCAGGCTGTCAGTTCTTGACCCACAAAATCAGCAACTCCACATGCAGTAAAGCTCTCATGCACATGGGGAAAGAAGTCCCGATGCTCTCTGCTGTCAATATACTTCCAGTCGACATACCTGGTGTCAGCAACAATGGGCTTCTTATCCATTAGCACTGTCTCATAGAAATCCTGCTGCTCTCTGGTGTGGAATCTGGGGTCAACAGCAGTCCTTCTTCTTACGGCATATGGATCAGACTGTCTCCATAGCCTGAGACCTTTGTCCTTTCTTGCCTTCATATCCTCAGCTTGAGGATGAGCATCATTGTGGAGTGGCAACTTGGGACGGAGCTTGAGCAACACATGCTCTTCATCTGACTCAGAAGGTGGCATCTCACCTTTGTTCTTCTCAGAAGCTGGAATGCTTCTGGTTGTCCTCTTGGGCTTCTCTGGAGCTGCCTTAGCTGGAGCAGGCTTCTTGGGCTTGGAGGAGGCTTGAGCCCGAATAGCATCACCCATGAACTTAGCTTTCTGAGGAGGAGGCTGGGGTGCATCTTCTTCTTCTTCTTCAGCAACTTCTTGAGGTTCAGCATATACAACTCTCTTCCTTTTGGAAGTCTTCTTCACCTTGCTTGGAGCTGGCTCTTCCAAGTTGAGCTTCTTAGCAACTGCAGACTGCTTCACTTTGCTTGTGCCTTTCTTTGGCTGCTGCCCTTGGAGCTCTTTGGCAACCACTTGCCTCTTTGGCTTGGAGGTAACTTCCTCAGCAACAAAGTCGGAATCCTCATCATCAGACGTTCTCTTCTTCCTGGTTCTCGTAGCAGCAGGAGGCAGACCACTGGGGGTACTCCTCTCACCATCATCACTAGAGCTGCTAGCCTCAGGACTTGTACCTGCCTCTGGAATCTCAGCAAACGGTGATTCGGACCTGTTCTGGCTGTCACTGACATCTGACATGGCTGAAAGACCTGTGAATAGATAAGGTGTAGGCAGAGTAGAAGAGTTATCACAACTGCAAAAGTTTTTGCAAAAAAAAAAATGAGTTCAAAAACTTAGTTTTGAGTTTTCACAGAATGTATTTCGGTCAAACCGATTTCAAGTTTCGGTGTAACCGAAGTGTTCAACAGAACCTACACACCACTTTCGGTCAGACCGAAATGGGTTTCGGTCCTGCCGAAAACTTAGGGTTTCACAGAAACTTTAATTCGGACATTCCGATTTTCACAACTCGGTCAGACCGAACTATGTAGTGCAATGGTCAGAGACCAAATCGGTCAGTCCGAGTTTCAGGAATCGGCTTCACCGAGATGCATTCCGTGGAAACCTAAACCTAAGAATTTTCCTCGAAACTAAACGATCTGAACAATGTATTGGGATCATATCAAACGTGGATTGAATCAGGGCAGTCCTATCATGCAAGAATCAGAAGTGGAGCATGAAAGGGATTGGGACACACCCTAACTTGGTGGTGTCCCTCTACGGCGGCAACGGCGGAGAAGATTACCGTTGACGGCGGCGGAGACCTGCGGCGAGGGCGCACAGGCGACGAAGGCGACGATCCTTAGATCAGGGCGACGGCAGCAGGGGTCTTGGAGGGCGAACGGTTTGAAAGGAATAGATCGCGCGCAGCCCTCAGTATATATAACCCCGTGCTGTCGGTGGGACCGAGTTGAAAAACTCGGTGTCACCGAGATGCATAATTGCAGTGCAGTTACGCATATCGGTCAGACCGAGATTTTGAACTCGGTTTCACCGAGATGAAACCTTGATCAATCTAAGTGTTTCGGTTGGACCGAGATTGAGAAACCGGTCAGACCGAAATGGACTTAGAAGGTTTTGGAAGTCAGCCTTAGACGAATCGGTGGTTCCGAGTGCTCCTCACTCGGACTGTCCGAAAAAGACTTGTTCAAAGTTGTGATATGAGCATGAAAAGAATTTTTGAGACAAGAAAGCATAGATAGCTAGGGAAGGTGCTTAGGCATTCTTGTCCATCCATTTGGCCAGAAGAAGAAACCAAAACAATCAAAACCACAAATGGATGTCCTTGAATGGATAAAATCATGCATTCAACATGCTCACACAATAAGATAGCAAATGAAATATGTGTCAAACATGCACAACCAATCACTCTAGCTACTAGCACACAATTTGTCGATGACTAGGTCATCTATATATGAGTATGTTGACTTAGGAGTCAAATGAGAACATTTGATCATAGGTCATACTCATCGTTTAAGCACAAGTGGGGTTACCACTTTTACATAAAGCATTTATGTGTTCACATCATTAGAAGATGCTTTAGCTCAATTTTTTTTTTAGAGCAAAGCTCCCCCTAGATGTGAGAACCCCTTTTAAAGGGTCAAACTAACCTTGGGTTGTCGTAGAAGACTTCATGTAGATGTTGAAGACGTGGATGCTCAATGTTGATGTAGATCATCATGAGTTAGGAGCAATCCTTTGAATTAGGGCACTTTCAATACCTACATGGGTTAGTCCCACAAGGAACAAACAAGAATATCCATAGACATAGAGTGAAGTACACAAAAGATGATGTCCATGAAAGCAATGATTACCTTGTCCCTTGACTTACCAACAAGAGGGTTTGTGACTCCATGAACAAGTGCATGATGTGGAAGTTGATTGCACAAGTTCTTGCCAAAATGAATATGAGTGAAGTTTGTTGGCGGAGTCACCCTCAAGAACCTACTAGTTCTTCTTCTTTGGGATCCACATCATCTCGATGGGAATCCTTGGTGTTGTAGTTGAGCTTGACGAAGTAGAACTTGATGTGTCCTTGGGAACCCACTTGACCATGGCTTGAGGTGCTTCAATGAATGCATCAATCTCCTCTTGAAGCTTGTCCTTGGCCTTTAGCTTGTGGTCTTGTGGTGGAGGGTCATCTTGAGCTTGTTCCACATTGGAAGAAGTAGGATCATACTTCTCCTTTTGTGAAACAAACTGTGGAGTAGGGTATTGACCTTCTTCCCATTCAACACCTTTGGCGTTGAACTTTCGCTCAAAACCAATCCCTTGATTCTTCCGGCGTCTTCCTTGTTTGCGAACAATCTCCTCAAAGTTCTTGCTTCCGGCAAGACTCTTGTAGACACCTTTCTCTATGATTTCCTTCAATAGGCTATTTTCTTGCTCAAGTGTAACTTGGCTTGAAACATTGTTAGTGGAATCAAGAGAACTACTAGAAGCAACAATATTGGATTTAACATTGGTATTGTTACTACTAGAGGAAGAATTTTTCTTATGCTTGTCATGCTTAGTCTTAATAGGTGGCAAGAAATTAGACAAGAGAAGTCGTTTGGCAAGATATGAAGAACTCTTCTTTCGAAGATCGTCATTGATCGCTTTTAGAAACTCATGTTCTTGCTCTAGAGTGAGCTTCTCGAAGCGTAGCTTCTCATGAGATCTTAGGAGCTCTCTATGATCTTCTTGAGTTGTTTCATGAGCTAACTTAAGAGTGTTTAATTCTTTAGTTAGACGCTCAATCTCCTTCATAGCATTGTCATTCGACTCTTCTCGACTATAAAGACTACTAGCATTTTCATCATTACTAAGCTCACTAGATTTATCATGCAAGAGCTCATCTTCACCAAGTAAGTCATCCTCATCACTATCAAAGTCAATGAATTCAGGGTGTGTTACCTTGGGGCCTTTAGCCATGAAGCATCTTCCAATTCCCTCATTTGGTGAATCAAATAAGTCGTAGGAGTTGGAGTTGGAGGATACGAGTGCAAGTCCGGCAACACCTTCATCTTGACTATAGTCGGAGTTGGAGTGATAGCTTCCATCGGATTGACTGTCAGAGTCGGAGCCGGAGACCCATTCACCAACATGAGCTTGATGTCTTCTTCTTGTGTAGCTCCTTGATGACTTGTCTTTCCTCTCCGAATCCTTGCTTCTCCGAGAGGGTCTTCGTTCATAACGATCATCTCTACTCCTTCTCTCTCTCCGAGGTGACTCATCTCTTGCTCTTCTTCTTGGAGATTCTTCTCTTCTCTTGTGGGGAGCCGTACACTCGTTTGAGAAGTGTCCGGGTCGTCCACAATTGTAGCAGTTTCGATCACGACTAGAAGATCTCTTTCCATCATATGATCTAGACTTTGAGCTTCTTTCTTTGCCTCTATTCTTGTAGAACTTGTTGAAGTTCTTGACCATTAGGCTTATGTCTTCATTGGAAATTTGCTTGTCACTTGAGGTAGTAGGAGCATCACTTGTAGCTTTGTAAGCACCACTTGACTTGTTGTGAAGCTCTTCCTTATCCTTAAGTGTCATCTCATGAGCAACAATCCTTCCAATGACTTCAGTTGGCTTGAGAGTCTTGTAGTTTGGCATCATTTGGATCAAAGTGCACACGGTGTCATACTTTCCATCCAAAGCTCTGAGAATCTTCTTAATGATGAATCGGTCGGTCATTTCTTCGCTTCCTAAGCCTGCAATCTCATTTGTGATGAGAGCAAGCCTAGAGTACATTTCAGCGACTCCTTCACCATCCTTCATCTTGAACTTGTCAAGTTGACCTTGAAGAATATCTAGCTTTGATTCCTTAACAGATTCAGTACCCTCGTGCATTTCAACCAAAGTATCCCAAATCTCTTTAGCATTCTCAAGACGGCTGATTTTGTTGAACTCTTCGGGACACAAAGCATTGAAGAGAATGTCACAAGCTTGAGCATTGTTTTGCAACATCTTCAATTCTTCGGGTGTAGCTTTGCGATCCGGAACTTTTCCATCTTCAAAGAAGTCACCTTGCATACCAACACAAATAATGCCCCATGCGGCTGGGTTATGACCAAGAATATGCATTTTCATTTTATGCTTCCAACTAGCAAAATTTGTACCATCAAAGTAAGGACCTCTACGATAATTACCTTCACTAGACGCCATACTCTCCTAGGTTGTGAAACCAAGCTTATGGAGTCCAATGCAATGGAAACCAAGGCAATGGAGACCAAAGCTCTGATACCACTTGTAGGATCGAAAGTAAGTCTAGAGGGGGGGTGATTAGACTACTTGACAAAATAAAAATCTGCCTTTAGATCATGCAATGTGTTTGGCAGTTTCACAAGTAAGATCAATTCAAGTAACACCCTACACATGCAATTCTAGAGTATATGCAGCGGAAAGTAAATTGCACATGTAAAAGAGAGGTGGAGAAGATCAAACACAGTTTGGTGACACGGAGATTTTTGTCATGGTTCCGATAGGTGGTGCTATCGTACATCCACGTTGATGGAGACTTCAACCCACGGAGGGTAACGGCTGCGCGAGTCCACGGAGGGCTCCACCCACGAAGGGTCCACGAAGAAGCAACCTTGTCTATTCCATCACGGCCTACGCCCACGGAGGACTAGCCTTACTCGGGGTAGATCTTCACGAAGTAGGCGATCTCCTTGCCCTTACAAACTTCTTGGTTCAACTCCACATCATCAAGACGGAGGCTCCCAAGCGACACCTAACCAATCTAGGAGGCACCACCCCCCAAAAGGTAATAGACGGTGTTGATGATGATGAACTCCTTGCTCTTGTGCTTCAGATGATAAACTCCCCAACACTCAACTCTCCTCACTGATATGGCTGTGGTGGAAGAAAGGTTTGAGTGGAAAGCAACTTGGGAAGGCTAGAAATCAAGTTTCATATGGTAGGAATGGAATGGCTTGATCTCAACACAAGGGTAGGTGGTTCACTTCTCAGAAAGTGTATGGTAGAAGTGGTGGTACTTTCTGATGGCTCTCCTCACGAATGAAGAGGGGGTGGAGGGGTATATATAGCCTCCACACAAAATCCAACCGTTACACACACATTTGACCAATCTTGGTGAGACCGAAGTGAAAACTCGGTCAGACCGAAAGTTCAAATATAGTGAACGTTGGGATTTTCGGTGGGACCGAAAATACCATCTCGGTGTGTCCGAAGTGAGTCAAAGGTTAGGGTTTGCCATCTCGGTGTGACCGAAAACAACAACTCGGATATTCCGAAATGCTGTCAATTGGTTACAGAAGGTTGGCAGTCCATTTTCGGTGAGACCGAAACTCAGAATCGGATGGACCGAGAAATTAGGGTTTGGGGAAATAACTGAAGTGGTTCATCTCGGTGGGACTGAGTTTGCAGAATCGGTTTGTCCGAGATTACTTATGAGTGTGTTGAAAAGTGAAGAGTGCTGATAGTTGAGGGAGCTAGATCACCAAGCACTTGAGCAACAAGAACATTAACACAACCTCATCCCCTTTTAATAGTATTGGCTTTTCCTATGGACTCAATGTGATCTTTGATCACTAAACCAAAAATGGAGTCTTGAGCTTTTTCCAATGCTTGTCTTAGCATTTTGAGGGGTCCACTTCTTCAGACATTTCCATACCCATATCATCGAACTTTTCTGAAATGATTCTCAAGTAAATATTAGTTCAATGATATATATGTTGTTATTAATTACCAAAACCACCCGGGGATTAGTTGCACTTTCACCGAGCAGGATACCTTCAACAACAGATGGATGATACGTCTCTAATGTATCTATAATTTTTGATTGGTCCATGCTATTACATATTCTGTTTTGGATGTTTAATGGGCTTTATCATACACTCTTAAATTATTTTTGGGACTAACCTAGTAACCCAATGTAGGATCGAAAGTAGGTCTAGAGGGGGGGTGATTAGACTACTTGACAATATAAAAAATCTGCCTTAAGATCATGCAAAGTTTTTGGCAGTTTCACAATTAAGATCAATTCAAGTATCACCCTACACATGCAATTCTAGAGTATAAGCAGCGGAAAGTAAATTGCACATGTAAAAGAGAGGTGGAGAAGATCAAACGCAGTTTGGTGACACGAAGATTTTTGTCGTGGTTCCGATAGGTGGTGCTATCGTACATCCACGTTGATGGAGACTTCAACCCACGGAGGGTAACGGCTGCGCGAGTCCACGGAGGGCTCCACCCACGAAGGGTCCACGAAGAAGCAACCTTGTCTATTCCATCACGGCCTACGCCCACGGAGGACTAGCCTTACTCGGGGTAGATCTTCACGAAGTAGGCGATCTCCTTGCCCTTACAAACTTCTTGGTTCAACTCCACATCTCAAAGACGGAGGCTCCCAAGAGACACCTAACCAATCTAGGAGGCACCACCCCCCAAAAGGTAATAGACGGTGTTGATGATGATGAACTCCTTGCTCTTGTGCTTCAGATGATAATCTCCCCAACACTCAACTCTCCTCACTGATATGGCTGTGGTGGAAGAAAGATTTGAGTGGAAAGCAACTTGGGAAGGCTAGAGATCAAGTTTCATATGGTAGGAATGGAATGGCTTGATCTCAACACAAGGGTAGGTGGTTCACTTCTCAGAAAGTGTATGGTAGAAGTGGTGGTACTTTCTGATGGCTCTCCTCACGAATGAGGAGGGGGTGGAGGGGTATATATAGCCTCCACACAAAATCCAACCGTTACACACACATTTGACCAATCTCGGTCAGACCGAAGTGAAAACTCGGTTAGACCGAAAGTTCAAATATAGTGAACGTTGGGATTTTCGGTGGGACCGAAAATACCATCTCGGTGAGACCGAAGTGAGTCAAAGGTTAGGGTTTGCCATTTCGGTGAGACCGAAAATATAAACTCGGATATTCCGAATTTATGTCAACTGACCACAGAAGGTTGGCAGCCCTTTATCGGTGGGACCGAAACTCAGAATCGGTTTGACCGAGAAGCTAGGGTTTGGAGAAACAACTGAAGTGGTTCATCTCGGTGGGACTGAGTTGGAGAAATCGGTGTGACCGAGATGTTAGGGTTTGTAGAAATAACTTCATCTCGGTGGGACTGAGTTGGATTGACCGAGATTACTTATGGGTGTGTTTGGTAGTGAATAGTGCTGATAGTTGAGGGAGTTAGATCACCAAGCACTTGAGCAACAAGAACATTAACACAACCTCATCCCCTTTTAATAGTATTGGCTTTTCCTATGGACTCAATGTGATCTTTGATCACTAAACCATAAATAGAGTCTTGAGCTTTTGCCAATGCTTGTCTTAGCATTTTGAGGGGTCCACTTCTTCAGACATTTCCATCCCCACATCATCGAACTTTTCTGAAATGATTCTCAAGAGAATATTAGTTCAATGATATATATGTTGTTATTAATTACCAAAACCACCCGGGGATTAGTTGCACTTTCAATCCGTGTGAACTTTATCAGAGATTAACCGGTCTCACTCCGAGATCATGGGAGCAAGGATACGGATGACAATAGCATCAAGCGCAAGTTTCTCAAGGCCATGATGCCTTATCACAAGGCCATGTCCTCGGTCATCCACCAAAGACCGCACTTCCACACCTTGTTCTCAAGTGAAGTGTTGGATGAGCTCGTTGCCATGAGGATCTTGGACAAGACCGCCGACAATGCGGTGTTGCATGCTCGATCAAAGAAGCCCAACCTTGCATTGAAGGCCAAGGCTTTTGTGGAAGAAGAGGATGAAGAGGATGAAGATGAGTGTTGCCCATAAGTCACCAAATATGCCTATCATGAGCACATGGCTCTTTCATCACGGTAATTTTGGGGCAACAAGAAGAAGTCAAGGCCCAACTTCAACAAGAACAACTCAAGTGGCTTCAAGGGCAAGCGACGAGTGAGGACATACTACAATTGTGTCAATGTGAGTCACTTTGTTGTAGGTTGCCCATATGAGAAAAGAGAAGACAATGGAGGCAAGCTTATCCGAAAGGACAAGGCCAAGTCTTATCCGACCAAGAACAACTCCACCAAGAAGACTCCTCCCAAAGGATTGGTGGCCCAAGAAGAATATGATGAGGATGACGATGATGAAGAAGACGATGATATGGTTACCATGGCCACCATTGCTATTGCAACAACTCAACGGTCATCCCTCTTCGACTCCCCAAATGAGAACATCACCGCCAGGTGCCTCATGGCTAAAGCCACTAACAAGGTAACCCCCAACATCAATTCTACCATCACTTCTAATCCTTCATTGACGGATTGCATTGATGAGAGTGAGGGGGCGGAGGAGGAGGAAAATGAATTTGAGTTGCTTATGAGTAAGCTCAAAGGTAAACCCAAGAAGCACTTCGTTGCTCTCTTGGAACAACTTGGTGAAGCCAATGACATGATCGAGGCTCACGAGGAGACCATCTCTAAAATGGAGGGTCATAGTCGAGACTATGCCGATGAGATTTTGATTCTCTCTAATGCTCTTGAGGAAGAGCATGGTCTTCGTTTGGCTTTTGAGGAGTCACACAACGATGATCATGCTAAATTAAAGAAAGATCTTGATCATGCTTTAGTTGTCTCTCGTGTGCTCAATTCCGAGAAGGCAAAACTTGTGGTTGACCATGCTAGACTCAAGGAGGAGTTTGATACACTTGAAAAGGCACACAAGGTATTGAAGATTGTACATGCTAGCCTAGAAGAGTCTCATGACCAACTTCAAGTTTCGCTAACCAAGGAGAAGGCTACTTTTCCTCGCATGGTTTTAATTGCTAATGCAAATGCTACTAACCCATGTTGCGAGCATGTGCATCTTATTGAAGAGAATGCCAAGTTGAAGAAGCAACTTGAGAAAGGCCTTGTGTCTTGCATACAAGGTGACAAGAACCTCAATGATCTATTGAGCAATCAAAAGGAAGTTGTTGCCAAGGAAGGAATTGGGTTGCACCCAAGCCCAAGAAGAAGAAGAACGACAAGACCAAGCAACCCCCTCCTCTCAAGAAAACCTTTGTGAAGGAGGGAGAGGGTACTCCTAAGAAGAAGAGGAACAATGTGCAGGGTAGTGGAGTCAAGAAAACCACTGCCACTCCTCCCAACAAAGCAGACGACTTTAACCCGTCTTATGTGTTATGACGTGCTAGTGATGGACATGTTTTTGCTAAATTTCTTGGTTCTTCTTATGAGTGCATTGAATGGTCTATTTGGGTTCCTAAGACCCTTGTTACTAACCTCAAAGGACCCATTACAAAATGGGTACCTCAATCCAAGCATTGATCTCTTGTAGGAGTTTGCTTCCGGTGGGGGATCTTGGTTGCTCGATAGTGGAGCCACAAATCATATGACAGGAAGCAAAGACTTGGTGGTGGATGTGCACAAAGGTTCATCTATGGCCACCAATGTCGAATGGTGTGATGCTTCATCTTCAAAGGTATTGGGGCTTGGCAAGTTTGTCGTTTCTCATGATCTCACAATCGAGAAAGTCAAGCTTGTTGAGTCCCTTGCATACAATATACTTTCCGTTCGTCAACTTGCACTCACGGGCTTTGCTACATATTTGATATTGATACCGTGGCCCTCTTGTGGAGCAAGGCTCTTAAAGTAGCCTTCGTTGTGCATGTCGAGAATAGTCTCTATGTGGTTAACTTCTTGGAGCGACCCACTAAGACCGCGACATGCCTAATGGCTAAAGTTGATGTGGGGTGACTTTGGCATCACCATTTAGCCCATGTCAATATGAGATCTTTGCAAAGTCTTCTCAAGGGGGCCACGTATGTGGACTAACAAATGTTAGTTTTGCCAAAGAACGTGCTTTCAGTGCTTGAATCAAAAGAAAGCTACATGAGAAGGCTCACCCTCCCACGACTAGCATCTAGTCAACGAGACCTTTAGAGCTCCTCCACATGGATCTCTTTGGGACTCAATCCTTTGATAGTCTTGGAGGTAGAAAGTATTGCTTGGTGATTGTAGATGATTATTCAAGATACACCTGGGTATACTTCCTCAAGAGGAAGAGTGCGACCCAACAAACCGTCATCAACTTTGCAAATGAAGCTCAACGACAACATGATGCAAAGATCTTGATGATTCGAAGTGATAACGACACCGAGTTCAAGAATTACACCTTGGATGAGTTTCTTAGTGATGAGGGGATCAAGCATCAATATGCCACGCCGTATACCCCTCAAAAAAATGGTGTGGCGGAGAGAAAGAATCGTACATTTATGGACGCGGCAAGGACCATGATGGCGGAGTTCAAGTCTTCGTGCAACTTTTGGGCCGAAGCCATCAACACCGCTTGTCATGCATCCAATCGGCTCTATCTCCGCAAAGGCTTGAACAAGACTGCATATGAGATACTTACCGGTAACAAGACCAAACACAAGTACTTCCGGGTGTTTGGTTGTAAGTGTTTCATACTCAAGAAAGGTGTTTGTTTGTCTAAATTTGAAGCTAGAGCTCATGAGGGCATATTTGCTGGTTATGCTACAAACTCTCATGCTTACCGTGTCCTCAAAAAGTCCAATGGACTCATTGAGGAGACATGTAACGTAGAGTTTGATGAGAATAACGGCTCCCAAGTGGAGGAAAGTGGTACTTATGATGTAGGTGATGAAATTCCTCCTCAGGCCATAAGAAGAATGAGTGTTGGTCATATCCTACCCATTGAGGAACCCCTTGTGGCTGAAGGAGAAGGAAAATGTTCCACTCAAGTGGAACCATCACCAACCCAAGACCCACATGCTTTCGAAGAACAAAGTGAAGGCCCTCAACCCAATGAATAAGGCCAAGTGCAAGATCAACCGCAAGATGGTGATGATCCATCAAGTGATGCACAGGGCCAAGTTCCCTCTCCCGAGCATGTTCAAGATCAAGAGCAAGCTCAAGATCAAGATCAAGCTCATGACGACGCTCAAGATGATCAACTCATTGCTCCTCAAGTATGACTTGAAGAGCAATTGGAGCGTCGTGCTGCCAAAGTTGCTTCCAGGCTCGCTTCTAAAGAGCATCACATGGAGAATATACTTGGAAGCATCACAAAGGGGCTAAGCACTCGTAGACAATTAGCAAACTATTGTGCTCATCAAGCGTTTGGCTCTTGTGTTGAACCTCAAAAGGTCTATGAGGCGCTCGAAGACCCCAATTGGCTCAATGACATGCATGAAGAACTCCATAACTTCGAGCGCAACAAGGTGTGGCGTTTGGTGCCAAGGTCGAAGGAAAACCATAATGTGACGCCCCCGATTTGACCGTACACTAATCATGCACGCAAATGTGTACGACCAAGATCAGGGACTCACTAGAAGATATCACAACACAACTCTAGACACAAATAAAATAATACCAGCTTTGTATTACAAGCCAGGGGCCTAGAGGGCTCGAATACATAAGCTCGAATACACAAGAGTCAGCGGAAGCAATAATATCTGAGTACAGACATAAGTTAAACAAGATTGCCTCAAGAAGGCTAGCACAAAACATCAATGCGCGAAAAGGCAAGGCCTCCTGCCTGGGACCTCCTAACTACTCCTGGTCGTCAGCTGTCGCCACGTAGTAGTAGGCTCCGTCGGGGTAGTAGCAGTCATCAAGTGTGGCATCTGGCTCCTGGACTCCACCATCTGGTTGCATCAACCAGCAAGAAGAAAGAAGGGGGAAAAGGGGGAGCAAAGCAACCGTGAGTACTCATCCAAAGTACTCGCAAGCAAGGATCCACACTACATATGCATCGGTATCAATGAAAAGGGTAGTATCTGTGGACTAAGCTACAGAATGCCAGAATAAGAGGGGGAGAAGCTAGCCCTATCGAAGACTAGCATCTTCTGGAATCCACCGTCTTGCAGCAATAGGGGGGAGTAGAGTAGTATATCATGCCATATTTATGTTGTTGTTCCAACGCTCCGGGATCCTTTCTTGACTCCCGAAGCAACACATCCAAACAATGCCTCAGCATCCAGTTCTAGTTGTAGCGATCGGGATACAACTCCAAGTGTCCGTTACCGTAGGACAGGCTATCGATAGATGTTTTCTTCCCTGGAGGGGTGCACCAACTTACCCATCACACTTGCTTAACTCCGGCCGGACACACCATCAGGTCATGCCCACCCTCGGCCAAACAATACGCTGCAACCCGACCTAGGCCTAATAGAGAGGTCATGCACGCTGGACTAAAACCTATGCCCCCAGGGGTCATGGGCCAATCTCCCCGGGAACTCCTACACGTTGCGTACGCGGCAGGTGAGCAGACCTGGGCAACCTCCTTAAAAAGGTAGGTGCTTACGCAGTCCAACCCGGCGTGCGCCGCTCAATCGCAATGACGTCAGTTAAGCTTCGGCTGATGCATACGACGCAGAACACCCATACTATGCCCACGTGATGGTTAGCGCTATCGGGCCAGAGGCCCCTTGGATCAAATATACAAACCTTTTAGTGTCTTGGGAACGCGCGGTAATGAGCAGAGACTCACGAACATGTGACCCCATCGCCCTGCCTCGAGAACTTGCGGCAAGGGCGAGTGCCTGGCCACACCTCGTATTTATCTCGCGGGCACCTTCCAGGTCAACCCGACTACACATCACTCGCAATTAAGCTCGCGCAGGTACCCCTCAGGGTCGACCCATCTTTAGTAACCAGGTTCAGTGTAAAGTTATAGTAACCATAGTAACTGTGTGTCTGACACCAAAGGGAAACCTGAGGAAATCACCCTCGATGGAATTCCACCTGATGTTTATCATCAAGGTGAACGAAAGAGGAGTCACCCTCAAGGTCCACTATTGAGGAGTTGCATGAAAGTGTCGTTATCGGGAGTGGAGAAAGTGGAATCACCCTCGATGACCACTACCGATGAACTAACCTACAAGGTTAACATCAGAAGTGTTGATGAGGTCTCACCCTCGGCACTCGATAGTAACCCAGTAGTGTCGAGCAACCAAGGGGGAAGTGATGTGCAGTGCCGGGTCCTGGTCTTCGATCCCGTTCATCGGGTCTTCTGATAATCCAGCGGGGCAGTCGGGACAAGGTAGGGGGTCACTGGTGGATCTCTAACCAGCCTATACTAAGCAGTTTAGTATAAGCATGTAAGGTATGAAAGCAGTATCAACAACAGGTTATGCATCAGAATAGGATCATACAAAAAGTAGTAGCAGTTCTAATGCAAGCATAAGAGAGAAGAGAATGGGCGATATCGGAATGATCAAAGGGGGTTGGCTTGCCTGGTTGCTCTGGCAAGAAGGAGGGGTCGTCAACACCGTAGTCGATCACCAAGGTAGCATCAGCCTCGCGGTCTATCGGAGAGAAGAGGGGGAAGAAACAATAAATACAAAGCATACTGAGGTACAGAGAAACACAACGTGTCAACACGCAGCGCTAGGGTGCTCTAACGCGGTGGTACACGATACCGACGAATGAGGGTAACATCCGGGAAAGTCTCCCCGGTGTTTTGTGTTTTCGGACAGATGAATCGGAGGGGGGAAAGTTTCAGGCTCACTAGGCTAGAGACGTGTGGCAAACGAACGGATCGCATATTCGGATTCGTCTCGTCGTTCTGAGCGATTTTCATATATAAAACATTTTCATCCGAGTTACAGATTATTTTATATGATTTTCTAAAGTTTTAAACATTTTCTGGAATTATTTATTTATTTAAATATAACATTATCCAGAATAGTAAAAGGTGCTGTCAGCATGACATCACCATGACGTCAGCAGGTCAAACCCAGTTGACCAGAGTCAAACCTGACGTATGGGGCCGTGCTGTCATTGGCTCAACTAACTAACTACTGTTTAGATTAACTAATCTAGTTAATTAGGTTAATTAAGATTAATTAATTAAATATTTTTATTAATATATTATTTTTTTAAAAACTTTTTTTAACCCTGGGGCATGGGGCCCGTGCGTCATAGGCTAGGGGGTCTAACGGGGCGGGCGTTAACGGGCGCTGGGGTGGGGCGC
>LR738709.1:382802297-382814030 GCA_902687465.1 Secale cereale | reverse complement strand
GCAGGCGCGGCGGGCGGCCAGCGCCGGGGTGAGGGCCGGCGCCTGGAGCCGGCGAGGGCGGCCGCCAGCGCGAAGCCGAGGCAGGCGGGAGGTGCGGCACGCGTGGGGGAGGCCACGGCAGGAGGGGGGGGTTGGCGGTGAGGGCCAGCGGGGCATGCGGTTAGGCGACGCTGTCCCGCAGGGCGGGCGCAGCGAGGCCGGCGCGGACCGCTGCGGCGGCGCTGGCCAGGAGAGGTACGGCGACTGGCGGCAAGCCGGGGTGCGGGAGCTCGCGCGTAGCGCGCGGACGCGAGCATGAGCAGCGGTGGCCTCGGCGGTGATGCGGACGGCGGCGACGGCGACGGTAGCAGTGAAGTACAGTAGTACAACAAGGCAAAAAGCGAGAGAGGAGGCGTCTGAAGCTTACCGAGGAGGCTCAAGTAGGCCCGATGATAGTTTAGGAGTCGCACACCGACAGAAGTGGAAGAAGGTTGCCGGCGTTGATCCGAGGGAGAAAGGCGGGGATGGGCTCGATCTGGATCTCGTAGACGAAGCAGCTAGCATCGACGGTTCTTCTGGACACGCTAGCGGGGCTCGGGTCGCCGAGGAGCACGCGGACGACCAAGATGATGGCGATGGCGGCGCGTCGAGCGTAGCGGCTTCGGGCTCCCGGGGGCGGAGGTGAGCCCAGAGGGGTGGGGGAGGAAGTGGATCTGGGCGAGGGGAGAGGGAATCAAGGGGACGTGGGGGTCTTTATCCTCTCCACGATGGCGCCGGCGAGGTGGTCGAGGCCGACCCCTCCCCTGTAGCGACGCGGTCGATGGAACTGGGGAGATTGGCGCAGGGGTAGGTGGGCCGGCTGGCCTAGGTTGGCCAAGGCCCAGAAGGCAGGGGGTTCTCTCTCCTTTTCCCTTTTCATTTACTTTTAATTTCTGTTTTATTTTATTTTCACATCTATCTTAGTTTTGTTAAATGTGAAACTAGCTCCATGAATTGGGGTACAAGATAACCCACAACCACAAAAAGTTTCACACATAAATAAAATAGTCTGATATTTTTAGAAATTATAAAAGGCATTTATTTAATTGTTTTAGCTACTGTTTTATTTACTTTAGTGCATTAAACCACTTTATAAAAAGTTGGTTCACCACCACAATTAGTAATGGAATATTTTCCACACTATGAACATTTTAGTTTGCAGATTTGAGAAATTTTGAATTTCACTTTTATTTTGAAATTTGATTTCATCTGGAATAATGCAAGAGACAAGAGATAATGATGAACCAACACTTGTTTAGCAAAAGGATTAACTTAACCCCAAGGTTACTGTAGCACCATTACACCGTGTGTTACAACTCTCCTCTTCTAAAAGAAATTCTCGTCCCGAGAATTAAGAGGTAGAAGGAAAAAGGTCGGGATAATCTGCCCAAAGATTATCCTCGCGTTCCCAAGTGGCTTCATCTTCAGAATGATTTGACCATTGCACCTTGAGGAACTTGGTAACCTTCCAGCGGGTTCGACGTTCGGCTTCTTCAAGAATGCGGATCGGATGCTCTTTGTAAGTGAGATCATCTTGAACTTCAATCAATTCTGGATCCACTTCATGTTCTGGATCCTTGAAGCAACGACGGAGCTGCGACACGTGGAAGACGTCATGGACGTGAGAGAACTATGGTGGTAACTCCAGTTAATAAGCCACCAGTCCACGACGGGCGAGAATGCGGAAGGGACCAATGTAGCGCGGGGCTAGCTTGCCCTTGACTCCGAACCGATGAGTGCCTCTCAAAGGAGTGACACGCAGATAAGCTTGTTCACCAGGTTGATAAGTTGAACCCCAGTGTTTCCGGTCATAGTTGCTCTTCTGGCGAGACTGGGCCGCCTTGAGATTACCCCGGACAATGCGAACCTGCTCTTCTGCTTGTTGAATAATGTCTGGACCAATGAGCGTCCGTTCCCCAGTTTCTAACCAATTCAGAGGGGTTCGACACTTACGTCCATAAAGCACTTCGAAGGGGGCCATCTTCAAGCTGGCTTGATAACTGTTGTTATAAGAGAACTCCGCAAAAGGGAGAGATTCTTCCCACTTCTTGCCGAAAGAAATAACACAAGCCCGAAGCATGTCTTCAAGAATTTGATTGACTTGCTCGACTTGGCCTTGGGATTGGGGATGATAAGCAGTGCTCCAGGTAATATGAGTTCCCATCACCTCTTGGAAACTATCCCAGAACTTCGAAGTGAAAATACTACCACGGTCTAAACTGGTCTCTTTCGGAATGCCGTGGAGCGACACAATTCTGGAGATATACAAGTTTGCTAATTGACTAGCAGTGATTGTCTCCTTGACTGGCAGAAAGTGAGCAACCTTCAAGAATTGGTCGATGACGACAAAGATGGCATCATTACCTTTCTAAGACTTAGGAAGGCCAGTGACAAAGTCCATCTGAATCTTATCCCACTTCCATTCAGGAATCAGAAGCTGTTGTAGAAGTCCAGCCGGTTTTCGATGTTCTGCTTTGACGCGACGACAAACGTCACATTCTTCGATATATCGAGCAATGTCTTGCTTCATGTTAGACCACCAGTACTTCTGACGAATGTCTAGATACATCTTAGTACTTCCCGGATGAATAGAGAGAGGGGTGTCATGTGCTTCTTTCATCACCTTCTCAGTCATAAGCTCGAAGCGGGGTACCACTATGCGATCTTTGAAGTACAAGGTCCCATCTTCAGCAAGTGAGAAATCTCTGGATTTCTCTAAGGCAAGATCATTTTTCATTAGATCAACGTGAGCATCTTTGGCATGAGTAGACTTAATTGCTTTTAATAGAGTTGGTTCCAAGACAAGGTTATTCAGAGAACCCTGTGGAACTAGTTGAAGGTTCAGCTTGCAAAGTTCTTCATAAAGGCGAGGTTGAGCTTTATGAACCATGTGGTTATTGCAATAAGACTTGCGGCTCAGGGCATCAACCATGACATTAGCCTTGCCTGGGGTATAGGAAATACCCACGTTATAATCTGCTATAGCCTCCATCCACCTTTGCTGGCGGAGGTTCAGATCTGGCTGAGTAA
Organism: Secale cereale; assembly: GCA_902687465.1. Lineage (NCBI taxonomy): Eukaryota > Viridiplantae > Streptophyta > Magnoliopsida > Poales > Poaceae > Secale > Secale cereale. The sequence goes on along the minus strand of LR738709.1, from coordinate 382,810,982 downwards.
ATAGATACTTCAGACTCTGATGATCGGTAAAGATCTCGCAACGATTACCGAGAAGGTAATGTCGCCACAGCTTCAATGAATAAATAACCGCTGCAAGCTCGAGGTCATGAACTGGGTAGTTTTCTTCATGAGAACGCACTTGACGAGAGGCATAAGCAATCACCCTGCGCTCTTGCATTAGGACACAGCCTAACCCTTGACGTGAAGCATCGCAATATATGACGAAATCCTTCTGAGAATGCGGAGGAGCAAGCACTGGGGCAGAAGTCAGCTTGTCCTTAAGAGTCTGGAAACTATCCTGACATTTTTCAGTCCATTCAAACTTAACGCCTTTGTGTAGCAGATTGGTCAGTGGCTTGGCGATCTTGGAGAAGTTCTCAACGAAACGACGACAGTAGCTGGCGAGTCCGAGAAAGCTTCTGACTTGCTTGACATTCTTGGGAGGGGTCCAGTAAAGAATAGCCTAAACTCGCACTGGGTTGACGACAATACCATCCTTGGTGATCACATGACCAAGGTAGGTTACTTCGGGTAGCCAGAATTCACACTTAGAATACTTGGCATATAGTTGATGCTCTCGAAGCTTTTCCATAATAAGACGAAGATGTTCAGCATGTTCTTCTTTATTCTTCGAATATACCAGGATATCATCCAGATAAACCACGATGAACTTGTCGAGGTAATCCATGAATATATAGTATAGTTCATCAGACGAGAGAATGTCGCTGGAGCATTGGTCAAACCGAAGGACATGACGGTGTACTCATAAGAACCATAACGAGTGACGAAAGCGGTCTTTGGAATATCCTCTTCACGAACACGGATCTGGTGGTAACCCAACCTCAAGTCAAGTTTAGAGAAAACTGATGAACCAGCCAGTTGATCATACAGATCGTTGATCCGAGGAAGCGGATATTTGTTCTGAATTGTAGCTTGGTTGATAGGACGGTAGTCTTGGACCAAACGGTTCGTGCCATCCTTCTTCTTCACAAAGAGAGAAGGTGCTCCCCAAGCAGAGGAACTTGGACTAATGAATCCACTGCGAAGAGACTTGTCGATTTCCTCCTTAAGTTCGAGGAGCTCATGAGGTGGCATCTTGTAGGGTCATTTGGCAATAGGAACGGTGCCTGGTTTCAAGTCGATGACAAATTCAACAGCCCGGGTAGGGGGTACGCCTGGGAGTTCTTCTAGGAAGACATCTTGGAAATCACGAACGACTGGAATCTTCTCAATGCCCTCAAGAGGTGCTGCGTTCAACGCATTCAAGGCATAAAGTCATGCCTCGGCATTTTGAACAACTTGAGCATGGTAGCTTACTATCTCATTCGATGGATGTAGGAGATGAACGACTTTGGTGGCGCAAACGATAGAGGCAGTATGTGCTTTCAACCATTCCATTCCCAGAATGATATCAATATTGGAAGACTCCAATATAATGGGGGAAACATGGAATTCCAACCCTTCAATTTCAATAGGGACGTCGCGACCAATCAAGGTAGTTTGACACTGGCCCGCAGGGGTGCGTACCACTATCGGAGTGTTCATGGGCTCGCATAGAATGTCGTGTGCGTAAGCAAATTTTTCTGACATGAATGAATGTGATGCTCCTGAATCGAATAACACAGAAGCCGGTACTGAGTTCACGAGAAGAGTACCCATCACAGTAGCAGGCTAGTCTTAAGCTTCATGCAGATCAACGTGGTTAGCCTGACCACGACCATAAGGTCTAGCATTTATGTTGCGGGGCTGATAGTTACCACGACCAGCAGGAGGAAGAACAAGTTGATTCTGATTCTGAGGACAGTTCCTAGAACGGTGACCCGGAAGGCCACACTTGAAGCATAGACCATCCTTGGGGTTGGAAGCAGGTGCTCGGGGCGGTGCAGTCTGAAAAGGCTACCTCGGCGGTGGGAGAGGCAGACGTGGTGCAACATATGATTGTCTTGGTGCAGGTGTAGTTGGACGATACATACTATGGGGGATCCAAATCCGACGCTTCTGTGCGGACGGGCCGGAAGATGAGCTAGTGTCACGACTGCGCCCGAGGGATCCCTGGTGTTCCTAAAGACCAGTCTCAACCTAAATAGCCTTGTTCACCAAGGTGGCGAAATCGGCAAAATCATGAGCGAGAAGTGCTAGCTTGATATTAGGGTGAAGTCCATCACGGAACTTTTCTTGCCTGCGAGCATCAGTAGCAATGTCTTCTTCAGTGTAGCGGGACAAGTCCAAGAATTCTCCCTGATAAGCATCTATAGACTTGCTGCCTTGGATGAGGTTGCGAAACTCTCGCTTCTTCCTGTCCATGATTCCCTGAGGAATGAAGCGGGCACAGAAGGCGGCTTGGAAATCCGGCCAAGTGATGACCGTTCTAGCAGGTAGGGTGCGCCTGTGGCTGTCCCACCATTGAGCAGCGGGGCCCTTCAGATAGTATGCCGCGAAGGTGACATAGTTGGCAGGGGCTACATCAGCAGACTCTAGCTCGAAAGCGATGTCACGGAGCCAGTCATCAGCATCCAGTGGTTGAGTTGAGCTGTGGTAGACGACATGGTTGAGTTGTGCAAAGTATTGCAAAGTTACTGGGGCTGGCTGCTGATTCATATTTGGGCGAGGAAACTGAGCCATCACTCCTTCCATGAACTGGCGATTCAGCTCAAACTGTTGCATCATTCAGACAAAGAACTCAGGCGGTGGTGGATCATTGGCACCACGGCCACAACCACCTGGTCTAACCATCCTGCTAACATGTAACAGGGGGTAGTTCAGCATTGAGTATTTGCAAAGACAAGGAATTATTCATTATCTAACATGTAGAATGAACGAGGTTCGACGGGTACCACATAGTAGTCGGCAATACAAAGTGGGGTACTTATTCAAAATACTAACCTAAGGAATAGCTATGGCTTATCCAACTTTGGGGTGAATGTGGTCACGGGATCCTAATGTTAGAGTTAGTAAATTCGTTTAACCCGAATAGAAGAGAGTTTAGAGTCCCAGAGTATAGACGAGGAGTAAAAGATCCTAGTACCACCCAATTGGCGACGTCGGCCCGTAAGCCACACATCCATGTTAGTAAAACGATTTTTCAAAGACTAGACTCAACTTCGGGCAAGGAGTTGGAAAGGGGGGTTCCTACAGGCAGTCAGCTCTGATACCAACTTGTGACGCCCCTGATTTGACCGTACACTAATCATGCACACAAATGTGTACGACCAAGATCAAGGACTCATTGGAAGATATCACAACACAACTCTAGACACAAATAAAATAATACAAGCTTTATATTACAAGCCAGGGGCCTCGAGGGCTCGAATACATAAGCTCGAATACACAAGAGTCAGCGGAAGCAATAATATCTGAGTACAGACATAGGTTAAACAAGATCGCCTCAAGAAGGCTAGCACAAAACATCAATGATCGAAAAGGCAATGCCTCCTGCCTGGGACCTCCTAACTACTCCTGGTCGTCAGCTGTCTCCACGTAGTAGTAGGCTCCATCAGCATAGGAGCAGTCATCAAGTGTGGCATCTAGCTCCTGGACTCCACCATCTGGTTGCATCAACCAGCAAGAAGAAAGAAGGGGGAAAAGGGGGAGCAAAGCAACCGTGAGTACTCATCCAAAGTACTCGCAAGCAAGGATCTACACTACATATGCATCGGCATCAATGAAAAGGGTAGTATATGTGGACTAAGCTGCAGAATGCCAGAATAAGAGGGTGAGAAGCTAGCCCTATCGAAGACTAGCATCTTCTGGAAACCACTGTCTTGCAGCAACAGGGGGAGTAGAGTAGTATATCATGTCATATTTATGTTGTTGTTCCAACGCTCTGGGATCCTTTCTCGACTCCCGAAGCAACATATCCAATCAATGCCTCAGCATCCAGTTCTAGTTGTAGCGATCGGGATACAACTCCAAGTGTATGTTACCGTAGGACGGGCTATCGATAGATGTTTTCTTCCCTGCAGGGGTGCACCAACTTACCCATCACGCTTACTTAACACCGGTCGGACACACCATCAGGTCATGCCCGCCCTCGGCCAAACAATACGCCGCAACCCGACCTAGGCTTAATAGAGAGGTCATGCACGCCGGACTAAACCCTATGCCCCCAGGGGTCATGGGCCAATCGCCCAGGGAACTCCTGCACGTTGCGTACGCGGCCGGTGAGCAGACCTGGGTAACCTCCTTAAAAAGGTAGGTGCTTATACAGTCCAACCCGGCGCACGCCGCTCAGTCGCAATGACGTTAGTTAAGCTTCGGCTAATGCATTCGACGCAGAATGCCCATACTATGCCCACGTGATGGTTAGCGCTATCGGGCCAGAGGCCTCTTGGATCAAATATCCAAACCGATTAGTGTCTTGGGAACGCGCGGTAACGAGCAGAGACTCATGAACATGTGACCCCATCGCCCCGTCTCGAGAACTTGCGGCAAGGGCGAGTGCCCGGCCACGCCTCGTATTTATCTCGCGGGCACCTTCCAGGTCAACCCGACTACACATCACTCACAATTAAGCTCGCACGGGTACCCCTCAGGGTCGACCCGTCTTTAGTAACCATGTTCAGTGTAAAGTTATAGTAACCATAGTAACTGTGTGTCTGACACCAAAGGGAAACCTGAGGAAATCACCCTCGATGGAATTCCACCAGATGTTTATCGCCAAGGTGAACGAAAGAGGAGTCACCCTCGAGGTCCACTCTTGACGAGTTGCATGACAGTGTCGTTATCGGGAGTGGAGAAAGAGGAATCACCCTCGATGACCACTACCGATGAACTAACCTACAAGGTTAACATCAGAAGTGCTGATGAGGTCTCACCCTCGGCACTCGATAGTAACCTAGTAGTGTCGAGCAACTAAGGGGAAAGTGATGTGCAGTGCCGGGTCCTCGTCTTCGATCCCGTTGATCGGGTCTTCTGATAATCCAGCGGGGCAGTCAGGACAAGGTAGGGGGTCACTGGTGGATCTCTAACCAGCCTATACTAAGCAGTTTAGTATAAGCATGTAAGGTATGAAAGCAGTATCAACAACAGGCTATGCATCAGAATAGGATCATACAAAAAGCAGTAGCAGTTCTAATGCAAGCATAAGAGAGAAGAGAATGGGCGAAATCGAAATGATCAAAGGGGGTTGGCTTGCCTGGTTGCTCTGGTAAGAAGGAGGGGTCGTCAACACCGTAGTCGATCACCAAGGTAGCATCAGCCTCGCGGTCTATCGGAGAGAAGAGGGGGAAGAAACAATAAATACAAAGCATACCGAGGTACAGAGAAACACAACGTCTCAACATGCGGCGCTAGGGTGCTCTAACGTGGTGGTACACGATACCGGCGAAGGAGGGTAACATCCGAGAAAGTCTCCCCGGTGTTTTGTGTTTTTGGACAGATGAATCGGAGGGGGGAAAGTTGCAGGTTCACTAGGCTAGAAATGTGTGGCGAACAAACGGACCGCGTATTCGGATTCGTCTCGTCGTTCTGAGTGTTTTTCATATATAAAACATTTTCATCCGAGTTACAAATTATTTTATATGATTTTCTAAAGTTTTATTCATTTTCCGGAATTATTTATTTATTTAAATATAACATTATCCAGAATAGTAAAAGGTGATGTCAGCATGACATCACCATGACGTCAGCAGGTCAAACCCAGTTGACCAGAGTCAAACCTAACGTGTGGGGCCGTGCTATCATTGGCTCAACTAACTAACTACTAATTTAGATTAACTAATCTAGTTAATTGGCTCAACTAACCCACAACCACAAAAAGTTTCACACATAAATAAAATAGTCTGATATTTTTAGAAATTATAAAAGGAATTTATTTAATTGTTTTAGCTACTATTTTATTTACTTTAGTGCATTAAACCACTGTATAAAAAGTTGGTTCACCACCGCAATTAGTAATGGAATATTTTCCACACTATGAACATTTTAGTTTGCAGTTTTGCGAAATTTTGAATTTCACTTTTATTTTGAAATTTGATTTCATCTGGAATAATGCAAGAGACAAGAGATAATGATGAACTAACACTTTTTTAGCAAAAGGATTAACTTAACCCCAAGGTTACTGTAGCACCATTACACCGGGGTGTTACACATAATGTCATTGGAACCAAATGGATCTATAAGAACAAGCAAGATGCTCATGGGATTGTCATTCGCAACAAGGCTCGTTTGGTGGCTCAAGGCTACTCCCAGGTCGAGGGTATCGACTACGGTGAAACCTTTGCCCCCGTTGCTCGCCTTGAATCTATTCGTTTGTTGCTTGCGTTTCCTTCTCATCATAACTTTAAATTGCAACAAATGGATGCGAAAAGGGATTTTCTTAATGGTCCTATTAATGAGTTGGTGTATGTCAAACAACCCCCGGGGTTTGAGGATCCTAAGTTCCCCAATCACGGGTATCGGCTCGATAAGGCGCTCTATGGCCTTAAACAAGCCCCACGACCGTGGTATGAGCATCTTACCGAGTTGTTGCAAGATTGTGGGTTTGAAATTGGGAAAATCGACCCCACTATTTTTACTAAGAAGGTCAAAGGGGAGTTGTTTGCATGCCAACTATATGTTGATGATATTATCTTTGGTTCACCTAAAAAAGCTTTCAATGATGAGTTTGCCGCACTCATGACCGCAGAGTTTGAGATGTCCATGATGGGAGAGTTGAAGTTCTTCCTTGGGTTTGAGATCAAACAAATAAGAGAAGGAATCTTCATCAAACAAGCCAAATACACTTAATACACGCTCAAGAGGTTCAATCTAGGCGACTGCTAGGAATCATCCGGTAGATGCAAGCGCAAAATAAACCGCCTCCGGAGCCCTTGAATTAGAAGTATATCAGCCGTGTGATTAGTCGCCCAGTTTTTTATTTGCTTGAGACATCAGGCCTGTGTGTTCACACCTAACGTGGCGGTCAGGGAGAAACTGTGTTCACACCTCACATCGCTTTCACCACATGTAGCATGCAAAGTGAGTTGTACAGCGGCGCATCTTGTGACTGGCTACTGATGCATTTTTTCTTGTTGTACATACGACATCAGCAAACAAAGCACAACTATAGCTAGCTGCTTGTGCTCATGACAAACTATTGTTGACCTTTGCAACAATTTTTAGTACTTAACAAAAATCCACTCAAACTTTTTCCAAAAAATTATGGTGCATCCTAGGCATTAGGTTCTAAAAAAACCTGGCGTGTAGCCAATGGGACGCAATGGTGGTCCCAACATTGCCTTCGCCTCATGCGTACTCCTTCCAACTAGCGGCCTTATCGCAACATCCCTCCATACCCCACCAGTTCCGCTTCGCAACAACATCACAACATCTTCGACCGCCGTTGTAACAACATCAGTGACAAACATCACAACATCTTCGACCGCCGTCGTAACAACATCAGTCCGTGCATGTACATTAGCCATAACACGTGCAACATGACCTTAGCGGCCACAGCATCGGCGATGCTCCTGAAGCACCGACACACTGGGTGAAGCTTCTGAAGCACCGACAACACTCACATAATGGCTGCAACACCAGAAACGACGTCGACTACTCCAACATCACACGGCTAGCTTTGCAACATGGTGCTTCTGCTTTGCAACAAAAAAATAAAAAGGACGAGCAACTTGCGGTGGAAGCCGCTGACCTTGCATCATCGTACACCCGACTTGCAAACACTGAACGCCCCCTATCGCGGACCCAATCGGCCATGCAACATCGCGCGACTTGTTTTGACCCTTCGCGCATTTGATCTATGAAAAGATCGGTCGGGTCACGACCTTTGGATCCGCCGTAGGATAGTCATCTGATCTAGATGGTGAGGTCTGCAACATGGGTCATGTTGCGCTCGATCACTGATGAGGTTTGCAACATGGGTCATGTTGCGCTCGATCACTGATTAGGTTTGCAACATGGGTCATGTTGCGCTCGATCACTGATGAGGTTTGCAACATGGGTCATGTTGCGCTCGATCACTGATTAGGTTTGCAACATGGGTCATGTTGCGCTCGGTCACTAATGAGGTTTGCAACATGGGTCATGTTGCGCTCGATCACTGATTAGGTTTGCAACATGGGTCATGTTGCGCTCGGTCACTAATGAGGTTTGCAACATGGATCATGTTGTGCCTGGAGGTTTGTAACATGGTTCATGTTGCGCTCAGTCATTGATGAGGTTTGCAATATGGGTCATGTTGCATACGAAGGTTTGCAACATGAGTAATGTGCCGTCAGACGCGCACGTTGCGCTCGGTCACTAATGAGGTTTGCGACATGAGTCATGTGCCGCTTAGTCGCACATGTTGCGATCGGTCATTAATGAAGTTTGCAATATGGATCATATTGTGCTCGAAGGTTTGTAACATGGTTCATGTTGCGGTCAGTCATTGACGAGGTTTGCAAGATTGGTCATGTTGTGCTCGAAGGTTTGCAACACGAGTCATGTGACGCTCGGCCGTGCATGTTGCACTCGGAAGTTTGCAATATCAGTCCTTGTGTTAGGAGCTTTGCAACATCGGTCATGTTGCGCTCGAAGGTTTGCAACACGAGTCATGTGACGCTCCGCCGTGCATGTTGCACTCGGAGGTTTGCAACATCAGTCCTTGTGCTTGGAGCTTTGCAACATCGGTCATGTTGCGCTCGAAGGTTTGCAACACGAGTCATGCGCCGCTCGGCCATGCATGTTGCACTCAGAGGTTTGCAACAT
>LR738709.1:382705833-382802156 GCA_902687465.1 Secale cereale | reverse complement strand
CATCGGTCATGTTGCGCTCGAAGGTTTGCAACACGAGTCATGCGCCGCTCGGCCGTGCATGTTGCATCGGAGGTTTGCAACATCAGTCCTTGTGCTTGGAGCTTTGCAACATCGGTCATGTTGTGCTCGAAGGTTTGCAACACGAGTCATGCGCCGCTCGGCCATGCATGTTGCACTCGGAGGTTTGCAACATCAGTCCTTGTGCTTGGAGCTTTGCAACATCGGTCATGTTGCGCTTGGAGGTTTGGATGACGAGTCCTTTGCTACATGATCCATGTTACACTTGAGGGTTTGCAATATGACCCGTGTTGCGCTCGAAGGTTTTGCAGTCGGGCATTTGCAACATGAGCCATGTTGTCACCACAAGATACCTCCTCAGCCGATTTGCATCAGCAACACCACAAACATTAGCACTGTAGTCGTTCACCTCTATCACCATTAGTAACACAGTCACATAGCCCTCCAACCACAACATCCATTTACAGCATGGTGTCACCTGCGACAACATTCGGCTAGCAGTGTCACACGTCCATCTTGGAGTAGCTCACATCGGTGTTGCCGCGTCACATGGTCAAAAATACTTTTATATTAGGGAAACCCTTGTAAACGGCGCGCCGGCCGAAGCGTTGCGCCGGTCGCGCGCGGGCTGCTCAGATCCAGCTGGATCGAACGACGCGGGGGGCACGCGATCGCTGTTTGCTTTTTTTCTCAGACTTGAAATACTCACCCCCCTCCTTGCGCCCATCCACCCATCCATTCCTACCTCTCGTTCCTCAAGCTAGAACCATGGCGGTCGGGCACGCCTGAGGAGGATGCGCTGGACGTGCTCCTCCGTCTCCGCCGAGCCCACCACCTGAGCCTCCACCGCCGCCACGGCGGCCGTCTCGTCCCCGTTCATCTATGCGGCGGCTGCGCTCACGGCGAGCTCACGGTGGCCAGTAGCTCCCCTCGCTCCATCGCCGGAGGCCAGGAGCTCTCCTCGCCGGCCGCCATGGCTGCCTGCCGCCATGCTCGAATCCACCCCGCGTATACAAGTGTTGCAACCGTCACCTAGAAAAGCTTCAACAGCTGTTGAAAAAAGCTTCAACCATAGACACACAAGCTTCAATGGCACTTCACAACAAGGGGAAGTTGCAACCGTAGTTGGATTTTGCTACTACCAGCGAAGCTTTTTGCTACATCCATCAGGTGGAGCTGCGACCTCACGACGACGACAACGACGATTTTGCTGCAACCGTAGACACGGTTGAAGCTTTTTTCGTCCACGGTCGAAGCTTTTTCTGCAACACTTCATACACGGTTGAAGCTTTTTTTGTCCACGGTCGAAGCTTTTTCTGCAGCATTTCATACACGGTTGAAGCTTTTTTCGTCCACGGTCGAAGCTTTTTCTGCAGCATTTCATACACGGTTGAAGCTTTTTTCGTCCACGGTCGAAGTTTTTTCTGCAGCAAAATGCTACAACCATTGACATAAAATGCTACAACCATTGACATAACAGTCGAAATGCTACAACCATTGACATAAAATGCTACAACCGTTTATAAAAAAGTTTCAATGCAGCACATCGGGTGGGTCTGGTGCGACTGGCCGAATTTTTTGGCCGGCGCACCGGCGCCTAGCGTTGGCCTTTATATTATGGGACGGAGTGTGTCCCTTGTAAGTTGTAACTTTCCTATGCAACAAATGTCCATTTGGCCGCAGCAAAAACATCAAGAAAAATACACTGTGCAAGAAAGACGTGCGACAGCATGGTGAGCATCATCGCGTCATGGTGAACAACGGCTTGCATGTGCAAGGCAAAAAGTAGCAGCAACGGTGGGCCAATAGACAAATGCATGAAGCGAATGAAAAAAAAGTATACGTGAAGCACCCGGAGTAATAAATTAGCTTACGTGAGGCAGCCCTGGGAACGCTTGCGGCGGAATCAGCCGGGACCACAGCCACGTGGCAACGGGGCAAGGCGGATGATGCCGGCGCTGTGATCAGCCGGTTTAAAATGAACGTTTTCCTTCAATCTAAGTGATGTCAAGCCGGCTAGTACTCCTATGCCTACCAAGTGCCAACTTGACATTGATCCCAATGGTAAAGTGGTGGATCAAAAGGAATATCGTTCTATGATTGGATCTTTGGTTTATCTTTGTGCATCTAGACCGGATATCATGTTGAGTGTGGGAATTTGTGCACGGTTTCAAACCTTACGTAAGGAAAGTAAATTTGTGGTAGTCAAGTGAATCTTTCGATATTTGGCTCATACCCCAAACTTTGGCTTATGGTACCCAAGAGGAGAAAACTTCAACCTTGTAGGTTTCTCGAATTTGGATTGGGCGGGAGATAAAGTGGATAGGAAGTCAACTTCTGGAGGTTGCCAATTTCTTGGTTGCTCTTTGGTGAGTTGGTCTTCCAAGAAGCAAAGTTGTGTATCTCCCTCTTCCACCGAAGCCGAGTATGTGGCGGGCGGCAGTTGTTGTGCTCAACATCTATGGATGAGGCAAACTTTAAAGGATTACAGTGTCACTTGTGACAAAGTGCCTCTTTGGTGTGACAATTAAAGTGCCATCAAGATTTCTCTCAACCCGGTGCAACACTTCAAGACGAAGCATATTGAGATTCGGTATCACTTCATCAGGGAGCATATTCGGCGAGGAGAAATTGATCTTCATTATGTCAACACTCATGATAACCTTGCAGATATCTTCACGAAGCCTTTGGATGAAGCAAGATTTCGCGAGTTAAGGCATGTGCTAAATATCGTAGATTTGAGCAATTTGGATTGAACCTGTGCACACCTCCCATACACACCATGTGTGACGCCCCAGGACCGACGCTCCAGAAGACTTCTAGCTATTCCAGGTTTTTCCCGTGTCTTTCATTTGTGCTTGCTTTATTTATGTTTGCATTGCATCATGTCATCATGCCATAATGTCTTTAATTTAAAAAAAAACTCAACTAAATAAATTGTTTGGATCTTCGGTCCATTTAAATCAAGGGAATTCACTGGTGACTTCTCTTTATAACATATCCTCCCGATAGTAGGGAGCTATTATAAAAATATTCCATTGCTTTGGAATCACCATAACACACTTACAGTTTACGTTCCTTGTATTTTTTTTAATCTCAATTCCTTGCCTCAAACTTTGTCGATAATTCTTTCATCACTTTCCCAAGCTCCACCTTAAACTTCGACACTTTTTGACCTCCCTATGACCTACTTCGTATGCAAAACCATTTGAATTAAATTCAAATGAGTTTGATTCAAACTTCACCCACATGTTCATTTTCATTTTTCTTGGATCAAGCTCATTTTTGTGAGTCTGATAAATTAACTTCTTGCCCAAACTCGACTCCAATCTCACTCGACATTTCTTCCAAGTTTTTGTTTCCTTGAAATAGAGAGAAGAATTAAGAGGAAGAAGAGAGTGCACAGCCCAGCAGGCAAGAGGCCCACCGCGGCCTCCTTAGGCCATCCATCCCAGCAGCCCACATAGGCCCAACCGATCCCTCCATAACCCTAGCCCCAACCCCTCTCGATTCCCCGCTGCCTCTCCTTGCGTTCCTGTCCGCCGCAACACCCACACACTCGAACCCCATCGCCTCCAGCTGTCTCCCCCGCGCCCTGATCCGCCTCGTCCTGCGCCACCAACCTCCTTGCCGGCGCCCCGCGTCCTCGACCTAGCATCAGGTCATCGCTGCGCCACTTGCTCCTCCTCCTCTGCCCCGCGGCCCTCACCGTCCGCTGAGGCCCGCAGCGCCGCAAACGCCCAACTCCGGCGGCCCCATCACCCCGCGCCCTCGAGCTTCCTGCTGCCCCGGCCGCGACCTTCTCACGCGCGAGCGCGCCCGAGTCCTTCCCTGCCTATCTTGCTTCGGCCATGCCCACGTCGTCCGAGTCTTCACATGCCCGGCCTCTTCCTCGCCCCGCCGGTGCTCTAGTCAACGCCGACGACCTCAGATCGGAACTCCACCACAGCACTTGTACCAGGTGCCGGTGCCTTGCTGTCTGCTGCTTCGTCTGACAGTACGACCTCCCTCGAGCGCGCCCTCTCCTCCCTCGTCTGCGCCCTCCAGCGCACGCCCGCGCGACCCTGTCGTTGAAGACCCGTCTCCGAATAGTTCGTCGTCAGGAGTTGCTTCCAGCTGCGCCGCCGTCCGTCGCCTTCATTGACGGCGAGCACTGCCGTTGTCCTGCTCGACGGCGCCAAGTCCGCTCTGCATTCCTACTTCTCCGTGCATTTTTGTTGGTCACTGCTGTCACCGGAGGCCCCTTGTGTTGCTTGGTTTGGACCATCAAGATCGGCTACATGGACGCCAAGACCCATACCCGTACCATCAAGCATCGTCTTCAAGAGATTTTGACAAGTACCACAACGATGTGCCAAGTACCACGACATCCATGTACGTCTGCATGTAACAAGAAGCACCGCCGTCTCTGGAATCGCTAAGTACCACGACGACCAACGCATAGTACCACTACGTTGGCCATGTACGACTACCGCCGCCGTGGATCCGACAAGATGATGTGTACAACTACGAAACACGTACGACCTCATGGTCGAGACCGCAAGTACCACTACATCGACGTGTATGACTATGGGGATTCACCAAGTTCTGCTTCCATCGCCATGAGAACGACTACTTCCACTACCGGACTACGCGTACCACTACTACCCTCGACGACCAATGAATGACTACGAAACGTTAACGACTACTTCCCTCGACGACTCGTTCCACCCCAAAATGCACGCTTCAAAGGTATAACCGCCCAGACGACCTTCCGAGAACGAATGTGTGATGTATGAGATGACCGTATGTTTGCACCGTGTCCGTTGTGCCGCTCGTTTCCATGCCATCGACACTTGGGAACCCCGTTTCCGGGACCACCCCACCTTCTTTTCGCATGACACGCTCTCGCTCCTTCTTTTGCACCGGTATCTCGACGAGTTACCGCAACTTATATGTTGCCGTGGCATCATTTTCAGATTCGCCGCCGTGACACCTCTTGCTTTCCACCACGGTGACAAATGCTCCATAACATGCTCATGTTAACTTTTAACTAAAATTGCTCAAAAACTTCTTTTTGTCATTCGCATCATGATAACAACATTAAAATGTTTAAATTGTTGTTTGCTTAAAATTTGCTAAAATATGCACATGGGGATTTTCCGGAATTGTTGTTTGTTATGTCCAACCTCATTTAAATTGCCTAAATAGTATAGTTTTGTTGTGCTTCACCTCTTGCCATGTTAATTAACATTTAAAATTGATATCTACCTAAACGAGAGTCAACTAAATAAATCGAATGTGGTGTTTCCTCAATATGCAACTCGTTGCATATTGAGCTCCACTTAAATTGTTGTGTTCCTTGTTGCACTTTGACATGCCATGCATATTTAAACCGGGCATGCATCATACTTGTTTGTGCATCATATGCTTGTTTATGCTTGCGTGTTTACTATGTTGTTGGCTTCTTTCCGGTTTTCTTCTCTCGTTAGCTTCGGTTTCATTCCAGAGTTGTTAGGATTCGTTCGACTACGACCGTTTGTCTTCTTCACGGGCTCGTTCTTCTTCTTTGCGGGATCTCAGGCAAGATGACTGTTTCCCGATATCATCTCTATCTTTACTTTGCTAGTTGTCTCGCGCTATAGTTATGCCTCGATGCCCATTCTGGTCTTGTCAGCCTCCTATGTTGCCATGAAACACTCTAACCTCCTTCCTAGCAAACCGTTGATTGGCTAAGTACGCTTTTGCTCAGCCCCTCTTATAGTGTTGTTAGTTGCAGGTGAAGTTGAAGACTGGTCCATATTTTGGACTTGTTTATTGGGATAAAACAATATATATCTTATTTAATAATGCACATATATATTGGTAATGGGTGGAAGGCTTGGCCTTCTGCTTGGTGTTTTGTTCCACTCATGCCACCTTAGGACCCGATAAACCCGTGTTATGTTCCTTGATTTAGCGTTCCTAACACGGTTGGGGTTTATGGGCCCCCATCGATAATTCACATTTCTTGAAGCTTTTCCAGCAAGACCCAACTTTGGTTTTACCATTTGCCTAACAAGAAAAACTTGCATAGGGAGTAATTAACCCGAGTTCTTAATCAACAACACGGGTCAGTGCTCCTCATGAGTGTTGGTCCAAACTGGGCGGACTGCAGGGCTGCCTTGGGGAAACCCGAGGTATTAGGTATATACCTATAGGCTGACCTATCCGGTCGTGGCATGAGACGAGATACACGCGGCTACTATCAGGGTGTCGGCACGCCGGGAGTTCTTGCTGGATTAGTTTTACCTTTGTTGAAATATCTTGAGCACGGGATTCCGAGAATACTCGGGTCTTCCCAACATGGAGGTGCGGCTCCGCGGATGGTGATCTTGTGATGGGCTAAGTTGGGACACCCCTGCAGGGTTATGAACTTTCGAAAGCCATGCCCGTGGTTATGTGGCAGATGGGAATTTGTTAATATCCGGTTGTAGATAACTTGACACCATATCCTTAAGAATACACTACCTGTGTGAGTAACCATGACGGTCTCTTTTCGAAGGGGTTTTCGAAAAGTGAACACGGTGGGGTTATGCATGAAGGTGAGTAGCTAGGATCACTTATTGATCATCTTTGGCGACCGTTGGCACATATCCTCATCTAGCTCTGACTTCATAAGCTATTTGTTTAGTGCTTGCTGCAGCCACTTTATTACCTCTCCACACCTAAAAGGCTTTGTTAGTTTTGATACCCGGGAATGGGATTGCTGAGTCCTTGTGACTCACAGATTACAACACACACCAGATGCAGGTACAACTGAGTACGACGCAGGAGATGGACAATAACTTCACTGGGAGTTCAATGAAGAGCGTGGTCGTATGTATGTGACATATCCCGATGATCAGTAGTGGTTCCTACTAGAGGAGATCAGGACTTGTGGTTGTGGTATCTTTTCTCGTTTGATTTCGTCCGTAGACGGACCCTATGTTATTTGGATGAATGTATGAATGTAGAATTAATTGTGTGACATGGCGAGTGTAATCCAACTATTTATCTCATTCATCCATGTTCATTACATGAGTTGTGCAAAGATACCACACTTGCGATCATTCCAGAATGAGATTATGCCTCTAACTCGTGCCTCGACACGTAGGAGCTATAGTCGCATCCTGGGCATTATAAGTTGGTATCAGAGCCTTCTCCAACCTAGGAGCCCCCTGATTGATCGAACCACTGTCGGTGGAGTCTAGACACACACACACAAAAATGTTTTGAGTCCTATATATATCGGAGAGTATGATTTCTTTTTATTCATCACCCCCTTCGTAGCTCTGGTGAGGACTCCTGACGTTGTTTTAACATCACTATCCTCAATTTTCACCCAAATTTTTTGTAGGGTCACGCGGGTATTGTTTGGATTGTTCTGATATCTTTGTGACGAGAATTCTGTCTTGGTGCCTCCCTTCTGTTTAGGCTGAGTGCCGGGGAGTTGAGCTCTGAGGTATTGTCGTCCCATTTTGTACCGTTACAGTTCTAGAATACCAGAGGTGGCCGACATCGAAAACTCTTCTATGCGTGTCTGGTGGTGAGATAACCCCAACGTCACCCAGTACTAGGGGGATAGTTTGGGAGTATTGCCACAACTAGTATAGCGGATGCATTTTGAAGGCCCGAGGTAAATGGTTTCCGAAGGTGCCTAGATATGTGTTGACGGAGGGATACATCTGGATGTAGGTATTGCTAGTTGGGTGAGATATTGTTCTTCCCTTGTATCCCCAACACGAGATTGCATAACCGGAAAGCTTCGGGAATTAATAGGTGTGATTCAAGTAGCTCTTAGGTAATGTTCCAACGGGTGCATGATATGAGGTTGGGGTTCAACATCTAGTGGAGAGGTTATCATGGTCGTTGTTACACTGGGGGTTGCATCTTAAAGAGTCCTTGGCTATGCTGACTCAGGGATTGCAAGGCCCTTTGTAACGTCGTGCCATGGGGCCTCAGCACGAACATGTGGGGCGAAACCTCTATTGTGTATTTGTTCCATCTGTTACCTTGTTGTTTTATTCTATCATTTTGTTCTTTCAAGTGGATTCTCGACAAGTTGATGTACCATTAAGCTAAGGAATTCATTCATTCAATTCTCTGTTCGAATGATATTGTGAAGATTATGATGCAACATATCTATCCTTTGTTTTTGTTTTGATTGTGGTATTCGAGTTGCTTCGATGTCAAGTGTTGATTCCTTACTTTTCCTAATCGGTGTTCTCATATTTCTATGGGAGTGCTAATCCTTCTTGATCATCAAGATTGTCATGTAAATTCTTTTCGACCGGTGTGCTTCTCTTCAAGTTAACCCGATCCTTTTAAAATGTGCAAGACCAAGTGTTGATTTTTCTCAACGGTGTCTGTTTCATTCATCCCAAGTTGTCTTTGTTTTTCCCCACCCTCCCACCCTTTTCTTTATGGAGCCAGAGTCCTTAATCAAGTGTCCTTATATTCTTGTGACGCCTCTTCATCAATCTTCTTTAATGTTTCATCCGGTGATTTCTCGTGAAGATGCTCAGGAAGATTCAAGTTCATCATTCTTCGTTCTCTTTTTCATCTCCAGTGGACTAAATTCAAGCTTCGATCATGATCATATCTCTTTCTTTTTGTTTCACATGTTTTCACATGTTGGAATTTCTTAACCAAACTCTCTCTTGTTTATTCAACTCTCTCTAATTCTTCTCCGGAGTGTTCAATATATCTCAGAAGATTCGTGTTTCAATTCTTAACCCGTTCAAGCTATTTTGAGGATTGTCATCTTATTCAAGCCATTAAATTCAACCGGTGCAATATCTCTTAAGCAATCTTTTTCAACGGTGATTTCTTTTGAGGGGCCCTAACCCACAAGTATTTTCCCAGGATCTTACCTGACTCTTCAAATTTCTTTTTCCAGAGTTATTATGATTTTTTTTCAAAGTGTGATGTAAGTATGGATTCCATCAGCCATATGCCTTCTCTAAGATCTCTTTCATTCATTATTGCTTCAACCTTTATATTTTCATTCTTTCGGAGTATCTCAAATTCTTCATGGTATTTCTCATCGTTCTTCTCAACATTTGAAGACCGGAGAAGAGTTTCTCTTAAATCTAGGCCCGTTCTCTTGAAGATTCGTGGTTCTAGCTTCATACCATCCTCGTAATTGTTTTCTACTATGAGAATTCTTTTCGTACCCATCCGAAGCATTTCAGAGTTTTTTCATTTTGATTCCACGAAGGCCATCATCTCAGAATGTTTATTCGTTCTCTTTTCTTCATTCGTTTCAATTCTTACGGCGATTCGTTCAAAATTCATTTTCCTTTATTATTGTGTCATTTCACTTGTTCCCCCCAAATCCTACTAGTGGTTCATTGAAGATTTACCCAAGTTTGCGCTATATCTCTCTCATCCTTTCAAGAAGAATAAGTAGTATGCCAAATCCATTGGTTGTCATCAATTTAAATTGGTGAAGGATAAGCATGACATAATTCTTATTCTTATTCCTTCAAGGTGATTTAATTCCTTTGTCTGAAATTCGTTCGTGATATCAAATTATTGGTTGTTCATCTTCTCTTTTTGGAGTTCCAAACTCTCTCAATTATCTCGTCGCGAAGCTCCATCTAATCTTTGCAAGGTTTCTTCTTGTTATTTTGAACTTTCACTCCCTACCATTTCTTTTGTTACCGGAGTTCAACATGGTGGTTCATCATTATTTAATTCATCCTCGAAGTGTTCTTCAAGATTCTTATTGGAGGAGCTAAAGTATTCTTCATCTTGCATTTTGAAGTGCAATTCTTTCAATCTTATCTTTTGAGGTGGTGTTATGTCATTCTTGTCAATTTCCTTCATGTTTCATGATTCACAAGTTATCAAGAATGAGATATTTAAACCTATCATATTCTTCATTCATGGGATCTTTTCAACCTTCAATTTCCTCATTGGAGTTAACTTGGGTTATAATTCACCTAAAGCTTTCCCTAAGAATTGTTGCTATTTATGGTGCTTATAAATGACCCAAGTTCTTAGTTTATCCTCCCGGTGAAATAAGTTTTTCGTCTCCTTGTTGATCTCAATCCAATCAAATGTTTCCGTCAGTGGCCGGTTGTCACCTGATAATTTTGAGATGTTTTCCATAAGCCCACAACAAGCTTATTCTTTTGTTGTTGAATTTCCAACAACTCCTTTCAATGATTCTTTCTAAGGATGCTTTCAAAATTCATTGGTGGTAGAAGTTATAAATTTCTTCTACTTTCATTCTTCCTAACAATCTAGCTTCTATTCTTTTGTTTCAGAGGTATTGTAATATTGATATATTTGTTCCATCATCTCTTTTTGTCAAGATCATGTTCTTTTCCTTGCTGGTCCATTTATCAGGAATGTCGTGTCCTCCATTCAAGTTCTCTCATCCTATCAAGTTTTTCCTCTCTTTTCAACCGGAGTGCTATCTGAAGCCTTTCTTACCCTTGTGCCATTCTTTCAATAGTTCCGGAGGCAGTGTGTTGTTGATTTCATCAAGTTTCATCCCAACTTGGCAAGTTCATGTTAAATTCCTTCCATTTTCAGTCGGAGTGCTATCCGAATTATTTTATTCTCATTCCTTCTCTATCTTGTTTTAATCGGAGTGGTTTCATTGTCTATCTTGTCTCCTAAGCTCTTCATTCTCGTCGTATTCCTTGTTCCTCTTGTCCAACAGAGTGTTTTAAATTTCGTTCATCTCTGTCGTGCCATTTCTTCAAGTTTTCAACCTCTCAAGGTTCGTGGTTTCACTCGTTTGTCAAAGAAGCAACTTTGTTTTACCTCTTCCTTTATCCTCTTCTATCTGGTGCCATCTCCAGGATCTCGGGTCGAGATCCACTATTAGTGTGGGAGAGTCGTGACGCCCCAAGACCGACGCTCCAGAAGACTTCCAGCTATTCCGGGTTTTTCCCGTGTGTTTCATTTGTGCTTGCTTTATTTATGTTTGCATTGCATCATGTCATCATGCCATCATGCCTTTAATTTAAAAAAATAAACTAACTAAATTTTTTGGATCTTCGGTCCATTTAAATCAAGGGAATTCACTGGTGACTTCTCTTTATAACATATCCTCCCGATAGTAGGGAGCTATTATAAAAATATTCCATTGCTTTGGAATCACCATAACACACTTACAGTTTAAGTTCCTCGTATATTTTCAATCTCAATACCTTGCCTCAAACTTTGTCGATAATTCTTTCATCACTTTCCCAAGCTCCACCTTAAACCTCAACATTTTTGGACCTCCCTATCACCTACTTCGTATGCAAAACCATTTGAATTAAATTCAAATGAGTTTGATTCAAACTTCACCCACATGTTCATTTTCATTTTTCTTGGATCAAACTCATTTTTGTGAGTCTGATAAAATTAATTTCTTCTCCAAACTCCACTCCAATCTCTCTCGGCATTTCTTCCAAGTTTCTGTTTCTTTGAAATAGAGAGAAGAACTAAGAGGAAGAAGAGAGTGCACAACCTAGTAGGGCAGAGGCCCACCACGGCCTCCTTAGGCCATCCATCCCCGCAGCCCACATAGGCCCAACCGATCCCTCCATAACCCTAGCCCCAATCCCTCTTGATGCCACGCTGCCTCTCCTTGCGTTCCCGTCCGCCGCAACACCCACACGCTCGAACCCCATCGCCTCCAGCTGTCTCCCCCGCACCCCGATCCGCCTCGCCCCGCGCCGCCAACCTCCTCGCTGGCACCCGGTGTCCTCGACCTAGCATAAGGTCGTCGCTGTACCACCTACTCCTCCTCCTCTGCCCCACGGCCCTCGCCTTCCACTGAGGCCCTTACCGCTGCCAACGCCCAACTCCGGCGGCCCCGTCACCCCACGCCCTCGAGCTTCCCGCTGCCCCGGTCGCGACCTTCTCATGCGCGAGCACACCCGAGTCCTTCCCTGCCTGTCTTGCTTCGGCCATGCCCACGTCGCCCGAGTCTTCACACGCCCGGCCTCTTCCTCGCCCCGCCGGTGCTCTCGTCGATGCCGAGGACCTCAGATAGGAACTCCACCACAGCACTTGTACCAGGCGCCGGTGCCTTGTTGTCTGCTGCTTCGTCCGACATTACGACCTCCCTCGAGCGCTCCCTCTCCTTCCTCGTCCGCGCCCTCCAGCGCGCGCCCACGCGACCCCATCATTGAAGACCCTTCTCCGAACAGTTCGATGTCAGGAACTGCTTCCGGCCGCGCCACCGTCTGTCGTCTTTGTTGACGGCGAGCACTGTCGTTGTCCTGCTCACAGGTGCCAAGTCTACTCTGCATCCCTACTTCTCCGTGCGTTTTTGTTCGTCGCCGCTGTCACCCGAGGCCCCTTGTGTTGCTTTATTTGGACCATCAAGATCGGCTACATGGACGCCAAGACCCGTACCCGTACCGTCAAGCATCGTCTCTGAGAGATTTTGACAAGTACCACGACGATGTGCCAAGTAACACGACATCCATGTACGTCTGCATGTAACAACAAGTGCCACCGTCTCCGGAATCGCCAAGTACCACGACGACCGACATATTGTACCACTACGTTGGCCATGTAAAACTACAACTGCCGTGGATCCGACAAGATGATGTGTACAACTACGAAACGTGTATGACCTCGTGGTCTGATGACCCACAAGTGTAGGGGATCTATCGTAGTCCTTTCGATAAGTAAGAGTGTCGAACCCAACGAGGAGCAGAAGGAAATGATAGGCAGTTTTTAGTAAGGTATTTTCTGCAAGCACTGAAATTATCGGTAACAAATAGTTTTGTGATAAAGTAATTGGTAACAAGTAACAAATACTAAAAGTAAATAAGGGGCAGCAAGATGGCCCAATCCATTTTGTAGCAAAGGAAAAGCCTGGAAAAACTCTTATATGAAGGAAAACGCTCCCGAGGACACATGGGAATTATCGTCAAGCTAGTTTTCATCACGTTCATTTGATTCGCGTTTGGTACTTTGATAATTTAGTATGTGGGTAGACCGGTGCTTGGGTGTTGTCCTTACTTGGACAAGCCTCCCACTTATGATTAACCTCTAATGCAAGCGTCCACAACTACAAAAGAAGTATTAACGTAAACCTAACCATAGCATGAAACAAGTGGATCAAAATCAGCCCCTTACGAAGCAACGCATAAACTAGGGCTTAAGCTTCTGTCACTCTAGCAACCCATCATCTACTTATTACTTCCCAATGCCTTCCTCTAGGCCCAAACAATGGTGAAGTGTCATGTAGTCGACGTTCACATGACACCTCTAGAAGAAAGACAACATACATCTCATCAAAACATCAAACAAATACCAAATTCACATGACTACTTATAGCAAGACATCTCCCATGTCCTCAGGAACAAAAGTAACTACTCACAAGACATAATATTGTTCATGACCAGAGGGGTATTATTATGCATAATGGATCTGAACATATGATCTTCCACCAAATAAACCAAATAGCATCAACTACAAGGAGTAATCAACACTACTAGTAACCCACAGGTACCAATCTGAGGTTTGGATACAAAGATTGGATACAAGAGATGAACTAGGGTTTGAGAGGAGATGGTGCTGGTGAAGATGTTGGTGAAAATAACCCTCCCAAGATGGGAGAGTTGTTGGTGATGACGGCGGTGATGATTTCCCCCTCCCGGAGGGAAGTATCCCCGGCAGAACAGCTCCGCCAGAGCCCTAGATTGGTTTCCGCCATGGTTCCGCCTCGAGACGGCGGCGTATGGTCCCGAAAGCCTCCTTATGATTTTTCCAGGTCAAAACACCTCATATAGGAGAAGATGGGCATCGGGGGGTCACCGAGTGGCCCATGAGGCAGGGGCGCGCCCAAAGGGGGGGGCGCCCCCCTCGTGGACAGGTGGTGGCCCCCCTGGTGAATCTCTTTCGCCAGATATTTTTTATATTTTCCGAAACGGTGTCTCGTGGTGTTTCGGAGCTTTTTGAGTTGTGCAGAATAGGTTTCCAATGTTTGCTCCTTTTCCAGCCCAAAATTCCAGCTGTCGGCATTCTCCCTCTTCATGTAAACCTTGTAAAATAAGATAGAAAAGGCATAAGTATTACGACAGAACGTATAATAACAGCCCAAAGTGCAATAAATATCAACATAAAAGCATGATGCGAAATGGACGTATCAACTCACCCAAGCTTAGACCTCGCTTGTCCTCAAGCGAAAGCCGATATCGAAAAATATGTCCACATGTTTAGAGATAGAGGTGTCGATAAAAATAAAATACGGACATGAGGGCATCATGATCATTCTTATAACAGCAACACACATATATTGTCATATGATTCTTATGCTAAAGTAATAATTCATTCACAATGTCAAATATGAATCAAAAACTTCATTGAAAACCAACAAACTATGATCTCAGTCATTGAAGCAATTGCAATTTATCGTAACATCGGAAAGAGTCAACATAAGAGCTTTTCAGCAAGCCCCACATACTCAACTATCATATAGTCTTTCAAAATTGCTCACACTCACGCAATACTTACGGGTATGGAGCTTTAATCGGACACAGAGAAAGATAGGGGCTTATGGTATTGCATCCCAACCTTTTACCTCAAGGGTAATGTCAACAGTAATGGACCATGGTAACTTATATCCAAGTGGGTATGTATGTCAGGATCTTCCCAACACAGTGTGCTTGCCAAAGGATAAAATGTTAAAAGGGAAGGTGATTTTCACCTTGACTCTTATAAGGCAAGAATAATAAATAGGCCCTTCGCAGAGGGAAGCAGAGGTTGTCATGTGCTTTTATGGTTGGATGCACAAAGTCTTAGCGCAAAAGAACGTCACTTTATATTGCCACTTGTGATAGGGACCTTTATTATGCAGTTCGTCGCTTTTATTACTTCCATATCACAAGATCGTATAAATCTTATTTCCTCCACACCAATAAATCATACATAATTTAGGGAGTTTGCAAACATGATAACTTACTTGAAGGATCTTACTAAATCCATTGGTAGGTATGGTGGACTCTCATGGCAAAACTGGTTTTCAGGATGTATGGAAGCACAAGTAGTATATATCTCTACTTGGTGCAAGGAGTTTTGGCTAGCATGAGGGGGAAAGGCAAGCTCAACATGTTGGATGATCCATGACAATATACTTTATTTCGAATGTAAGAAAACATAACCCATTATGCTCTCTTCCTTGTCCAACATCAACTCTTTAGCATGTCATATTTTAATGAGTGCTGACAATCATAAAAGATGTCCAAGATAGTATATTTGTATGTGAAACCTCTCTTTCTTTATTACTTCCTATTAATTGCAACGATGACCAAAACTATGTTTGTCAAATCTCAACAACTTTTATTCATCAGACTCTTTATATGTGAAGTCATTACTTCCCATAAGATCAATATGATCTCTTTGATACTTATTATATTTTCTTTATTCTATCATGACCAAAGTGAGGAAATCAAGCCCTTGACTCAACAATAATCTTTATTATATAGCTCACGGACTCGATTACAAAGGTAAAGATCATAAAGCAAAAGCTCACAACTAGATCATGCTGACTTTATTATACTAGATCAAGATACTACCAAAAGGATCGAACTAAGAAAAACGGTAAAGATAGGAGTGTGATGGTGATACGATACCGGAGCACCTCCCCCAAGCTTGGAAGATGCCACGGGGAGTGCCCATACCCATATGATTATGTCTCCTTCTTCGAAGTTGGTGATGATGGGGTTGAAAGCAGTGATGTCGGATCATCATACATTGAGCGTAGGAGATCCTCCAACTTGCGGATAATACCTTTGAGTGCGGCGATATGCTCCTTCAGCAAAATATTTTCACTTATGAGATACTTGTTTTGTATTTGAGCTAACTCAATCATCTTGAAAGCTTCAATTTCAGTTGAAGTAAAAAGGTTTGGAAGGGGTTGAAGAATGTCTTCTTCTCCTATTGCCGGAGCCTGATCTTCCACAGCCTTCTTGATCCTATTATCCTTGTTGATCTCTCGGGTCCTTCCCTCTTCAGATCTATCTTCATTAGCCAAGCATCGTTGCCATCATTGTTGGAGGAGGAGGACGACATGATGCCTGGCCTTGTCAACCCTAGCAGAAAAATAGCTCGAAACAAGAATAGAGGGTTTTTGTGTAATACAATGGTCAAAACCTTCGGGAGAATATATAATGAATTTTTACCGACCAAAAGGAGTAACATACAAGAAGCCGGAGTCCGGGAGGCACACGAAGTGCCCACGAGGCAGGGCCGCGCCCAGGGGAAGGGGGGGGGGCGCCCTCCACCCTCGTGGACGGCTCGTGTCTCTTCCGGACTGCATCTTATTTTTCTTTTTTTTGTAAATATTCCAAAACTGTGAAAATTTGTCTTTAGAACTGTTTTGGAGTCGGTTTACTTGCCGTACCACATACCTCTTCCTTTTCGGGGTCTGAATCGTTCTGCAAAGTGTCCCTTATGTATTCCTCTGGGGTTACGGTTTCAATAACATTGGTTTCAACATTTATAGGATTACCTGAGATATAATGTTTGATTCTTTGACCATTCACCACCTTCGGATTTGCGCCTTCGAAGTTGTTGATTTTTATGGCACCGGAACGATAGACCTCCTCGATAATGTAAGGACCTTCCCATTTAGAGAGAAGTTTTCCTGCAAAAAATCTTAAATGAGAGTTGTATAGCAAGACATGATCACCTACGTTAAACTCACGCTTTTGTATCCTTTTGTCATGCCATCTTTTAACGTTTTCTTTAAACAGCTTGGCATTCTCATAGGCCTGGGTTCTCCATTCATCAAGAGAGCTAATGTCAAATAGCCTCTTCTCACCGGGAAGTTTGAAATCATAATTGAGCTCTTTAATAGACCAATATGCTTTATGTTCTAGCTCAAGAGGTAAGTGACATGCTTTTCCATAAACCATCTGTAAGGGCATATTTCTCCCTAAGTAGTTTTGGTGATTGATGACAATGCATTTGCGGACTAATCGTGTGCTCTAAGCTCCTACAGGTATATCTCACTTAGGCACAAGACGATTGATTGCCCCTCGGATTCGATGGAATACGGTGTTTTCTTTTGCTCCCTGTCGGTGGCTTTGAGTAATAGGAAAGCCGTACTATTAAGAGGGGGTCCGCTTCGGAAAGGTTTGGGTGGAATCAACACGTACACATCTTACTCTCGCATCACCTTTCCTTTGCTTCTCTGGAGTTCCAACCGGCTATTATCGTATATGCAAACTATGACTTCTTAACTAAATCATCTGCCTGGCAAGCGGTAGTACCGCTCAACTAAGCGGTAGTACCGCGCAGACACACGGTAGTACCGCCTGCCGACACGGTAGTACCGCTCCAACGGTAGTACCGCGTCTCCAGAGCGGTAGTACCGTGTATCTGGCCCGGCGCAGATTCTAAGTGCAGAAGTAGGTGCGGAAGTAATTTTTTACTTCCGCATCCAATGCGGTAGTACCGCTTAGTCCAAGCGGTAGTACCGTGTCGCATTTTGCTACTACCGTTTTCCCTGCGGATGTAGCCGCGGATGTAATTTATTTCATCCGTGGTCGTCAATCATGTCGCATATTTTTGCCTAGCGGTAGTACCGCTCTGTACCGCTCAGCCAGCTGTAGTACCGCAACTTACGTGCGGTACTACCGCTCTCTGCGGGCAGAAAACGCACATAACGGTTGGATTAGCTCTCCCACTATATATAGGGGGTCTTATTCTCCAAGAAGACTTACCTCTTCCCCCACTACTCCATTGTTGCTCCAAAAGCTCCATTTCCGCCCGATCTCTCTCCCTAGCCAATCAAACTTGTTGATTTGCTCGGGATTGCTTGAGGAGGCATCGATCTACACTTCCGCCAAGAGATATTTGATTCTCCCCACTAATCCCTTGCGGATCTTGTTACTCTTGGGTGTTTGAGCACCCTAGACGGTTGAGGTCACCTCGAAGCCATATTCCATTGTGGTGAAGCGTCGTGGTTTTGTTGGGAGCCTCCAAGTTGTGGAGATAGCCCCAACCTTGTTTGTAAAGGTTCGGTTGCCGCCTTCAAGGGCACCACTAGTGGATTCACGGCACCTTGCATCATGTGAGGGCGTGAGGAGAATACGGTGGCCCTAGTGGCTTCTTGGGGAGCATTGTGCCTCCACACCGCTCCAACGGAGACATACTTCCCCTCAAAGGGAAGGAACTTCGGCAACACATCCTCGTCTCCACCGGTTCCACTTGTGGTTATTTCTTACCTTTACTTGTGCATGCTTTACTTGTTCAACTCCTATAGCATGCTTGTGTAGTTGTTATACTTCTTTCCTTTAGTTGTCATCTTAGTAGAATATCTAGACAACTTACTTTGTCGTTTAATTTAAAGTGGTTAAGAAAATTTAAAAAATGTTAGTTGCCTATTCACCCCCCCCCTCTAGTCAACCATATCGATCCTTTCAATTGGTATCAGAGCCTCGTCTCTTTTTAAGGACTTTACCGTCCAGAGAGTATGGGTGACAACATAGTCGAGACGGAGGACCATTCCGGTGGAACTCCGTCCTTGCGTACGTCAGATGGGGGAGCCTCGGTCTCTCGTGAGGAGTTCAATGTGGCCTTGACCACATAGAAAGAATCACTAGCGAGCGAGGTCAAAGGCATGTTTAAAGATTTGCTTGAGGGGCTTAAATTATCCACCACACCGTTGGAAGTGGCTCGTCCCGCTACCAACACGTCGGAGGCTAATCCCGACAAGGGAGAAGCTAGTAGTGAACAAGCCCCGGTTACTAAGAATGGGAATGGGAAATTTGCCCAATCCGCTCCTCCTACTCACTATGGAGGACCCGTTCCCACACCGCATTTAAATTCCGTTGGGCCCCCTCCCAAGTTTATCAAAAATACTGATTTTGCTACTTGGGTGTTTTGTTTCAAACGTCATATTTATCATTGTTCCACTAACCTTTGGAGAATCATTGAGCAAGGTTTTTATCCGTATGATCCCGACAACATGACTCCAAGAGAAACTGCAGATCATCAGTTCAACGAGTCCGCTCTTTGCATTCTTCAAGACTCCATCCCTCCTGAAGACATTGCTCACCTTTGACCCTTCACTGTGGCCAAGGAAGCTTGGGAGCATGTTGTCACGATGTACAAGGGAAGCACCAGTATTCAACGCTCCAACTATGAAGTGGTGCAAGATGAAGCTGATGAGTTTGCTATGATCGAAGATGAAGATCCTCGTGAACTTTATCGAAGATTAACTATCCTTGCGATTTCTCTTCGAGATCATGGCAGTAAGGATACAGATGACAATTGGATCAAGCGCAAGTTCCTCAAGGCCATGATGCCCTATCATAAGGCCATGTCCTCTGTCATACGTCAGAGACCGGACTTCCACACTTTATCCTCAAATGAAGTGTTGGATGATTTTTTTGCCATGAGGATCTTGGACGTGACCGCCGACAATGCGGTCTTAAGAGCTCAACGATCAAAGAAGCCTAATCTTGCTCTGAAGGCCAAGGCTTGTGTGGAAGAGGAGGAAGTGGAAGATGATGATGAGTGTTGCCCCGAGGACACCAAATATGCCTATCATGAGCACATGGCTCTTGCTTCAAGGCAATTCTGGGGCAAGAAGAACACAAGATCCAACTTCAACAGGAACAACTCTAGTGGGAACAAGGGGAAGCAACGAGTAAGGACATGCTTCAACTGTGGAAATGTAAGTCACTTCGTTGTGGATTGCCCATATGAGAAGAGAGAAGACTTTGGAGGCAAGCTTATTCGGAAGGACAAGTCAAAGTCCTATCCCAACAAGAACAACTTCATCAAGAAGACTCCTCCGAAAGTGTTGGTGGCCCAAGAAGAATATGTGGAGGATGATGATAATGATGAAGACGATGAGGTGACCACTATGGCCACAATTGCAATTGCAACTACTCTGCACTCATCTCTCTTCGACTCACCAAACGAGAACATCACCACCAAGTGTCTCATGGCCAAGGCCACCAACAAGGTAACCCCAAACATCAATACTACTATCTCTTCTAATCCTTCATTGACCAATTGTATTTATGAGGGTGAGGGTGTTAAGGAGGGAGAAAATGAATTTGAGTTGTTCATGAAAAATCTCAAAGGCAAACCCAAGAAGCATTTTGTTGCTCCCTTGGAACAACTCGGTGAGGTCAATGACATGATCGAGGCTCACAAGGAAACCATTACTAAAATGGAAGGACATAGTCGAGACTATGCCGATGAGATATCGGATCTCTCTAACGCCCTAGAGGAAGAGCGTGGTCTTCGTTTGGCTCTTGAGGAGTCACACAACGATGGTCATGCTAAATTAAAGAAAGATCTTGATCATGCTTTAGTTGTCTCTCGCGTCCTTAACTCCGAGAAGGCAAAACTTGAGGTTGACCATGCTAAACTCAAAGAGGAGTTTGACATACTTGACAAGGCTCACAAGGCCTTGAAAAGTATGCATACTACTCTCAAGGAGTCTCATGACCAACTCCAAGTTTCGCTAACCAAGGAAAAGGCTATCTTTCCTCGCATGGTTTTAATTGATAATGCAAATGCTACTAACCCATGTTGCGAGCATGTGCATCTTGTTGAAGAGAATGCCGAGTTGAAGAAGCAACTTGAGAAAGGCCTTGTGACTTGCATACAAGGTGAGAAGAACCTCAACACCCTTTTGAGCAATCAAAAGGAAGTTGTGGCAAAGGAAGGAATTGGGTTTGTTCCTAAGCCCAAGAAGAAGAAGAATGACAAGACCAAGCGACCACCCCCTCTCCGACAATCTTTTGTGAAAGAAGGAGAGGGCACGTCCACGAAGAAGCAAAGTGGTGGTATCAAGAAAAACTCCACCATACCATCAAACATGGCCGGCGATTTTAATCCTTCGTATGTTTTATGCCGTGCTAGTGATGGTCATGTGTTTGCTAAATTTGTTGGTTCTTCTTATGAGTACATTGAATGGTCCATTTGGGTTCCTAAGACCCTTGTTACTAACCTCAAAGGACCCATTACCAAATGGGTACCTAAATCCAAGCATTGATCTATTGTAGGAGTTTGCTTCCGGTGGGGGATCATGGTTGCTCGATAGCGGAGCCACAAATCATATGACCGGAAGCAAAGACTTGGTGGTGGACGTGCATCTCGGTTCATCTATGGCCACCAACGTCGAATGGGGTGATGCTTCATCCTCTAAGGTATTGGGACTCGGCAAGGTTGTTATCTCTCATGATCTCATGATCGAAAAAGTCATGCTTGTTGAGTCCCTTGCATACAATTTACTTTCTGTACGCCAACTTGCACTCATGGGCTTTGCTACATTCTTTGATATTGATACCGTGGCCCTCTTGTGGAGCAAGACTCTTAAAGTAGCCTATGTTGGGCATGTAGAGAACGGCCTTTATGTGGTTAACTTCTCAAAGCAATACACTAAGGTCGCGACATGCCTAATGGCTAAAGTTGATGTGGGATGGCTTTGGCATCGCCATTTGGCCCACGTCAATATGAGATCTTTGCAAAGCTTCTCAAGGGGGACCATGTCCGAGGACTAACAAATGTTAGCTTTGCCAAAGATCGTGCTTGCAGGGCTTACATTGAAGGAAAATTACATGAGAAGGCTCACCCTCCCACGACTATCATCTATTCAAAGAGACCCCTAGAGCTCCTCCACATGGACCTCTTTGGGCCTCCATCTTTTGATAGTCTTGGGGGTAGGAAGTATTGCTTGGTGATTGTGGATGATTACTCAAGATACACCTGGGTATACTTCTTCAAGAAGAAGAGTGAGACCCAACAAACCGTCATCAACTTTGCAAATGAAGCTCAACGACAACATGAAGCAAAGATTTTGATGATCAGAAGTGACAACGGCACCGAGTTCAAGAACTACACCTTGGATGAGTTTCTTGGTGATGAGGGGATCAAACATCAATATTCAGCCCCATATACCCCTCAACAAAATGGTGTAGCGGAGAGAAAGAACCGAACTCTAATGGATGCTGCAAGAACCATGATGGCTGAATTCAAATCTCCATACAACATTTGGGCCGAAGCCATCAACACCGCTTGCCATGCTTCAAATCGTCTCTATCTCCGCAAAGGCTTGAACAAAACTCCGTATGAGATTCTTACCGGTAACAAGCCCAATCTCAAGTACTTCCGGGTATCGGGTGTAAGTGTTTCATTCTCAAGAAAGGTGTTCGTTTTTCTAAATTTGAATCTAGAGCTCATGAGGGCATATTTGTTGGTTATGCTACAAACTCTCATGCTTACCGTGTCCTCAACAAGTCCAATGGACTCATTGAGGAGACGAGTAACATAGAGTTTGATGAAAATAATGGCTCCCAAGTGGAGCAAAGTGGTACTTGTGATGCAGGTGATGAAATTCCTCCTCAAGCCATAAGAAGAATGGGTGTTGGATATATCCTACCCATTGAGGAACCCCTTGTGGCCGAAGGAGAAGGAAAATGTTCCACTCAAGTGGAACCATCACCAACCCAAGACCCACACGCTTCCGATGAACAAAGTGAAGGCCCTCAACCTGATGAACAAGGCCAAGTGCAAGATCAATCTCAAGTTAGTGGAGAGCCACCAAATGATGCACAAGGCCAAGTTCTGTCCCCCGAGCAAGATCAAGATCAAGAGGAAGCTCAAGAACAAGATCTAGCTCCTGACGACGCTCAAGATGATCAACTCAGTGCTCCTCAGTTAACACTTGAAGAGCAATTAGAGCGTCGTGCTGCAAAAGTTGCCTCCAGGCTTGCTTCCAACGAGCATCACATCGAGAACATTCTAGGAAGCATCAAAAGGGGGGTAAGCACTCGTAGACAATTAGCAAACTATTGTGCTCATCAAGCTTTTGTCTCCTGTGTTGAACCTCAAAAGGTTTATGAGGCGCTCGAAGACCCTGATTGGCTCAATGCCATGCATGAAGAACTCCATAACTTCGAGCGCAATAAGGTGTGGCGTCTGGTGCCAAGACCAAAGGAGAACCATAATGTCATTGGAACCAAATGGATCTTTAAGAACAAGCAAGATGCTCATGGAATTGTCATCCGCAACAAGGCGCGCCTGGTGGCTCAAGGCTACTCCCAAGTCGAGGGTATCGACTACGGTGAAACCTTTGCCCCTGTTGCTCGTCTTGAATCCATTCGTTTGTTGCTTGCCTATGCTTCCCATCATAACTTTAAATTAAAACAAATGGATGTGAAAAGTGCATTTCTTAATGGTCCTATTAATGAGTTGGTGTATGTTAAACAACCCCCGGGGTTCGAGGATCCTAAGTTCCCCAATCATGTGTACCAACTCGCTAAGGCACTCTATGGCCTTAAACAAGCCCCACGTGCGTGGTATGAGCACCTTACCGAGTTGCTACAAGATCGTGGGTTTGAAATTGGGAAAATCGACCCCACTCTTTTTACTAAGAAGGTCAAAGGGGAGTTGTTTGTATGTCAACTATATGTTGATGATATTATCTTTGGTTCTCCTAACAAAGCTTTCAATGATGTGTTCGCCGCACTCATGACCACACATTTTGAGATGTCCATGATGGGAGAGTTGAAGTACTTCCTTGGATTTGAGATCAAACAAAGAAGAGAAGGCATCTTCATCAAACAATCCAAGTATACTCAAGACATGCTCAAGAGTTTCAATCTAAGTGATGTCAAGCCGGCTACTACTCCAATGCCAACCAAATGCCAACTTGACATTGATCCCAATAGTAAAGCGGTGGATCAAAAGGTATATCGCTCTATGATCGGATCCTTGCTTTACCTTTGTGCATCTAGACCGGATATTATGTTGAGTGTGGGAATTTGTGCACGGTTTCAAGCCTCGCCTAAGGAGAGTCACTTTGTGGGTGTCAAGCGAATCTTTCGATATTTGGCTCATACCCCAAACTTTGGCTTATGGTACCCGAGAGGAGCAAATTTCAACCTTGTAGGATTCTCTGATTCTGACTGGGCGGGAGACAAAGTGGATAGGAAGTCCACTTCGGGAGGGTGCCAATTTCTTGGTTGCTCTCTAGTTAGTTGGTCTTCCAAAAAGCAAAGTTGTGTATCTCTCTCGTCCACCGAAGCAGAGTATGTGGCTGCTGGCAGTTGTTGTGCTCAACTCTTATGGATGAGGCAAACTTTAAAGGATTACGGTGTCACTTGTGACAAAGTGCCTCTTTGGTGTGACAATGAAAGTGTCATCAAGATTTCTCTCAACCCGGTGCTACACTTCAAGACGAAGCATATTGAGATTCGGTATCACTTCATCCGGGATCACATAAGGCAAGGAGAGATCGAGCTTCACTACGTCAACACTCATGATAACCTTGCAGATATCTTCACGAAGCCATTGGATGAAGCAAGATTTCGCGAGTTAAGGCATGAGCTAAATATCATCGATTTGAGCAATGTGGTTTGAGTCTGTGCACACACCCCTCACACTCAATATAGCTATCTTGTCTAGATGTAGGCATGGACATAGGGGGAGTATTGTACTCTCAATGAACTGTTCCTCCCCCCATTATGCATAAACTAATCAAGTCTTTATCATTTGCCATACATAGTTGGTTTAAATGCTTCAAGTCGAGTATTGGTCATGGGCCCAAGGATAATTCTTCGCGGTGCCATATCTATAAACTCAAATATAGGTGGCCTCGGCCACCGCCCTCCTCTGAGGAGTTGTGTTATTTGATTTGCTTGTGCGTGCGTGTGCTTTTCTCTCTTCTATGCTTAAAGCCTCTTGTCAAAACGTGCAAGCTCTTGGAGGAGCGGTACCACTGTGCTTGCTTACGTTACTACCGCAAAGGGGTTACGGTACTACCGCTCGACCAGCACGACAGTATTTATTTACTACCGCTGGTAGGGCGGTACTACCGCTCGGCGAGCGGTACTACCGCGCAAGCGGTACTACCGCGATGACCGCGGTACTACCGCACATATTCAAACGGGTGGGGGTTATAAGCAGGCAGGGGGAGTTCCAACTCCCCCATACCCATTCACTCCTAACCTCCACGTCGTCCCTATCTCTCCCTCTCAAGAACGCCGCCGGAGGACCTCGCCGGATCTCCTCCCTCGACCACTCTCCTCGCATTCCGACCGGTGGGATCGCTCCCCACCACACCCTCTTGCCATGGATGAAGGTTTCTCCCCTTTTCCCCACTTCTTGTTGCCTTGTTGTTGATTTTTAGGGTTAGGGGAGATGCTTAGTGTTCTTGTGTTCTTCGTGTTCTTATCCATGGAAGTTTAGGATATAGGAGAGTGTTTTTGCACTAGAAATATGAATATGTATGTTGCTACCAAGTTACTATGATCAGTCGTAGTACCGCTAGTCGATCTATATGGCCTTCTCTAGATCTGTTCCTCTCAGATCTGTTCTGTGCGGTACTACCGCTGGAGAACCGCGGTACTACCGCCCGATCTGGTCCAGATCAGATCTGACCACAGTGGTACTACCGCTGTCCTCAGCGGTACTACCGCTCTGGCGGAAGTAAAACTTTACTACCGCTTGTCGAGCGGTACTACCACTCCCCAACGCGGTACTACCGCTCCGCAAGCAGCACTATTTTTTTTTACTTCCGCTCCTGTACACGGAAGTACATTCTTACTACCGCAGAGTATGCAGTACTACCGCATCCACCATGCGGTACTACCGCTTACTAAGCGGTACTAATTTTTTACTTCCGCGTCTGGTCAGCAGTACTATGGCTTGTGTCATATTTTCTTCGTAGCATGTACACATTCCTCTTTCTACTGGTTTCTTGTGCTTTTTGAGGCTTTGGCATTGATTCTCTTTGTGTTTTTGTCGTGTTCTTGTGGTTGTGTTTTAGGTGGTGGCTCCGGTTTCTATGCTCGTCGTACCAACCCTGTCCGCGACACCGGATCCAAGCGTCTGCGTAGCCCCAGTGATGTGCCAGAGGGCTCCAATCCCCAGCGCAGGTTCAAGACTGCCGCCAACAAGCAAAAGGAATCCTCAATGTCTATGGAAGAGATGCCAGCTGCTGAGTTCATGGCACGTAGGAAGCAAAACCCATATGGAGAACCCCGTGCTTCGTTTCCTGGTGATGAGCTTTTCTGTACCAGGCAGCAGTATCGCATCTACCAGGAGGTGCTCAAGAGCAAGACCAACCTGTACGTGGATGCTCACTGGATAGATGTGGACCACATGCGGAAGGACACCAACCGGGCCTACTTTGCCGAGGCTCTTGATCTGGTCGAGCAGTTGGGACTTGAGCACATCATGACCTTCCAGCATGATTTTGATCCGGAGATTATTGCTCAGTTCTATGCCTCAGTCAACTTCCACACCAAGGAGGATCGCCCAATGACATGGATGACCAATGGTCACAAGATGACTTCTTCTTGGAAGGAGTTCATGGATCTTCTTCAGATACCTGATGAGGGACTCCACAACCCAATTGGATTTCGGCCTCACGCCAATCCTGAATCTGCCAACAAAGACAAGCTGCTACCTTTCTATGAGGAGAAGACTCTTGCTAGCGGCAAGAAGTCATGGGTGTTGAACCCCTTTTTGGACATCATGTATCGGATCTTTCGCAACACTCTGTTCCCTCGCGTTGGAGATAAGGACAAGGTCCATGCCTACCTGGTTGACATGCTGTTGATGTGTCAAGAGGCTCGCACGACCCAGACTGCACCACTTGACATATCCCATATCATGTGGAATGAGCTTCGTTTTGCCATCTACACTCGCAAGGTACCCATCTATGGTCCATTCTTGTTTCTGCTGATCTCCAAGACTTGGGAGAAGCTATACCCTAATGAGGAGTTCGAGGCCGACTGCTTCCGCCATGATCCCATCCATCTTCGCATCAAGACTCGATGGGCCAACACCACCACTCGTGTGCAAGCTGCTGCAGCCCAGATGGGCACTAATGAGGAGCTTGTGGAGGAGGCTGATGATGAAGGCCCTGGAAGATTTGCTCCTTCTTCCTCCTCTGCTGTGGAGGAGCCTTCTTGGGCTAAAAAGCTCAAGCAAAAGATGAAGGCCCTCTTCTGCATGCAGGCTAAGGGTCAATACAGGGCTCATGTGACTGACAAGAAGACGCGCCAGTGTGACAAGAAGCTTTTGGCGGTCTATGGAGAGGACGTATCAAATGGGTCAGAGGATAACATCACCCCTGAGGCAACTTGGATGGCCCGTCAGGGGTACAAGTGGTCAGAGTCTGACGAGGAGTATCAGGAGGAGCAGCCGGGATCTGATGATGAGTACGATGACTGAGTTTCTCCAGGGCTGCCATCCGTCTTAGTGTCCTCTTTCCCCTTTGTGGTGTCTCGATGACAAAGGGGGGGAGTGATTTGCGTCTTGTGCTCGTGTGCCAGTTGTTTCTTTTCCAGTTGTTTCTTTTCGTTGGTTGAACTTTGTTTATTTGCATGCTTTTGTGTCGTGCGCGTGAGACTATCGTATGGTGTAAGACATATGCTCCTTTATCGTTGAACTCGTCGTTATGTCTTTAATTTTATATTAAGAGCAGTTAGTTTACTTTCCCTTGTTTATGTGCTCTGTGGTATTTATATATAGAGTATCTTATGTGTAGAATATAGGGGGAGCACTGTACCTAGTATGTGTGTTGTGCAGTCCAAAGCACAATCTTGTGTAGGCACACATCCAGGGGGGAGCTCACCTATATTCTAGTGTTTGGATTGCATACTCTCTTATTTTATCCCTGTGCAAATCCCGTATTGTCATCAATACACCAAAAAGGGGGAGATTGTAAGGGCATATTTCTCCCTAAGTAGTTTTGGTGATTGATGACAATGCATTTGCGGACTAATCGTGTGCTCTAAGCTCCTACAGGTATATCTCACTTAGGCACAAGACGATTGATTGCCCCTCGGATTCGATGGAAGACGGTGTTTTCTTTTGCTCCTTGTCGGTGGCTTTGAGTAATAGGAAAGCCGTACTATTAAGAGGGCGTCCGCTTCGGAAAGGTTTGGGTGGAATCAACACGTACACATCTTACTCTCGCATCACCTTTCCTTTGCTTCTCTGGAGTACCAACCGGTTATTATCGTATATGCAAACTGTGACTTCTTAACTAAATCATCTGCCTGGCAAGCGGTAGTACCGCTCAACTAAGCGGTAGTACCGCGCAGACACACGGTAGTACCGCCTGCCGACACGGTAGTACCGCTCCAACGGTAGTACCGCGTCTCCAGAGCGGTAGTACCGTGTATCTGGCCCGGCGCTGATTCTAAGTGCAGAAGTAAGTGCGGAAGTAATTTTTTACTTCTGCATCCAATGCGGTAGTACTGCTTAGTCCAAGCGGTAGTACCGTGTCGCATTTTGCTACTACCGTTTTCCCTGCGGATGTAGCCGCGGATGTAATTTATTTCATCCGTGGTCGTCAATCATGTCGCATATTTTTGCCTAGCGGTAGTACCGCTCTGTACCGCTCAGCCAGCTGTAGTACCGCAACTTACGTGCGGTACTACCGCTCTCTGTGGGCAGAAAACGCACATAACGGTTGGATTAGCTCTCCCACTATATATAGGGGGTCTTATTCTCCAAGAAGACTTACCTCTTCCCCCACTACTCCATTGTTGCTCCAAAAGCTCCATTTCCGCCCGATCTCTCTCCCTAGCCAATCAAACTTGTTGATTTGCTCGGGATTGCTTGAGGAGGCATCGATCTACACTTCCGCCAAGAGATATTTGATTCTCCCCACTAATCCCTTGCGGATCTTGTTACTCTTGGGTGTTTGAGCACCCTAGACGGTTGAGGTCACCTCGAAGCCATATTCCATTGTGGTGAAGCGTCGTGGTTTTGTTGGGAGCCTCCAAGTTGTGGAGATAGCCCCAACCTTGTTTGTAAAGGTTCGGTTGCCGCCTTCAAGGGCACCACTAGTGGATTCACGGCACCTTGCATCGTGTGAGGGCGTGAGGAGAATACGGTGGCCCTAGTGGCTTCTTGGGGAGCATTGTGCCTCCACACCGCTCCAACGGAGACGTACTTCCCCTCAAAGGGAAGGAACTTCGGCAACACATCCTCGTCTCCACCGGTTCCACTTGTGGTTATTTCTTACCTTTACTTGTGCATGCTTTACTTGTTCAACTCCTATAGCATGCTTGTGTAGTTGTTATCCTTCTTTCCTTTAGTTGTCATCTTAGTAGAATATCTAGAAAACTTACTTTGTCGTTTAATTTAAAGTGGTTAAGAAAAGTTAAAAATTGTTAGTTGCCTATTCACCCCCCTAGTCAACCATATCGATCCTTTCACCATCTTATATGGAGACATACCCATAGGATTTTTGTATGCAGTTCTATAGGCCCATAATGCATCATCAAGTTTCTTGGACCAATTCTTTCTAGACCTATTAACTGTCTTTTGCAAAATTAATTTCAGCTCTCTATTACTTAGTTCTACTTGACACTAGTCTGTGGGTGATAAGGGGATGCAATTCTATGATTAACATCATACTTAGCAAGCATTTTACGGAAAGCACCATGAATAAAGTGTGAACCACCATCAGTCATTAAGTATCTAGGGACTCCAAACCTCGGGAAAATAACTTCTTTAAGCATCTTAATAAAGGTGTTGTGATCAGCACTACTGGTTGGAATAGCTTCTACCCACTTAGTAACGTAATCAACAGCAACTAAAATATGTGTATACCCATTAGAGGAAGGAAATGGTCCCATATAATAAAAGCCCCAAACATCAAATGGTTCAATAACAAGTGAATAATTCATAGGCATTTCTTGACTTCTACTGATATTACCAATTCTTTGACATTCATCACAAGATAAGACAAACTTACGGGCATCCTTGAAGAGAGTAAGCCAACAAAAACCAGATTGCAATACCTTATGTGCAGTTCTTTCTCCAGCATGGTGTCCTCCATAACCTTCGGAGTGGCACTTGCGTAGGATCTGTTCATGTTCATGATCAGCTACACAACATCTAATAATACCATCTACTCCTTCTTTATAAAGATGTGGGTCATCCCAGAAGTAATGCCTCAAATCATAGAAGAACTTTTTCTTTTGTTGGTATGTGAAACTAGGTGGTATAAACTTAGCAACAATGTAATTAGCATAATCAGCATACCATGGAGTAGTACGAGAAGTATTTATGACAGCTAATTGTTCATTAGGAAAACTATCATCAGTAGGTTGTGGGTCATCAAGAATATTCTCTAGCCTAGACAAGTTTTCTGCAGCGGGGTTCTCAGCTCTGTTTCTATCAATAATATGCACATCAAATTCTTGCAGCAAGAAAACCCATCTAATAAGTCTAGGTTTAGCATCTTTCTTTTCCATAAGGTATTTGATAGCAGCATGATCACTGTGAATAGTTACTTTAGAATCAACAATATAAGGTCTAAACTTATCACAAGCAAATACAACTGCTAAAAACTCTTTCTCAGTAGTAGCATAATTTCTCTGGGCACTATCTAGAGTTTTACTAGCATATTGGATAACATTCAATTTCTTATCAACTCTTTGCCCTAGAACAACACCTACATCATAGTCACTAGCATCGCACATAATCTCGAAGGGTAAATTCCAGTCAGGAGGCTGAACAATAGGTGCAGAGATCAATGCTTTCTTAAGTATTTCAAATGCTTCTAAACAATCATCATCAAAGACAAAAGGAACATATTTTTGTAAGAGATTATTCAGAGGCCTGGAGATTTTGTGGAAGTCCTTAATGAACCTCCTATAAAACCCGGCTTGACCAAGGAATCTTCTTATACCTTTGATGTCCTTGGGACACGACATCTTTTCAATAGCATCAACTTTTGCTTTGTCAACTTCAATACCTCTTTTAGAAATTTTATGTCCCAAGACAATGCCTTCATTAACCATAAAGTGGCAATTCTCCTAATTGAAGACAAGATTAGTGCCTTCGCATCTCTGGAAAACTCGATCAAGGTTGCTCAAGCAACCATGAAAAGAAGTTCCGTAAATGGAGAAATCATCCATGAAAACCTTAACAATCTTTTCACAAAAATCAGAGAATATAGCCATCATGCATCTTTGAAAGGTAGAAGGTGCATTACATAAACCAAAAGGCAGAAGTCTATAAGCAAAGGTACCGAAAGGACAAGTGAAAGTGGTCTTTTCTTGATCCCCTTTTGACACGGGTATTTGAGAGAAACCAGAATAGCCATCTAGAAAGCAAAATTGAGTATGTTTGGATAACCTTTCTAGCATTTGATCAATACAAGGCAAAGGGTAATGATCTTTCTTAGTAGCTTTATTTAATTTGTGGAAATCAATTACCATCCTATAACCTGTAACAATTCTTTGTGGGATCAGTTCATCTTTATCATTAGGAACAACAGTCATACCTCCCTTCTTAGGGACACAATGGACATGACTTACCCACTGGCTATCAGCAACTTGATAGATTATACCAGCCTCTAGAAGCTTTAGTATTTCCTTCCTTAACACTTCTTTCATCTTAGGATTTAACCGTCGTTGATGATCGATAACCGGTTTAGCGTCCTCTTCCAACTTTATCTTGTGTTGACATAAAGTGGGACTAATGCCCTTAAGATCATCTAGAGTATACCCAATACCAGCATGGTGCTTCTTCAGAGTTTTCAATAATTTTTCTTCTTCCTGCTCTTAAAGGTTAGCACTGATAATAACAGGATATATCTTCTTTTCATCAAGATAAACATACTTAAGATTATCAGGTAAAGGTTTAAGTTCAAACACGGGATCACCCTTGGGTGGAGGAGGATCCCCTAGGATTTCAACAGGCAAGTTGTTTTTCAATAGGGGTCCCTGCTTAAAGAATATTTCATCTATTTCCCTTCTCTCATTCATATACATAACATTTTCATGGTCTAGCAGATATTGTTCTAAGGGATCGTTAGGAGGCACAGCAATAGAAGCAAGACCAATAATTTCATCCTCACTAGGTAATTCCTTATCATGGGGTTGTCTACAAAATTTAGCAAAGTTAAACTCATGAGACATATCCCCTAAACCAACAGTAACAATATCTTTCACGTAGTCTATCTTAGCATTAATAGTATTCAAGAATGGTCTACCAAATATAATGGGACAAAAATCATCTTGTGGGGAACTAAGAATAAGAAAAACAGCAGGGTATTTAACCTTCCCACACAAAACTTCAACATCTCTAACAATTGGTGAAATAGTGTCTCTATTAGCAAGCTTATTAATAGTAACATCAATCCCTTCTAACTCAACAGGTGCAATATCGTGCATAATTTCTTTATATAAGGAATGAGGGATTATACTTGCACTAGCACCTACGTCACATAAAACATGATCGCAATGATCTCCTATTTTAACAGAAATAACAGGCAAGCCTACAATAGGTCTATGTTTATTCCTAGCATCGGGGTTGGCTATTCTAGCAGCTTCCTCTTGGAGGTAAATAACATGTCCATCTAAATTTTCAACCAAGAGATCTTTAACCATAGCAACACTAGGTTCAACTTTAATTTTCTCAGAGGGTGTAGGTGTTCTAGTAGTACTCTTACGAACCACAGTTGAAACTTTAGCATGATCCTTTATTCTAACAGGGAAAGGTGGTTTCTCAATATAAGAAGTAGGAACAATAGGATCAACATTATAAGTGATAGTGTTTTCTTCAACTTTAACAGGTTCAACTACTTTTACTTCAATGGGAGGATGGTATTTAAACCACCTCTCCTTATGGAGGTGAACATGAGTAGCAAATGATTCACAGAAAGAAGCTACTATCTCAGAGTCAAGTCCATACTTAGTGCTAAACTCACGGAAAACATCGGTATCCATAAAAGCTTTAACACAATCAAACTTAGGGGTCATACCTGACTCCTTACCTTCGTCGAGATTCCAATCTTCAGAGTTGCGTTTAATTCTTTCCAATAAATACCATTTGAATTCAACAGTCTTCATCATAAAAGAACCAGAACAAGAATTATCGAGCATGGTGCAATTATTGAGAGAAAGCCGAGCATAAAAAATTTGAATGATCATTTTTCTTGAGAGCTCATGATTGGGGCATGAAAATAACATTGACTTAAGCCTCCCCCAAGCTTGAGCGATGCTTTATCCTTCGCGAGGCCAAAAAATTATATATATATATATATATATATATATATATATATATATATATATATATATATATATATATATATATATATATATATATATATATATATATATAATTACGATCACGATGAACATGATGCATAGGGTAGAACTTCTGATGAAATTCCAACTTCAGTCGATTATAGTTCCATGATCCAATATCATCGCATAGCCTAAACCATGGCAATGAATCTCCCTTCAAAGATAAAGGGAAGACCTTATTCTTGATAACATCCTCGGGCATACCTGCAAGCTTAAATAATCCACAAACTTCATCCACATAGATTAGATGCAAATCAGGATGCAGTGTTCCATCTCCTGTAAAAGGATTATCTAGCAGTTTCTCTATCATACCCGAAGGAATTTCAAAGAAAACATTTTCAGTAGGTTCGGTAGGTTGAGGAGCAACTCTTTGCTCTTCTGGTTGGGGTGAAGATACCCCGAACAATCCCCTCAATGGATGATGAGCCATAGTAACAAGTGACAGTAAATTTCAGCACACTATATAAATTTTTCCTTACCAAATTCCACTTACAAAAGGCGTTTCACTCCCCGGCAATGGCGCCAGGAAAGAGTCTTGATGACCCACAAGTGTAGGGGATCTATCGTAGTCCTTTCGATAAGTAAGAGTGTCAAACCCAACGAGGAGCAGAAGGAAATGATAGGCAGTTTCCAGTAAGGTATTTTCTGCAAGCACTGAAATTATCGGTAACAGATAGTTTTGTGATAAAGTAATTGGTAGCAAGTAAAACATAGTAAGAGTAAATAAGGTGCATCAAGATGGCCCAATACATTTTGTAGCAAAGGACAAGCCTGGACAAACTCTTATATGAAGGAAAACGCTCTCGAGGACACATGGGAATTATCGTCAAGCTAGTTTTCATCATGTTCATTTGATTCGCGTTCGGTACTTTGATAATTTGGTATGTGGGTGGATCGGTGCTTGGGTGTTGTCCTTACTTGGACGAGCCTCCATCTTATGATTAACCTCTAATGCAAGTGTTTGCAACTACAAAAGAAGTATTAAGGTAAACCTAACCATAGCATGAAACAAGTGGGTCAAAATCAGCCCCTTACGTAGCAACGCATAAACTAGGGTTTGAGCTTCTGTCACTCTAGCAACCCATCATCTACTTATTAGTTCCCAATGCCTTCCTCTAGGCCCAAACAATGGTGAAGTGTCATGTAGTCGACATTCACATGACACCACTAGAGGAAAGACATCATACATCTCATCAAAATATCGAACAAATACCAAATTCACATGACTACTTATAGCAAGACTTCTCTCATGTCCTAAGGAACAAAAGTAACTACTCACAAGACATAATATTGTTCATGACGAGAGGGGTATTAATATGCATAATGGATCTGAACATATGATCTTCCACCAAATAAACCAACTAGCATTAACTACAAGGAGTAATCAACACTACTAGCACCCCACATGTACCAATCTAAGGTTTGGATACAAAGATTGGATACAAGAGATTAACTAGGGTTTGAGAGGAGATGGTGCTGGTGAAGATGTTGATGAAGGTAACCCTCCCCAAGATGGGAGAATTGTTGGTGATGACGGCGGTGACAATTTCCCCCTCCCGGAGGGAAGTATCCCCGGTAGAACAGCTCCGCCGGAGCCCTAGATTGGTTTCCAACAAGGTTCCGCCTCGAGACTGCGGCGTCTGGTCCCGAAAGCGTCCTTATGATTTTTTCCTGGTCAAAATACCTCATATAGAATAAGATGGGCATCGGGAGGGGTCACCGAGTGGCCCACGAGGCAGGGGCGTGTCAAGAGGGGGGGGGGCGCCCCCACCCTCGTGGACAGGTGGTGCCCCCTGGTGAATCTCTTTCGCCAGATATTTTTTATATTTTCCGAAATGTTGTCTCGTGGAGTTTTGGAGCTTTTTGAGTTGTGCAGAATAGGTTTCCAATGTTTGCACCTTTTCCAACCCAGAATTCCAGCTGCCGGCATTCTCCCTCATCATGTAAACCTTGTAAAATAAGAGAGAAAAGGCATAAGTATTGTGACATAACGTGTAATAACAGCCCAAAGTGCAATAAATATCAACATAAAAGCATGATGCAAAATGGACGTATCAACTCCCCCAAGCTTATACCTCGCTTGTCCTCAAGCGAAAGCCGATATCGAAAAATATGTCCAGGTGTTTAGAGATAGAGTTGTCGATAAAAATAAAATATGGACATGAGGGCATCTTGATCATTCTTATAACAGCAACACACATATATTTTCATATGATTCTTATGCTAAAGTAACAATTCATTCACAATGTCAAGTATGAATCAGAAACTTCATTAAAAACCAACAAACTATGATCTCAGTCATTGAAGCAATTGCAATTTATCATAACATCGGAAAGAGTCAACATAAGAGCTTTTCAGCAAGCTCCACATACTCAACTATCATATAGTCTTTCACAATTGCTCACACTCACGCAATACTTATGGGTATGGAGTTTTAATCGGACACAGAGAAAGATAGGGGCTTATGGTATTGCCTCCCAACCTTTTACCTCAAGGGTAATGTCAATAGTAATGGACCATGATAACTTACATCCAAGTGGGTATATATGTCAGGATCTTTCCAACACAGTGTGCTTGTCAAAGGATAAAATGTAAAAAGGAAAGGTGATTTTCACCTTGACTCTTATAAGGAAAGAATAATAGATAGGCCCTTCGCAGAGGGAAGCAGAGGTTGTCATGTGCTTTTATGGTTGGATGCACAAAGTCTTAGCGCAAAAGAACGTCACTTTATATTGCCACTTGTGATAGGGACCTTTATTATGCAGTCCGTCGCTTTTATTACTTACATATCATAAGATCGTATAAAGCTTATTTCCCCCTCACTAATAAATCATACATATTTAAGAGAGTTCGCGAACATGACAACTTACTTGAAGGATCTTACTCAATCCATAGGTAGGTATGGTGGACTCTCATGGCAAAACTGGTTTTAAGGATGTATGGAAGCACAAGTAGTATCTCTACTTGGTGCAAAGAGTTTTGGCTAGCATGAGGGGGAAAGGCAAGCTCAACATGTTGGATGATCCATGATAATATACTTTATTTCGAATGTAAGAAAACATAACCCATTATGTTGTCTTCCTTGTCCAACATCAACTCTTTAGCATGTCATATTTTATTGAGTGCTGACAATCATAAAAGATGTCCAAGATAGTATATTTGTATGTGAAACCTCTCTTTCTTTATTACTTCTTATTAATTGCAACGATGACCAAAACTATGTTTG
The DNA here is from genome assembly GCA_902687465.1 of Secale cereale. NCBI lineage: Eukaryota > Viridiplantae > Streptophyta > Magnoliopsida > Poales > Poaceae > Secale > Secale cereale. Next base: position 382,765,859 of record LR738709.1, on the reverse strand, counting down.
TCAAATCTCAACAACTTTTATTCATCATACTCTTTATATGTGAAGTCATTACTTCCCATAAGATCAATATGATCTCTTTGATACCGCTTATATTTTCTTTATTATATCATGACCAAAGTGAGTAAATCAAGCTCTTGACTCAACACTAATCTTTATTATATAGCTCACGGACTCGATTACAAAGGTAAAGATCATAAAGCAAAAGCTCACAACTAAATCATGCTGACTTTATTCTACTAGATCAAGATACTACCAAAAGGATCGAACTAAGAAAAACGATAAAGATAGGAGTGTGATGGTGATACGATACCGGGGCACCTCCCCCAAGCTTGGCAGTTGCCAAGGGGAGTGCCCATACCCATATGATTATGTCTCCTTCTTCGAAGTTGGTGATGATGGATTTGAAAGTAGTGATGCCGGATCATCATACATCGAGCGTAGGAGATCCTCCAACTTGCGGACAATACCTTTGAGTGCTGCGATGTAACACCCCGAGAATCATGCTACAGTAATCTCCCACTAATGGTGCCATGTCATCAGGTTTGACTAAGCCAAATTTATATTAAAGTCAAATAAGTTTTTTCTTCAAACATGAAAGCTAAAATGTTCAATGTGTTGCAAGTAATCACTGGATGAATTTGTTGGTGGGACCAACATTTTATACAGTGGTTAAGTGCCCTAAAATAAATGAAATATGGGCCAAATCTTTATTTAAAATGCCTTCTCTAATTTACAAAAATTCAAACTATTTTAAATATCTACCAAACTCCTCGTGGCAGTGCCTAATATTGCAATGTAAATAATGGAGCAAGTTCCATAATTTACAGAACTCTTTTGCTATTGAAATTAAATGCAAGATAGATTTATAGAAATAAAACAAAACACTAACAAAGGATAAAATGAAAATGACACCACCCCTTACTGGGCCTTGGCCCAACCTACTGGTCGGCCCAGCCACGGCCTATATGGCATATTCCCCTGAACCCTAATCTTCATTCCCCATCTCACTCACTCACTCTCACGATCCGGAGCTCGCACCCAAGCAAAGCCATCGCCGCCGCTCACCATTATCGTGGCCTCTGGCCAAGCCTCGCCGTCCTGAGGTGTCCAGGAGGACCCTCGTCGTCATCGACTTCACCTGCGCCCACTAGATGGACCCGAGCCGCCGCAGTCGCCGATCCCCTTTGCCGGACGTCCGCCCCGTCAATCACCATCGAACTGCTCCCTCCGCTGTCACCGCCCCGGCGACCTCGAGCTTGCCGTCAACCTCCTCTTGGTGAGCGTCACCCTTTCCCCCTTACCCCACTAGGATTCCCTCTGTACGCCGTCGTTCCATCGTGGCCGGAGCTCACCGTGGCCGTGCCCATGCTCCCCGCGCCACGGTTGTGCCCCGTGCGCCCCTGCCTGCGTTGCCGCGCACCCTACAAGGACCCCAGCAACTCCCTGTCTCACATCGCGGCCACCCCATGTTGCGCTGCTCGCAGCGCCCGCCTCTGCTGCCCGCCCGCTCGCGAAGTCACCGCCGCTCCCTCCTGCTGCCAGCCGCCGCTTCTCCTCCCTACCCATGCTCCCGCAGGTGCTCGTCGCGCCCCCTGACCCGAGCTGCTTCCCGACTCCGCAGGCAACTCGCCTCGTCCTCGCGACGCCCTCGCCGCCTCCCCGGCCGCGCCCCATGGCCACCACAGCTCCGCCTAGCCTGCGCGCCGACCGCCGCCACTGCAGCCAAGCGACCCCGCCGCCGCAGCCGGACACGCGGCGCCCGCACCTCACCTTACCTCGCCGCTCCGCCTGCGCTTCGCCCTGTGCTCGCCATCGCCGCCTGCCCACGTCGCAGCTGCCCTGCGTCGCCACCCTGCCACAGCTCGTCCCGCCTGTGTCCGGGCCGCACGACGGCATCGCCTGCCCGAGCCCCCCCCAATCCATCACACACGCAGCCACTCGCCGCTCGCCGCCGCCCTCCGTCATCGCTGTCGCCGTCGCTCGCCCCTCTTCCCTCCTGGGCGAGCCGCCCAGCCAGCCACCGCCGACTGCGCTTGCTCCGGCCGGCCACGGCCGCCGGCCGTGCCGCGCCCGCCGATCTCGCCCCGTCCTGGGCGGGCTTCGACCTCACGGGTGCCCACGCCCTTTAACCCGCCCCGGCTGGCCCTGTGGCACTGCCAGGGGGCCCCACACCCCTGTCCAATAAAAAAAGGGTTTAAAAAATATTAATAAAAATAATTAATTAAGTAACTAATTAATTAGTCAATAATTAATTATTTAACTTAATTAACTCCGTTTAACTACCCTAATTAACTAGGTTAGCTAATTAGATCTATTTAATTAAGTCAAGTCAATGTCAGGTGGACCCAGTCAAACATTTTGACCGGTCAACAGTCCGGTCAACAGTGGACTGTTGACTGCTACTCAACAGTCAACAGGGCCCACTGCCTGCTGTGTACTGCTCTGATGTGTACACTTTGTGTGCGCACGTAGCATTTTAGTCGTATTTTTGAATTATTAATAAATTGCAGAATATTATTAAATCTTTGAAAAATCATATAAAATAATCTGTAACTCGGATGAAAAAGTTTTATATATGAAAATTGCTCAGAACGACGAGACGAATCCGAATACGCGCTCTGTTCGTTCACCACACGTCCCTAGCATAGTGAACCTGCAACTTTCCCCCTGCGATTCATCTGTCCGAAAGCGCGGAACACCGGGGATACTTTCCCGGATGATATCCCCCTTCACCGGTACCGTGTAGCACCGCGTTAAAACACCCTAGCACCGCATGTTGACTTGTCATGCTTCTTTGTTGCATCTGTATGCTTTGTATTTATTGTTTCTTCTCCCTCTTCTCTCCGGTAGACCGCGGGACCGATGGTGCCCCGGCGATCGACTACGGTGTTGACGACCCCTCCTTCTTGCCAGAGCAACCAGGCAAGCCAACCCCCTTTGATCATTCCGATATCGCCCATTCTCTTCTCTCTTACGCTTGCATTAGAACTGCTACTGCTTTTTGTATGATCCAATTCTGATGCATAGCCTGTTGTTGATACTGCTTTCATACCTTACATGTTTATACTAAACTGCTTAGTATAGGCTGGTTAGAGATCCACCAGTGACCCCCCTACCATGTCCCGACTGCCCTGCTGGATTATCAGAAGACCCGATCAACGGGATCGAAGACCAGGACCCAGCACCGCACACCACTTTCCCCTTAGTTGCTCGACACTACTAGGTTACTATCGAGTGCCGAGGGCGAGACCTCATCAGCACTTCTGATGTTAACCTTGTAGGTTAGTTCATCGGTTGTGGTCATCGAGGGTGATTCCTCTTTCTCCACTCCCGATAACGACACTGTCGTGCAACTCCTCAAGAGTGGACCTCGACGGTGATTCCTCTTTCGTTCACCTTGACGATAAACATCAGGTGGAATTCCATCGAGGGTGATTTCCTCAGGTTTTCCTTTGGTGTCAGACACACAGTTACTATGGTTACTATGACTTTACACTGAACCCGGTTACTAAAGACAGGTCGACCCTGAGGGTTACCCGCGCGAGCTTAATTGCGAGTGATGTGTAGTCGGGTTGTCCTGGAAGGTGCCCGCGAGATAAATACGAGGCGTGGCCGGGCACTCGCCCTTGCCGCAAGTTCTCGAGACGGGGTGATGGGGTCACATGTTCGTGAGTCTCTGCTCGTTACCGTGCGTTCCCAAGACACTAAACGATTTTGATATTTGATCCGAGGGGCCTCTGGACCGATAGCGCTAACCATCACATGGGCATAGTATGGGCGTTCCGCGTCGTATGCATCAGCCGAAGCTTAACTGACGTCATTGCGACTAAGCGGCGCGCGCCGGGTTGGACTGCGTAAGCACCTACCTTTTTAAGGATGTTGCCCAGGTCTGCTCACCGGCCGCGTACGCAACGTGCAGGAGTTCCCGGGGCGATTGGCCCATGACCCCTAGGGCATAGGGTTTAGTCCGGCGTGCATGACCTCTCTATTAATCCTAGGTCGGGTTACGGTGTATTGTTTGGACGAGGGTGGGCATGACCTGATGGTGTGTCCGGACGGAGCTAAGCAAGCGTGATGGGTAAGTTGGTTCACCCCTACAGGGAAGAAAACATCTATCGATAGCCTGTCCTACGGTAACGGACACTTGGAGTTGTATCCCGATCGCTACAACTAGAACTGGATGCTGAGGCATTGTTTGGATATGTTGCTTCGGGAGTCGAGAAAGGATCCCGGAGCGTTGGAACAACAACATAAATATGAATTATGTTATACTACTCTACTCCCCCCTATTGCTGCAAGACGGTGGTTTCCAGAAGATGCTAGTCTTCGATAGGACTAGCTTATCCCCCTCTTATTCTAGCATTCTGCAGCTTAGTCCACAGATACTACCCTTTTCATTGATACCGATGCATATGTGGTGTAGATCCTTGCTTGCGAGTACTTTGGATGAGTACTCACGGTTGCTTTGCTCCCCCCTTTCCCCCCTTCTTCTTCTTGCTGGTTGATGCAACCAGATGGTGGAGTCCAGGAGCCAGATGCCACACTTGACTACTGCTACTACCCCGATGGAGCCTACTACTATGTGGAGACAGCTGACGACCAGGAGTAGTTAGGAGGTCCCAGGCAGGAGGCCTTGCCTTTTCGATCATGTTGTTTTTGTGCTAGCTTGTTTAACTTATGTCTGTACTCAGATATTGTTACTTCCGCTGAATCTTGTGCATTCGAGCTTATGTATTCGAGCCCTCGAGGCCCCTGGCTTGTAATATAAAGCTTGTATTATTTTAATTTGTGTCTAGAGTTGTGTTGGGATATCGTCCAGTGAGTCCTTGATCTTGGTCATACCCATTTGCGTGCATGATTAGTGTACGATCAAATCGGGGGCATCACAAGTTGGTATCAGAGCCAACTCCCTGTAGGAACCCCCTTCCCAACTCCTTGGCCGAAGTTGAGTCTACTCTTTGAATAACTATTTTACTAACATGGCTGTGTGGCTTACGGGCCTACATCGCCAGTGGGTGGTATTAGGATCTTTTATTCCTCGTCTATACTCTGGGACTCTATTCTCTCTTCTATTCGGGTTAAATGAAATTACTAACTACATTAGGTTCTCGTAACGACTTTCCCCGGAGAGCCCCTTCATTCCAGATGGTTGCCTGCTTCACCAGAAGACTTCGAAGATACTCTCCAATCTACTCCCGAGAACGTGTGTTCTTTTCTTTTGTAATCCCTTAACACCGTTGAATCCTTATGGATAACTGCGTACCCTCGTCGTTCATACTTCCGTCCCATCTTGTTATTACAAGATACCCGAAAGTATTCTCCGACTTTCGAGAATTCTCAGAACCTACTGCCTTGCAGTTCCTTTCCGCCTGAACATAATTATGAATAATTCCTCACAATTCCAGGGATCCGTTCATCCCCAGTTGTTCGTGTGATTCACAAAATTCATCGAAATACTATTTGACCTTCCAAAAATCCTCTAGAACCTATTGCTCTTGGAATTGTTACATACTTGCTTTCTGGTTAACTCCATTTGTCTAGCGATATTCTTTAAAATCCTTTGGGATTAACATTCCGATCCTCATGATTCAGCATCTGTGTGAATGCACACATTCATCAATTAATCCTTGGAAATTTTCTTTCTGGCTCTGACATTGTTTCGGATATGAGCTGGTTCTTACCCAATCAAGATTTGATCCGATGCACCTCTAAGTCTATTCAACTTACTCATCTTTTGATCAGAGCATCTGCTTCTCATCCTTCGTCTTGAAACCATGACTCCTTTGTACTCAAGCATCGAATTATTCATATGTTTCTATAAGCCGATGCCTTTGCATCCCCTTCTTCATTTGATTGATTACCGATACTCACCTCAACTCTGTCGTGAATCGCCAGACACTTTGTTGGATTTCATCCGACAACGTCCTTCATATTCAATCACCTTGTGAGCCTTTTATCGGATACATAATGCCTTTGGTAAATTGTATCCTCTCCTTTTGTCAACCATGCTCTGCTTCCGAGCTTTAGTTAGTTACCCCTGAAGTTTCAGGTATATGTTCCTAAGATGCCCAGATGGGATGAACCTATCCCTTCCCTAATCCGTGTGAATCGAGAGTTTTCATGAGTCATACTCTTCCAGTGTATTGCCAGATAAATTTTTAGCACTACAACTCCATCGAGAGCGAGAAGTGAACAAAGGGTTATGCATTGAAGAAGTGGGACTCGACCTTGAACTTTGTGTTCATGCCCAAGGACCTGATGTGGAACTTATCATGGAAGCTTCTAGTTATAATAATAATCCCCTTGTGATAAGTTCATCTTGTATCTATAATTGGGCCTTTGCAACCCTGGTTCCGACCATGATTGTTCTCCTTTGGTTCCATTTCTTGGACAAGTTAAGTACTTGTCTTATTCAGATCTTTTCACCTATCCAACCTCTATTTTGATCTTCCTTCGAGTATTACCCTCCGGTACCTCGAGAATAACAAAGAACTGTGTTGCTTCCTGTGAGTCTTCATCTAGTATTGCTTCTCACCGATTTCAGACTTCCCCGGGATCTGACTTATTAATCACTCGAGGACACCGATATGAATCGATTGAATCGATTCCGCATTCCGATTCTATAACTCTAAGTAATTTTCATTACTTACGAGTTTAATAATCCTTCAAGTCATTCCTAGCCTGGCCGACTATGTCATTATCGTGCTAAATTTTAATTGTGCTACCTGGTCCTTCTTCCTGGAACAGAATTTTCGACGATGAGCTAAGCTTATGTCGATCTTCCTCGTCATACCATTTCGCCTTGAACAACAAGCTTGCATTTGAGTTTGTGTCATACCCGTGGCTCCAATAACTTTTCACTTCATCATTCCTTTGACTTGATGTCATCACCGATCGACTACATCTTCCTGAAATCTCTCGACAATTGTGTCGTGCTCGTCAACATTCGGAGCTCTTCCAGCATATCAATCGAATTCGTGATGATAAATACCATCCTTGACCTTCGATGATTTGAGTTATCATCGACAACTCCCTTGTCTTCTTTCCAACACATGTTTGACCATGTCTTGGTCATACCTTGGACTCCTTGCTATTCCTGCAATTGTTCCTTGAGTTTTCTTGTGATCTTCAACTCCAACCCCCTACTTGTAACACCATGTTAATGCTACCTCGAAGCATGACTGTGGTATTCCGAATATCAACAAGAACATTGGTAGCACATTACCAAAGGTTTTGGATCTATCATCCGGACACTATTGCATGGATAACATCATGAATTTCCTCGCCCTTTATCTAAATGGTGATATACTTGTTGTTCTAACATGTATATCATGCTCTACTTTTCCTTGGGAAAAGATATACTCCCAATTCTTGTGTGCAAACACATTTTTCCTTTCCATTGGTTTGTTTAAACTTTCCTGTGATCTATAGGATATAAGCAGAAATAATTCCCTGCTTATAAAACACCCGGAGTACAATCTTGTTAGTGAGACCCCGTTACCATTGTTGATGACATTCCGGTAACCACCGATGGATGAGAACTTTGCCTATTGGTCCGCCTCATTCAACGAGCAGGAAATTGGTTCTCTTCGTCCCTCGCCCTTGGTGCCAACGTTGTTGCCAACATAACTGATAGGCTATCCTCTCAGATGCCTTCCTATCATGACCGTGCAAGATGCCAGTGCCCTTCCTAGTTCTAACCCACATGGTGGGCCCATAACCCATAGTTCCACAGGATCGAAACTTGACTCTCATGTACATCCCTGTTTTCCAAAATTGTTCCTTGAACTTGGCTTCGTATGTAAACCAGAAGCCACATTCCTAGAAATCTATTCTTGTATCAGATGCGATACATATTCCCATTGCTTTGAACCCCTTTCACCATCTATTTCAGGCTACGAACGATTGCCTACCCGGTTGAAGCTTCTTATTGCACTTCCTTACCTTGCTCTCGACGTCTTTCTTGAATTTCGAATCGAGAGGTGCCACTATGCCACGTTCACTAAGATAGCCCCTAGGTACCTATCTTGTGTTGAGCTCCGTCCTTCCTGAGACTTTCCCACTTACTCCACCTCTAAATTCTCGGGACGAGATTTCTTGTAGTAGAGGAGATTTGTAACACCCCGAGAATCATGCTACAGTAATCTCCCACTAATGGTGCCAGGTCATCAGGTTTGACTAAGCCAAATTATCCCTTGTAAAATCAAAGCCAAATTCAAATTTATATTAAAGTCAAATAAGTTTTTTCTTCAAACATGAAAGCTAAAATGTTCAATGTGTTGCAAGTAATCACTAGATGAATTTCTTGGTGGGACCAACATTTTGTACAGTGGTTAAGTGCCCTAAAATAAATGAAATATGGGCTAAATCTTTATTTAAAATGCCTTCTCTAATTTACAAAAATTCAAACTATTTTAAATATCTACCAAACTCCCCGTGGCAGTGCCTAATATTGCAATGTAAATAATGGACCAAGTTCCATAATTTACAGAACTCTTTTGCTATTGAAAATAAATGCAAGATAGATTTATAGAAATAAAACAAAACACTAACAAAGGATAAAATGAAAATGACACCACCCCTTACTAGGCCTTGGCCCAACCTACTGGTCGGCCCAGCCACGGCCTATATGGTATATTCCCCTGAACCCTAATCTTCATTCCCCATCTCACTCACTCACTCTCCCGATCCGGAGCTCGCACCCGAGCGAAGCCATCGCCGCCGCTCACCATTATCGTGGTCTCTGGCCACGCCTCGCCGTCCCGAGGTGTCCAGGAGGACCCTCGTCGTCATCGACTCCACATGCGCCCACTAGATGGACCCGAGCCGCCGCAATCGCCGATCCCCTTCGTCGGACGTCCGGCCCGTCAATCGCCATCGAACTGCTCCCTCCGCTATCACCGCCCCGGCGACCTCGAGCTCGCCGTCGACCTCCTCTTGGTAACCGTCAGCCTTTCCCCCTTACCCCACTCGGATTCCCTCTGTACGCCGTCGTTCCATCGTGGTCGGAGCTCACGGTGGCCGTACCCGTGCTCCCCGCGCCACGATTGCGCCCCGTGCGCCCCTGCCTGCATTGCCGCGCACCCTACAAGGACCCCAGCAACTCCCTGTCTCATATCGCGGCCACCCCATGTTGCGCTGCTCGCAGCGCCCGCCTCTGTTGCCCGCCCGCTCGCGAAGTCGCCGCCGCTCCCTCCTACTGCCAGCCGCCGCTCCTCCTCCCTACCCACGCTCCGGCAGCTGCTCGTCGCGCCCCCTGACCCGAGCTGCTTCCCGCCTCCGCCGGCAACTCGCCTCATCCTCGCGACGCCCTCGCCGCCTCCCCGGCCACGCCACCTGGCCACCGCAGCTCCGCCTAGCCTGTGCGCCGACCGCCGCCACTTCAGCCAAGCGACCCCGCTGCCGTAGCCGGACGCGCGGCGCCCGCACCGCTCCTTACCTCGCCGCTCCGCCTGCGCCTCGCCCTGCGCTCGCCATCGTCGCCTGCCCGCGTCACAGCTGCCCCGCATCACCACCCTGCCCCAGCTCGCCCCGCCTATGTCCGGGCCGCCCGACTGCGTCGCCTGCCCGAGCCCCCCATCCATCGCGCGCGCCGCCGCTCGCCGCCGCGCTCCGTCGCCGCTGTCGCCGGCGGCCGCAGCGATCGTGCCGTCGCTCGCCCCTCTTCCCTCCTTGGCGAGCCGCCCAGCCAGCCACCGCCGACTGCGCCTGCTCCGGCCAGCCATGGCCGCCGGCCGTGCCGCGCCCGCCAGCCTCGCCCCGTCCGGGGCGGGCTTCGACCTCACGGGCGCCCACACCCTTTAACCCGCCCCGGCTAGCCCTGTACCACTACCAGGGGGCCCCACACCCCTGTCCAATAAAAAAGGGTTTAAAAAATATTAATAAAAATAATTAATTAAGAAACTAATTAATTAGTCAGTAATTAATTATTTAACTTAATTAACTCCATTTAACTACCCTAATTAACTAGGTTAGCTAATTAGATCTGTTTAATTAAGTCAAGTAAATGACAGGTGGACCTAATCAAACATTTTGACCGGTCAACAGTTGACTGTTCACTGCTGACTCAGCAGTCAACAGGGCCCACTGCCAGCCTCTGTACAGCTCTGATGTGTTCACTTTGTGTGTGCACGTAGCATTTTAGTCGTATTTTTGAATTATTAATAAATTGCAGAATATTAATAAATCTTTGAAAAATCATATAAAATAATCTGTAACTCGGATGCAAAAGTTTTATATATGAAAATTGCTCAGAACAACGAGATGAATCCGAATACGCTGTCCGTTCATTCACCACACGTCCTTAGCATAGTGAACCTGCAATTTTCCCCCTCCGATTCATCTGTCAGAAAGCGCGGAACAGGGGGATACTTTCTCGGATGATATCCCCCTTCACCGGTACCGTGTAGCACCGCGTTAAAACACCCTAGCACCGCATGTTGACTTGTCATGCTTCTTTGTTGCATCTGTATGCTTTGTATTTATTGTTTCTTCTCCTTCTTCTCTCCGGTAGACCCCGAGACCGATGGTGCCCCGGAGATCGACTACGGTGTTGACGACCCCTCCTTCTTGCCAGAGCAACCAGGCAAGCCAACCCCCTTTGATCATCCGATATCGCACATTCTGTTCTCTCTTATGCTTGCATTAGAAATGCTACTGCTTTTTGTATGATCCTATTCTGATGCATAGCCTGTTGTTGATACTGCTTTCATACCTTACATGTTTATACTAAACTGCTTAGTATAGGCTGGTTAGAGATCCACCAGTGACCCCCCGACCTTGTCCCGACTGCCCCACTGGATTATCAGAAGACCTGATCAACGGGATCGAAGACCAGGACCCGGCACCGCACACCACTTTCCCCTTAGTTGCTCGACACTACTCGGTTACTATCGAGTGCCGAGGGTGATACCTCATCAGCACTTCTGATGTTAACCTTGTAGGTTAGTTCATCGGTTGTGGTCATCGAGGGTGATTCCTCTTTCTCCACTCCCGATAACGACATTGTCGTGCAACTCCTCAAGAGTGGACCTCGAGGGTGACTCCTCTTTCGTTTACCTTGACGATAAACATCAGGTGGAATTCCATCGAGGGTGATTTCCTCAGGTTTTCCTTTGGTGTCAGACACACAGTTACTATGGTTAATATGACTTTACACTGAACCTGGTTACTAAAGACGGGTCGAACCTGAGGGGTACCCGCGCGAGCTTAATTGCGAGTGATGTGTAGTCGGGTTGACCTGGAAGGTGCCCGCGAGATAAATATGAGGCATAGTCGGGCACTCGCCCTTGCCGCAAGTTCTCGAGATGGGGCGATGGGGTCACATGTTCGTGAGTCTCTTCTCGTTACCGCGCGTTCCCAAGACACTAAACGGTTTGGATATTTGATCCGAGGGGCCTCTGGCCCGATAGCGCTAACAATCACGTGGGCATAGTATGGGCATTCTGCGTCGTATGCATCAGCCGAAGCTTAACTGACGTCATTGCGACTGAGCGGCGCGCGCCGGGTTGGACTGCGTAAGCACCTACCTTTTTAAGGAGGTTGCCCAGGTCTGCTCATCGGCCGCGTACGGAACGTGCAGGAGTTCCCAGGGCGATTGGTCCATGACCCCTGGGGCATAGGGTTTAGTCCGGCGTGCATGACCTCTCTATTAAGCCTAGGTCGGGTTGCGGCGTATTGTTTGGCCGAGGGCGGGCATGACCTGATGGTGTGTTCGGCCGGAGTTAAGCAAGCGTGATGGGTAAGTTGGTGCTCCCCCGCAGGGAAGAAATCATCTATCAATAGCCTGTCCTACGGTAACGGACACTTGGAGTTGTATCCCGATCGCTACAACTAGAACTGGATGCTGAGGCATTGTTTGGATATGTTGCTTCGGAGTCGAGAAAGGATCCCGGAGCGTTGGAACAACAACATAAATATGAATTATGTTATACTACTCTACTCCCCCCTATTGCTGCAAGACGGTGGTTTCTAGAAGATGCTAGTCTTCGATAGGACTAGCTTCTCCCCCTCTTATTCTGGCATTTTGCAGCTTAGTCCACAAATACTACCCTTTTCATTGATACCGATGCATATGTGGTGTAGATCCTTGCTTGCGAGTACTTTGGATGAGTACTCACGGTTGCTTTGCTCCCCCCTTTTCCCCCTTCTTCTTCTTGCTGGTTGATGCAACCAGATGGTGGAGTCCAGGAGCCAGATGCCACACTTGACGACTGCTACTACCCTGACGGAGCCTACTACTACGTGGAGACAGCTGATGACCAGGAGTAGTTAGGAGGTCCCAGGCAGGAGGCCTTGCCATTTCGATCGTGTTGTTTTTGTGCTAGCTTGTTTAACTTTTGTTTGTACTCATATATTGTTGCTTCCGCTGACTCTTGTGCATTCGAGCTTATGTATTCGAGCCCTCGAGGCCCCTGGCTTGTAATATAAAGCTTGTATTATTTTAATTTGTGTCTAGAGTTGTGTTGTGATATCTAACAGTGAGTCCTTGATCTTGGCCGTGCACATTTACGTGCATGATTAGTGTATGGTCAAATCGGGGGCGTCACAGGCGATATGCTCCTTCAGCAAAATATTTTCACTTGTGAGATACTTGTTTTGTATTTGAGCTAAATCAATCATCTTGAAAGCTTCAATCTCAGTTGAAGTAAAAAGGTTTGGAAAGGGTTGAAAAATGTCTTCTTCTCCTGTTGCCAGAGCCTGATCTTTCACAGCCTTCTTGATCCTGTTCTCCTTGTTGATCTCCTCGGGTCCTTCCCTCTTCAGATCTATCTTCATTAGCCAAGCATCGTTGCCCTCATTGTTGGAGGAGGACGACGACATGATGCCTGGCCTTGTTAACCCTAGCAGAAAAATAGCTCAAAACAAGAACAGAGGGTTTTTGCATAATACAGTGGTCAAAACCTTCGGGAGAATATATATTGATTTTTTACCAACCAAAAGGAGTAACATACAAGAAACCGGAGTCCGGGAGGCACACGAGGTGCCCACGAGGCAGGGGGCGCGCCCAGGGGAAGGGGGCATGCCCTCCACCCTCGTGGACGGCTCGTGTCTCTTCCGGACTGCCTCTTATTTTTCTATTTATCTAAATATTCCAAAACGGTGAAAAATTGCCTTTAGAACTGTTTTGGAGTCGGTTTACTTACCGTACCACATACCTCTTCCTTTTCGGGGTCTGAATCGTTCTGGAAACTGTCCCTTCTGTATTCCTCTGGGGTTACGGTTTCAATAACATTGGTTTCAACATTTATAGGATTACCTGAGATATAATGTTTGATTCTTTGACCATTCACCACCTTCGGATTTGTGCCTTCAAAGTTGTTGATTTTTATGGAACCGGAACGATGGACCTCCTCGATAACGTAAGGACCTTCCCATTTAGAGAGAAGTTTTCCTGCAAAAAAACTTAAATGAGAGTTGTATAGCAAGACATGATCACCTACGTTAAACTCACGCTTTTGTATCCTTTTGTCATGCCATCTTTTAACGTTTTCTTTAAACAGCTTGGCATTCTCATGGGCCTGGGTTCTCCATTCATCAAGAGAACTAATGTCAAATAGCCTCTTCTGGCCGGCTGTCGGATTCAGGGCTCCGCAAAACCCGGTAAGTTCGAACACGGGGGCGTGAACGAAGATCTCTCCCACTCACGTCTACCTAGTGCCTCGCTCTCGTATCGGTGGAAGGATTCAAGCAAACAACGGACAGAACACACAAGAGTTTATCCAGGTTCGGGCCACCGCGTGGTGTAAGACCCTACTTCCTACTTTGGTGGATTAGCCTCGGGCGAGCTGAGATATGAGCTAGTACAATGGTTCCTGAGCTCAGGAGGTGAGCTCAGGAGGGTCAGGAGGCTAGTGTTCTTGCTCCTTGTGTGGTGGATGAGTGTCTCTGTCGATCGATCCCTTCACAGTGGGATCCTAGCTACTTATATAGGCGGCTAGGGTCCTCTTTCCCCGAAATGTTTAGGCGGGAAGGGATCCCACAACGGCCATTTTTTAGCGGGAACACAAGGACGTTCCTATCCTGACAAAAGTGGTCTTCTCCTGCAAAAGGATCAGGCTGTGACACGGTGGTGGGCTCGACGGTGACATCCTCCTTGTTGTCCTTGCGGTCTTTGGTCTTGTTGCACCAAAGGGGAAACATTTGCCCCGTCCCTTGGGAACCAACGGCTGCGCTGTCCTCTTTGCACCGAAATGGCAACTGCGCCGCTGGCGGACGCTGGCACCCGCTGGCGCGGTGCGTCACTGCTGACATCACTGCCTCCTCCTGAGGCAGGCTTGGCATTGGATTCGCCGCCCCTCCGGAGCGCCTTGCTGAGGCCGCTCCCGAGGAGGTCTTGACGTCGTTCTCCTCGCGAGGCTTGGCCCCCTCGCGAGGGTCTTGGGCAGCTGGACGATCAGCTGGGCCGTACCAGACCGCTTGTGGGAGCGCGTTGCGGCCTGCAGACAGGCAAGTCTGGGTACCCTAGTTCCCATGACGCCGACAGTAGCCCCTGGGCCCAAGGCGCGCGCGGAGTTGGCTTCAGGGCGAAGCCTTGGTCGAGGACGAAGCGCAGCGGGCCCCAAAAAGGCTGCAGGCCAGGCTGGCACGTGACGGTTGGATGGGACACGAGCGACCCCGCTTCCCACGCCGTCTCGGCAACCGTGCATCTTGACAGAAGGGGGCCTTCTCTGCTGGGGGAGTTATCGCCCTCTTTCCTTCCTGCTCAGATTTCTTCCCCTTACGCCTCCTACCTTGCTGGATCCTTCGGCTCCCTCAACCATGGCGAAGAGGAACAAGAGTGCCGCGCCGGCATCTGGATCTGCTTCTTCCCTTGATGCGGCGCTTGAGGAGTCCTCCATTACCAGGGAGGAGGACTACTCAGAGGTCCAACCTTTCCTGTCGAGCACCCACAATGAGCACGGCCCGACGCGGATCTGGGTTGGATCCACCATGGCCCGGACCTTGTCGAATTCATGCTACCCCTTCTTCCTCCACAGCATCTCCGTGGGGCTCATGCCCCCCTTCTCAGAGTACTTCTACGCCATCTTGGAACATTACCAGGTGCACGCTCTCCACATCCAGCCTCGCTCCATCTTCGTCTTGTCGCTCTTCCCCTTTTACTATGAGGCACTCATGGGGGTGAGGCCAACCATCGCCCTCTTCCACCACTTCTTCTCCATGCGCCAGTACAACGATGGCCCGTGCTTGGGCAACGTTTCCTTTATCTTCCAGTGCCAGGGCTGTCGACTGATGACGGCAGGGAAGAAGATAGAGTCCCACCAGAAGAGGTGGGTCTACCTTGACGCCCAGCGCGTCCATCCTTTGCTGGCGCTGCCTACTGTCCGTCGGGAGAACCGCGTTGGCTGGAGCCAAGCGAAGCTCACCGACCTCCTTGTCGGGCCTATCCTGGCAAAGATTGAGGCCGACCTGAGCTCGAGGCTTGAAGGGGGCTAGATCGTGAAGGAGTTCTTGAAGCAGCGTGTGGCTCCGCTGCAGGCCCACTTGCGCCCCATGTGGGAGCTGATGGGCGACGACGACAGGCTCCGGCTGCACCCAGGGGTGCTGGCCGAGGACGATCTGGACTTCACCTTGAGAACTCTCCTGGGGATGGTTCCGGAGGATCTCCCCGAGGCCTACCTGCCGCTGTACAGCCGCCCTGACAAGGCCGAGCTGTTGAAGGCCTTGCCGGATTTTGGTGCGCCCGCGGGCGCTCCGCCCACGTTCGACGTGTCTTCTGGTGCTGACGAGAGCGACGAGGGGGGCTCGGAGGATACCCTGGACGACGAGGGGGACTCCTCCGAGGCGTTCGACGGAGTAATGACGCCAGGCGCGGGTACCGCCGGATGGTCCCAGGCGACCACTCAACGTCGATCCGGACGCACTGCGTCCGGGGGAAGCCAGGTGGCGACTCCGCCGAAGAGTACCGTGCCAGCGAACCTGGCGACCACGATCGCACCCAGGACTGTGGCCTCACGCCTTGCCCAGGCCCGGGCCATCGGCGCGCCCAGGGCGCCAGCGGCTGCTGCTGACCTGCTGGTGAAGAGAAGGGCACGCCTCGCCTCCGACGAGTAAGTGTGCAAATTCTCGCTCATCATTAGTTGTTGTGTCCCTGATGTGCTTCCCCTGACATAGCAGCCTAGGAGGTGTGATGAAGAAGGCAAAGGGGGAGGTCACGCTGCGGTGCCCTGCTCCTCTGGCTGCCAACGCGACTTTGGGGAAGGATGTCGTGGTGCTGGGTGCACCAGCCGCCCGAGCCACTGAGCGTGCAGCGATGGTGTCTCTCGAGGACGTCCCCGCCTCCGGGGAGGTTGCGGTGGCTTCTGCTCGGGCTGCTCTGGCGAGGGGGGCTGGAGCCCCTGAGCCCCTGGTTGAGCAGTCGGTCTTGTCGGTGCCCGTGCACCAGCCGGCGCGGCCTGGTCCTGAGGCCTTGGAGGCTGCCTCCGTCGCGCTGGGTCGTCTTCGCGCCGATCTGCAAGATGGTGACGGCCACCTGACAGAAGGGCGCCTGGGGCAGATCCGCGGGTGGCTCCTAGCAGACGAATCTGCGCGGACCTCCTGGGATCAGGCCTCGGCGGTTGCTGCCAAGGGTCGAGAGGAAGCTACGGCGGCCACACTGGCTCGTGACGCCGCGCGGGCTGATGCCGCGTCCCTCGAGAAGCGCTGTCTTGAGGCGGAGAGCGAGCTGGGGGCCCTCCGCGAGGAAGGCACCGGGCACGCCCTAGAGCTCGAGAGGTTGGAGAAGGAGCTCGAGGCGCAGAAGACTGAGACATCCCGGCTGTGACAGGAGCAGCTTTCTGACCGCGCAGCCTTGGAGAAGCTTAAGGTTGAAGTTGAGCAGGCCAGGGCGACCCAAGCCGCTCGCGACAAGGAGGAAGCCCTTGCGGCCTCGGCAGCGGTGAGTCCCGAGGCCCTTGAGGGTGAAGGTCACGTCACTGTTGTTGCCTTTGACCTTGAGGCCCGCAAGGCGCTGCATGCCGCCTACGGGGAAGGGTTCAAGGAACTGTTGGCTGCCCCGCAGGAAGGCCCCGCCGTGCTCCTTGTAGCGCTCATGGAGTCCCTGCGCGATGTTGCGGCCGCAATTGGCCAGTTAGCCGACGTCGAGAGCCGTACGCTGCTTACCTTGGTCCTGACGCAGGTGTGCAGCCACCTAAGTCTTCGCGACCCCACCTTTGACCTGGCCTCGCTGTCCGAGCCCGTGACCGAAGTCATGGAGAACACGGCTGCCGAGGCCCTGAGGGTGAAGGTCATGTCACTGGTGGAGGCGTTCCTCTAGGCTACTACTACCGCAGCCGAAGAAGAGAAGACCGGTGATGCTGCGCTCGGCGATGCCTAGTCCGTTCCTGTTTAGTGAGAGAAGTGCGAGTGCCTCGAGGAGGCGTAAGAACTTTGCTTGAATTTGAAAAACTTGACATTATTGTAATAGCTAGATGATTTCCATGCTTGCTTCCTTTCATGTTTGCTTAGGTGCCCTGCGTCGGCAGGGCCCAACCCCGTGCATACCTTGACCGCCATTGAGCCCACCGGATCACCGGGGTTACCGTAGTAACTAGACTCGCCATTGAGCCCTTCGGACGACCGGGGTTACCGTAATAACTAGACTCGCCATTGAGCCCTCTGGATGACTAGGGTTACCGTAGTAACTAGACTCAAGGGGTGAGGGGCTACGTGGCTAGTGAGGCCCTTGGGTCGCGATGCCCAAGGGTCCCCCTTGACGTTCAAGCGATCCCGTTTTCGTTCTGCGTCGGTAGGGCCCAACCCCGCGCATACCTCGATCGCCATTTAGCCCTTCGGATGACCGGGGTTATAGTCTTGACTAGACTCAAGGGATGAGGGGCTACGTGGCCAGTTAGGCCCCTGGGTCGCGATGCCCAGGGGTCCCCCTTGATGTACGAACGGCTCTCATGAAGGAGAACAAGCACCATACCTTGCCCACGAGCCTTCGCCTGGGGTGGGGGCACGAGAAGGTCAGGTGTCTGGGCACCTGGTAGGGTGGCGTCTGCAGGGTGAGGATGGCTCCGTCCTCATCAGAGCATTCGATCGCCGCGGTCTGGTAGGCATGCTCCAGGGAACGCACCGCTTCTTTCTTGTCGGAGGCGATCGTGATGACTCCGCCACTCCCGGGCATCTTGAGGACGTTGTAGCCGTGATGGGTCGCCGCCATGAACTTGGCGAGGGCAGGATACCCAAGGATAGCGTTGTACGAGAGGTGAATATTGGCGACGTCGAAGTCGATGAGCTCTGTGTGGTAGTTGTCGTGGTCACCGAAGGTCACGGGGAGGCGGACCTGCCCCATCGGGAGTGTGGAGCCATCCGTGACTCCGTAGAATGGCTTGGTCGGGTGGAGCTGATCGTAGGGAACCTGGAGCATCTCGAAGGTCTGGACGGAGAGGACGTTGAGTCCTGCTCCGTCGTCGATGAGGGTCTTGGTCACGCGGACGTTGCTGATGGTCGGGGTGCAGAGAATCGTGAGGGCGCCTGGGGCCGCAGCGCACTTGAGCTGGTCCTTGCTGTCGAAGGCGATGACCTGCTTGGTCCACCTGAGGTTGTGCGCGGCGTCAGGCCTGGGAAGCACCGCGTTCACGTCATGGGAAAACTGCTTGAAGATGCGGTGGGAAGCCGGGGCATGGGCTCCTCGCAAGATGCATGCAACTGCACGCGTCTCCTGGAAGCCCCCCGCCCCGTCTCCCTGGCGGTCGTCATCGTTCCTCCTTGGCGGTGGTGGCAGCGGAGGCAGGCCTCCATTGCCCTGAGGGCGACGCTCACGAGGCTGGTCGCGCCAGGGGGCGTCACGAGGCAGCTCCTGCCAGTGGTATTCACGAGGCTGCTCACGCCACCCTTGGCGCGAGTTACTGCCATCCCAACGTCCTCCTCCTCGGCCTCCTCCACGGCCGTAGCCGCGGTTGTCGCGCTCAGGGCCCTGCCCGAGGAGCCCGCCACGCATCGCCCTGAGCTCCTGGCAGTCGTTGGTGTTGTGGCTGTGGACGTTGTGGAAGACACGATATAGTCGGTTGTCTCTGGGGAGGTCATCGTAGCCGTAGCTACGCTTCACTTCTGGCTCCGCAGCCAGCACGGCGGGTCCCTTGCACTTTGATTCCTTGGCCTTGGTCTTCTTGTCATCCGCCTCCGCCTCAAGCAGCTCCTGAAGGGAGAGGCGGCCTTCCCCCGCCCTGGCGCACTTTGCCGCGAGCTTGAACATCTCGAGGGTTGTGCACAGGTCCTCGTGAATGGCGAGCTACTCCCTCATCCTGACGTGGCTGACGCCATCGAAGAACACGGAGATTATGGCCTCGTCTGAGACCCTGGGGATCCGGAGGCGCATGGTGTTGAAGCGTTGGATGTACTTTTGCAGGGTTTCTCCCGGCTGCTGCCTCACGCGGCGCAGATCAGCAGCTGCCGGGGCTCGGTCTCGGGTGCCTTGGAAGTTGGCAAAGAAACGCTCGCGAAGCTCTTCCCAGGAGGAGATGGATCCCACGGGGAGGTTCTGGAACCAGTTCGCCATGACCTGCTCGGTGTCGTTGGACGCCTCGATGCTCAGCTCGTAGAGTTGGAGGAACTCCGTCGGGTCGGTGGTGCCGTCGTAGCATGGAGGCAGGTCCGGCTTGAACTTGCCGGGCCAGACGAGGCGCCATAGCTCAGGAGCTAGGGCGCAACACCCAGCCACACTCATGATCGCAGGTGCCCCCTGTGCCTGTGGTGCTGGTTCTTGAGGTGCTGGTTCTTGAGGTGCTGGCGTCACCACCTCTTGTGGCGCGTGGTCTGGGCGCTGCGGGCCGGGGGGCCCGCGAGCCCCTGCATGAGGGTGCGGAATCACCTAGTAGCTCTCCTCATCGCGCGCGTGGGCTCTGCGGGGTTGCTCACGTCGAGGTGCCTCGCGCCGGGCCTCCTGGCCGGCGTGGTGGAGTGGAGGCGGGGCCGGGACCCCGTGGCCTTCGTTCCCCGCTGGGGGCGACGGAGGACGTGAGGAGTGCATCGGTGCGGGTGCTTCCCCAGCGGTGTTGACGAGTTCGGTGATGCGGTGGAGCCACTCGTCGTAGAGGTCATCTGCTGGGCGGTAGCGCAGGAGCTCCCGCGCCATCAGCAGCGCAGGCTGCTGATAGACCGGCCCGCGGAGAACCAGCGAGGACGATGTTGCGGCCGGCGAGGGTGAAGGCGTTGCCGTGCGGCCATCCCGCCGCACAGACGGTGGCAGTGACGAGTCCTGCTACTCGTGGATAGCCGGGTCGGTGGCGGCGTTGGCGACTGGCGAGTTGGGGCGGAGCGGTGCGTCATTGCCCGCGGGCGCCGTCTTAGCGACGTTCGCAACGCGGCGGGTGGCGCGAGCTCAGCGTGTGTCCACCATGGTTGTGGAGCAGGGTCGACGACGAGAACTCGATGAGGTCGTCGGAGAGGCGAGATTTCTACACGCCCCCTACCTGGCGCGCCAAATGTCGGATTCAAGGCTCCGCAAAACCCGTTAAGTTCGAACACAGGGGCGTGAACGAAGATCTGTACCACTCACGTGTACCTAGCGCCTCGCTCTCGTCTCGGTGGAAGGATTCAAGCAAACAACGGATAGAACACACAAGAGTTTATCCAGGTTCGGGCCATCGCGTGGTGTAAGACCCTACTTCCTGCTTTGGTGGATTTACTCGGGCGAGCTGGGATATGAGCTAGTACAATGGTTCCTGAGCTCAGGAGGTGAGCTCAGGAGGGCCAGTTGCTAGTGTTCTTACTCCTTGTGTGGTGGATGAGTGTCTCTGTCGATCGATCCCTTCATAGTGGGGATCCTAGCTACTTATATAGGCGGCCAGGGTCCTCTTCCCCCGAAATGTTTAGGCGGGAAGGGATCCCACAACGGCCATTTTTGAGCAGGAACACAAGGACGTTCCTATCCTGACAAAAGTGGTCTTCGCCTGCAAAAGGATCAGGCGGTGACATGGTGGTGGGCTCGACGGTGACATCCTCCGTGTCGTCCTTGCGGTCTTCGGTCTTGTTGCACCAAAGGGGAAACCTTTGCCCCGCTCCTTGGGAACCAACGGCTGCGCTGTCCCCTTTGCACTGAAATGGCAACTGCGCCGCTGGTGGACACTAGCACCCGCTGGCGCGGTGCGTCACTGCTGACATCACTACCTCCTCCTGAGGCAGGCTTGGCCTTGGATTCTCCGCCCCTCCGGAGCGCCTTGCTGAGGCCGCTCCCGAGGAGGTCTTGACGTCGTTCTCCTCGCGAGGCTTGGCCCCCTCGTGAGGGTCTTGGACAGCTGGTCGATCAGCTGGGCCATACCAGGCCGCTTGTGGGAGCGTATCGCGGCCTGCAGACAGGCAAGTCTGGGTACCCTGGTTCCCAGGACGCCGACAACGGCAAGTTTGAAATCATAATTGAGCTCTTTAATAGCCCAATATGCTTTATGTTCTAGCTCAAGAGGTAAGTGACATGCTTTTCCATAAACCATCTTATATGGAGACATACCCATATGATTTTTGTATGCAGTTCTATAGGCCCACAATGCATCATCAAGTTTCTTGGACCAATTCTTTCTAGACTTATTAACTGTCTTTTGCAAAATTAATTTAAGCTCTCTATTACTTAGTTCTACTTGACCACTAGTCTGTGGGTGATAAGGGGATGCAATTCTATGTTTAACATCATACTTAGCAAGCATTTTACGGAAAGCACCATGAATAAAGTGTGAACCACCATCAATCATTAAGTATCTAGGGACTCCAAACCTCGGGAAACTAACTTCTTTAAGCATCTTAATAGAGGTGTTGTGATCAGCACTACTGGTTGGAATAGCTTCTACCCACTTAGTAACGTAATCAACAACAACTAAAATATGTGTATACCCATTAGAGGAAGGAAATGGTCCCATATGATTAGAGCCCCAAACATCAAATGGTTCAATAACAAGTGAATAATTCATAGGCATTTCTTGACGTCTACTGATATTACCAATTCTTTGACATTCATCACAAGATAAGACAAACTTACGGGTATCCTTGAAGAGAGTAGGCCAATAAAAACCAGATTGCAATACCTTATGTGCAGTTCTATCTCCAGCAAGGTGTCCTCCATAAGCTTCGGAGTGGCACTTGCGTACGATCTATTCCTATTCATGCTCAGGTACACAACGTCTACTAATACCATCTACTCCTTCTTTATAAAGATGTGGGTCATCCCAGAAGTAATGCCTCAAATCATAGAAGAATTTTTTCTTTTGCTGGTATGTGAAACTAGGTGGTATAAACTTAGCAACAATGTAATTAGCATAATCAGCATACCATGGAGCAGTACGAGAAGTATTTATGACAGCTAATTATTGATTAGGAAAGCTATCATCAATAGGTTGTGGGTCATCAAGAATATTCTCTAGCCGAGTGTAATGCCCAATATGTGACTATGCCTCCCACGTGTCGAGGCATGACTTAAAGGCATAAGCACATACTAGAATGATCTCAAGTATGGTATCTTTGCACGACTCATGAAAAGAGGGGATGGAAATGTAAAATAGTAGTTGGCTTACACTCGCCACGTCACACAATGTATTACATAAACAATCATCATCCAAAACATCAGAGTCCGACTACGGACGAAGATCCAAATGAAAGATACCATAAATAAAGCAACACAAGGTCCCGATCATCCTAGTAAGAGCCCTACTGATCCTCTGGGTAAACACGTAGTATCGTCCACGCTCTTCATCGAACTCCCAGAACAACTCTGAACCACCAGCTGTGTTATTCTCAACGGTACCTACATCTGGTGTTGTGTAGAATCTGTGAGCCACGGAGGACTCAGCAATCCCGTTCCCGGGTAGCAATACTATCAAAGCCTTAGGTGTGGAAAAGGCTTAAACAAGGTTGCAGCAGCACTAGCACTAACTTACGGGTTTAGAGCGAGAAGAGAAAGTGCCAACAATCGTCAAAGTGATCACAAAGTGATCCTAACTAAGCATGTCAAACATCCACCGTGTTCACTTCCTGAACCCCTTCGGAAAGCGACCGTCATGGTTACTCACGCTGGTAGTGTATTTTGAACATGGTGTCAAGTTATCTACAACCGGATATTAACAAATTCCCATCTGCCACATAACCGCGGGACGGCTTTCGAAAGATCAAACCCTGCAGGGGTGTCCCAACTTAGCCCATCACAAGCTCACGATCTGCGGAGTCGCAACTCCAAGGTGGGAAGACCCGAGTATTCTCGGAATCCCGTGCTCAAGATATTCCGACATAGGTAAAACTAATCCAGCAAGACCTCCCGGCGTGCCGACACCCTGATAGTTGCCGCGCGTATCTCGTCTCAGGCCACGACCGAATGGGACAAGCTATAGGTTTTTACCAGCCCTTGAGTTTCCCCGAGGTGGCCCTGCAGCATGCCCAATTTGGACCAACACTCATGTGGAGCACTGGCCCGGGGTTGTTAATTAAGAACTCGGGTTAGCAACGCCCTATGCAAGTTTTTAGTTATTAGGCAAATGTAAAACCAATGTTGGGCCTTGCTGGAAAAGCTTTAGCGCTAAGCGGGTTATTAAGGGGGGCCCATAATCCCCAACTGTGTTAGGGACGCAAAATCAAGGAACATAACATCGGTTTAACGGTTCCTAGGGTGGCATGAGTGGAACAAAACACCAAGCAAGAGGCTTAGCCTTCCACCCATTACCAAATATATAGATTATTTAGTTTAACAGATTATATATTGTGATATCCCAACAATAACTTCAACATGAAACAAGAATCTTCAAATCTTCACCTGCAACTAACAATGCTATAAGAGGGGCTGAGCGATGCTTACGTAGCCAAACAACGATTTGCTAGGTGGGTGGTTAGAGAGATTCATGGCAACAATAGGAGGCTGACAAACAGACATAGGCATCGAGACAATAATCTAAAGAGCGAGACATCTAGCATAGCCAAAGATAGTAATGATATCTGGGTAAGTTCATCTTGCCTGTTGATTCCACGGAGGGATCGTAACATTGCTCCTCACACTCAACCTCGGTAGGAACCTCGTACTCCGTATAGTCACCGGGCTCTAACCAAACACAACAATGCAACAACGGCACAAAATCAATCAACATGCAATGCTCAACTACATGATCCATGGACATGATGAACAAGGACAAGACTAGATATGATGCATGACCTAGGGTCACAAGAGTGCAACATCCTCAAAGCAACAAGATCATACACAAGAATGAAACAAGCAAAGGAACAACTAACAAGTTTATGTAAATTATTCAAACAAGCATCCAACAAGTTTTTAAAGGAGTTGGTTAACATGGCAAGGTGCTCTAACATTACAGCAACATGCTAGCACATTTAAATGGGCTGGAAATAAATAACAACAATATCCAAATACTCCCATATTAATTTATTTGCATTTGCAACAGATCTGAAAAACTTCTTTGATGGAGTTGCCAAACATGCTAAACAACAGCACCAAAATATTCTACACATTTTTCCACCCCAAATGCATATAAAGTTTGTTAAATTTGGAGTTGTAGATATTTAGTTATGATTTTTACAAGTTTAAGCATTTTTAAAACTAGAATAAATACAAACAGCATTTAAAATGTTTTTAAACATGGCAACAAACAGCATATTCATAATCTACATGAAATTCTAAGCACTTTTCATATAGGACTCATTTCCATCAGAAGTATATTTCAACAGATATTAAATTAACAAGAAAATGACAGAAAAAGAAAAAGAAAACACAAAACAGAAAAAAGAAAAACAAATCGCAGGGTCAAAATGACCCAGGGCTCAACTAGCCATGGCCACTGACAAGAGGGCCCGGCCTCGCTGAGCTGGCGCCAGCGGGTGCGCGCGGGGGTGGAAGCAGCTGGTGAGGCTGGCAGGTGGGGCCTGCCTGTCAGCCACACAAGGAAAATAAAAAGGGGGCGAAAACACCTACCCCGTGAGGAATTGAACACGCGACCCCCTGGTTAACTGACGAAGTACAAGCCACTGCGCTATCGATCGGATCTCGACAGATAACAGGAACTATGTCTGATAAGGTAACTTCAGATGCAGGAAACAGGGGAAACGTGGGGCTCGTCGGAGCTGCTCCGGCGATCAAACGAGGAGGCGGAGGTGTGCGGGATGCTCCTGGAGGAGTTCCGCATCCACCTGATGCACTAGCAGCACCTAAAGAACACTACAGCGCCGGCGGCGAGCAACGACAGAACAGCGGCGACGGAGCAACGGCGAGACGATGCAGAGGCCTAGGCGGTACGGCGACTGCACAGGCAGCTCCTACACGATGCACCGAAGTGAACAGATAGCAAGCGACGCACTAGAGGGGTCGGAACACTCGCCGGCGACGAGGTCCGACGGTGATGCGCTCGGGCGCTCGAGGAACAAGGGCCTAGAGGGCACGCAGGAAGGGGAAAAGGCATGGGGAGAAAGAGGAGCTCACCACGAGCACGGAGAAGTGCACGGCTGGCCCAGTCATGGACGGAATCGACGGCGGCGGGTCTCGAACAGCTACAGCCACCGGAGACGAAGAAGAGGAAGAAGAGCTCGACGGCGAGGCGATCGGCTCCGCGTAGAGGAAGTAGTCGAAGTAGTCGACGTCGTGGAAGCAGAAGGACACCGTTGGCGAGGCTGAGGTCGACGAGAGGCTCGCCGGCAACGAGGTGGCGCTCTTAGAAGCGTGCGGGTGTCGACTGGAGCGGCGGGTCTGGTGGGGCTGGGCTCTCCAGGCGACGAGAGGAGGAAGGGGAACCCTAGAGAGAGGGGCTGGACACGGTGCAGGTTTAAATGGATGGCTCGGATCATGAGACCTCGACGTCCGTGAGTTCACGACACGACGGTGAGCACGCGCTCTGCTTTGTTTTGCGCTGACGGAGGAAGACGGCAAGTTGGTGTGAGAGGCAGACAGGTGGGGCCAGGCACGAGGGGAGGGACAGCGCGACTGCGAGCGCTCTGCGGGCCTGCGGGAGAGATGGGCCGCGCAACTGAGGGGAAAAGAGATGGGCCTGGGGGAGGAGAAGGAGGAAGAGGCCCAGGCCACTGCTGGAGCTGCTTTATTCTTTCTTTTTCTTTATTTCTTCACACAGAAAGAAAAAGAAAAACACAACTAACAGAAAAGGAGTTAGGGGAAAAGAAAAATATCCCCATGCTTAGTGTTTTATGTCCTATTTAATAAAATTGACTTGCACATTTCTAGAGGCAGAAAAATAAAAGGAGTTTGAATATGGTTCAAACTCTTGGTATTTTAAAACCCAACCAAATCATTTACAAATGGGGTGATCTTTGGCAGAGAGGGTGTTCACAAGGTGTCGGGGATATTACCCCGCGGTATGAACCGGCCGGAATTATAACCCGGCCGGAATTGGCAGTTTACACTTGGTGATTCACTGGCGATCCATTATCACCAGACGGTTTACAAGCAACCTGCCTAAATAATACCACTCACTGGTAACCCGGCTGGCGGATCATGGATGACAAGGCCCAAGGCCCAGAAGGCCGGTTCACGTATGGTGGGCCGGTTTAATAATAAAGCGCAAGGAATATTCTCCATAAAGGAAGCAAGACTAGGACTCCTTGTAATAGATCAATCCTAGTCCTACTAGGACTAGTCATGTAAACCCGCCCCTTCAACATATATAGGGAGGGGCAGGGCTCCCCAAAGAGGACGGGTTTTAGACAAGTTAGACAAGAGACAAGTTTAGAGGAGAAGTAGAGACAAGTTTCTAGGGTTAGACACAAAGAGCCGGTTTACCGGCAAACACCACGAGGATCATAATGAGACCTAGCCTCAAACAGCACGTAGGGCTATTTCCGGATGATGTTTCCCGGGGCCCGAAGCTGTCTAAATCCGTGTCTTGCATCGCGTCTCTCGATTCCGCTCAACCCCTTCAAGCTACTACATAGATGCGCGGCCTCACCACTAAGTCCGCTAAACCGGACATCTGACGTGTTAATTCCACGACAGTTGGCGCCCACCGTGGGGCCTGCGCACCGTGGTGTTGAGTTCTTGGAGGGATCTCTTCCAGGGATCAAGAATCTTGCAAACGGCGGGATGACGAAGGACGGTGCAGAGGATCTACATCAACTCCGAAAGTTCGTCGCTCAAAAATTGGAAAAAGCTCGGGTGACAACACAGGTCACGTAGAGTTCGTCGTGGTCGATACTCGCAAGAGTTTCCGTCGGATCCAACATACCATATTGCAATATTCCATCGAAACTGCCACCACAATTGCTACGGTCGAGTCCGATTGCGGCTGCCTTTTGACGTCTACATCAGCTGTTTGTTGACCGAAGGGTCAAATCCAATCTGACGCTACTATTCCGAGGCGTGGGGACCAAAGCCTACAAATCAATCCACAAGTACCACTGTACGTAGTAAGGAATCCATAGTAAACACCACGTACTACTCCAATTAGTACGCTGGCTCGTAAGGTCATCTAGTATAAGAAGATAAGATTTTTTTCATCTACGGTTGCTACGTGCACACGAGGAAAACCACGACAGTCAAGAAAAAGAAACAAAGCCAAGAGGAGGGAGCAGCTGAATTGGTCAAAGCTACTACGACTCGGAGAGTAACGAGGACTCATACTCGGCCACAGCCGCACCCATACATCGCCTGCGCGTCTTCACTACCGAGCCTCGCCTCCAAACCGTGGTTCGTCGTCAAACCGTCCGCTTGCCGAGCTGCAGGCCACCGTCGTTGCCTCCGAGTGGCCTCGCCGCGCCTCCGCTATGGCCAGCCCTGAGCCGTTGCCGCCCTTGCCGCGTCCGAGCTCTCACCATGCCTCTCCCTGGGCCGCCTTCATGGCCTGCTCCTCCGTGGCCTCACCTACACCGCCGCTCCTCGAGCCGGCACTGCCTCGCGGATATCACCGCGCTGCCCCGAGCCACTCAACCTCAATCGGCATCATCGGGAGCCACAGCCATTCTGTTCCGAGCCGCCGCCAAACAGCCACCCTCCGCTGCGACCTTGTCCAAGCTGCAGCTTCGCCTCCGCGGCCTCGGGATGACCTCTGAGTCGTCGTCACGGGCCCGCCAAGCCGTTCTGCCCGAGTCACCTCCAGCCCTCCACGAGCCGCCACGGCCCATTGTTGAAGTATCGGGATAGCCTTCCGCTCTTCCGCTGTTATCCCACACTGAATCGCCGGATTAGCGCCTCCGTTTCCTCCGCTGCGAACTACATACTGGTTCTGCCGCGGGCAGCCACCGTGGCCGTTTCGAGTCGCTGGATTCCTCCGCTGGCCTGCGGCGTCGCCTGTTGGGCTGTTCCGGCCTCATACCCGTCGCGGTCGTGTCTCGGCCACGCGCGGCCGCGAGCCGCCGCCTGCACTGCTAAGCTAGCTCTCCTCAAGCTGCCGCCCTTAGCTGTGCTAAGCCGCCTCACGAAAATCCGTCGCTGGATAACCGCTTTGTTGAGCCGCCGGACGCTTCACGCTTCCATCTCCGTCAACCGCCTCCGCCGCGGTTCGCCGTGACCCGCCCAAGTGGTGACCGGCCTCTGTTCATCAATATAAACAATCAAGTGCAAGTCGTATTTGAGGAATCATCCCCAACCAGTTGTCCAGGCGAAAATTCAGACTTGGTGTCTGGACGAACAGGTTTAGTAAAGGATCATCATGGTTCAAAGTAATATGCTAGCGCCATTGCGGCTGGAGAAAAAGCGTATTATACAGAGGAATACATACAAAAAAAAAGAAAGAGAGTTTGACCTCGTATGATACTTCTGCACCATCATTATTCAAAGGAAAAAAGAAGGGCTCATTGGCCGGATTAAAAAGAAAAGATTGATGATCCGGAGGGTCCGTGCCGAGCCACCTGATCGGCGTTGTCTGGGAATTATTTATGGTCCGAACCAATCAGCTGGGTTGCGCGGCTTCATGAACATACGTGTGGCGGTCCGGTTTATATCAACATGCCGACCGACTCGTCTGTCCGCGCTCACGAGCGCTGCTCTTCAGCACCGCGGCCGACTCCCTCGCCAATGAACGTGCGCACACCACCACTTCCGCGGTCCGGTCTACATTAAACACGCCGGTGCCGCACCCGTCCTGACAATGCCGCGGCCGACTCATCAGTCCTCCAGGCGAATCAGGTGATATCTATCCTATTCACTTTTAATATATATTAATTCATTCAAGCAAGAATACACCGCCCTGCTGTATCTTTTACGCAGGAAAATTATTCATTATAAAATGGTATTATACCACGGAGGTGGAGGCACGCCAAACATTGTTCGACACAAGTGGTCGTCGTTATTCCACGGATTCAAGCACCGGTTTACAACTACGGCCGGTTCACGCATCCGCACCGGTGTACAACACGGAGAACAACTTGCTCATTTCCGCCAGTTTACAACCCCACAACCGGTTTAACTGTCTGAGCCGCCTTTGATACTGCGGTCGTTTTACTGTCCAACCTGTGATCCGGTCTATTCAACATACCGGTTCAAATTCACTCAGGTGATATCCATCTACAGTATTATTTCTCTTGTTATATATCATTTTTTAAGAAAATAAGATGCTTTGATCAGTTTATCTGGTTGTGCAGAAAATATATACTCAGAAGCAATAAAAACTCTCTGAAGAACAAGAGGTCACATCCGGCTCAAAGAGGATGCTTCACGATTTACCCACCGGTTCAGGAGGAACCCTGGAGACCCTCTGAAAAGTTGGATAATTCCACATTCAGTGATTGGTTTAAATTGACCCACCGGTTCAGGAGGAACCCTGGAGGCCCTCTGGGAGTGGTATCATCTACTCCCAGTGATCGGATTAGTTTCATAGTTCTATCGGCCCTCTGAAAAGTTGGATAATGCCACGTTCAGTGATTGGCTAGGCCCTCTGGGAGTGTCGGCTAATCCGCGTCCCAGTGATTGGCTCAGTTTGTACATTGACCCACCGGTTCAGGAGGAACCCTGGAGGCCCTCTGGGAGTGGTATCATCCAATCCCAGTGATCGGATTAGTTTCATAGTTCTTTCGGCCCTCTGAAAAGTTGGATAATGCCACGTTCAGTGATTGGCTAGGCCCTCTGGGAGTGTCGGCCAATCCGCGTCCCAGTGATTGGCTCAGTTTTTATTTCCGGTTCTTTCGGCCCTCTGAAAAGTTGGATAATTCCACGTTCAGTGATTGGCTAGGCCCTCTGGGAGTGTCGGCCAATCCGCGTCCCAGTGATTGGCTGAACCTTGCTTTGAGCCTGGCAGCTCTTGAAAAAGCCTCGACTACATGGTCTTATTTGCAAAATTTGCATATTTTTGGTGTTTTTGTGTTTTATAACCCTTTAAACCGGAGTGGAACAGCTACAAAAGCTGACCACATATCTATAAAATGAAAAGTCTGGGTCATGAATGCCAGCATGAATAAACCGGTGTTCATTATAACCCGGATCATCTATCAGGCAACAAAGCCACAAATTTCTGAACAAAGTGAACCGGTGTCTGTTATCAAGCCCGGAATTATTACTGGATCTATCAAAGACTCCCTCAGAAAATTGCAAGTTTCGCCGGATTAAGAATATCAAGCATATTTTGATCGCAGGTATGAAGTATTTTATTTTCAAATATATATTTAGCAGTATATGATCAGTTATAATGACCGGTGTTTATTAAACCGGCCTGGCTTTGACTATAAGTCGCCAGTATGAGACAAAATAATGACCGGTGTTTATTAACCCGGCCCGATTGTGATCAAACATCATTGGAACCGGTCTTCAAACCGGATTATATTATTCAATAGCCAACATGGCTGGATTTCTTATTATGGTTATCAATATTATGATTGAAGTCTTCAAAGTCGCTTTAAAGCGCAATGGATATTATTTCAAACGATGAAAGTGATTTATTCTACAAAGGAATAGTCCCGAGTTGCTGCAGGCTTACAACCCGACACTTGGGGGCTACATTATTCAGACTGAGATTACATCAAATACACAAGTCTCAAGCACACAAGCAAGTTGTCTACTTGACACTTGGGGGCTAATGGAAATATCATTTGCTTCATCTGGAAGTACCGGTTCACCTTCTAAATGTAGCTAAACCGGAACTTGGGGGCTACCAATCGCTCCTGTCAACAATTCAAGGTACACAAGTATTAATCCATTATATTGAAAGGTCCACTGCTCAGTTGGTAAAGCACAAAGCTCTTAACCTTGTGGACGTGGATTCAAACCCCACGATGGAAGTTACGTTATATAATGTTCATTTCAATAATTATATCTACAAAGTCCCTGCTCATTATTGCATAATGATCCGGCACTTGGGGGCTATATGTTGCTATTCAAGTTTACATGATCATATTTTCAAAGTCCCAGCTCGTTATTGCATAATGACCCGGCACTTGGGGGCTACATAATATGGAATATTCAGTTTCATAGTGATTGGATGAACAAATCCGGATTTCTTCAAGATTATACAAGGCTATGTTCAATGAAGTATATACAAAGTCCCTACTCATTATTACATAATGACCCGGCACTTGGGGGCTATAGGTAATATGCATATAAAGGAGGAACATCTTCAAATTTTCAGTTCTGGCAAATCAGATTAATTGTGTGACCCGGCAATTTTGGCAATCATAAACCGGCAAGTTCTGCATCTTCAAAGCCGGCTGGATATCAGTTGAATATTTCAAAGACCAATATTTTTATCAAGTCAGATCATTGAAGACCGATTCAAATGGATTCTGGATTTACAATATTCTTATGCAAGCAAGTTGGTTATGAAGTTGGTCTGTTGACCCGGATTTTCTAAGAAGAAGGAAAGACAAGGACTTAAGGATGGTCAGATGCCGGATTACAAGAAATTCTTAACCCGGAGCACAACCTATCAGAATTGTTCTTGTGTTATTTTGCAGCATAAGTTTACCATGGACAAATCCAAGCTAAACTTGGGGGCTAATGTCGGGGATATTACCCCGCGGTATGAACCGGCCGGAATTATAACCCGGCCGGAATTGGCAGTTTACACTTGGTGATTCACTGGCGATCCATTATCACCAGACGGTTTACAAGCAACCTGCCTAAATAATACCACTCACTGGTAACCCGGCTGGCGGATCATGGATGACAAGGCCCAAGGCCCAGAAGGCCGGTTCACATATGGCGGGCCGGTTTAATAATAAAGCGCAAGGAATATTCTCCATAAAGGAAGCAAGACTAGGACTCATTGTAATAGATCAATCCTAGTCCTACTAGGACTAGTCATGTAAACCCGCCCCTTCAACATATATAAGGAGGGGCAGGGCTCCCCAAAGAGGACGGGTTTTAGACAAGTTAGACAAGAGACAAGTTTAGAGGAGAAGTAGAGACAAGTTTCTAGGGTTAGACACAAAGAGCCGGTTTACCGGCAAACACCACGAGGATCATAATGAGACCTAGCCTCAAACAGCACGTAGGGCTATTTCCGGATGATGTTTCCCGGGGCCCGAAGCTGTCTAAATCCGTGTCTTGCATCGCGTCTCTCGATTCCGCTCAACCCCTTCAAGCTACTACATAGATGCGCGGCCTCACCACTAAGTCCGCTAAACCGGACATCTGACGTGTTAATTCCACGACACAAGGTGCAAGGTTTATAGGAGAAGAAAGAACATTAAAGCACTTGGCTAGGTGGCTTGCACAATGGAGCAAAGAAAGGACAGAAAAGAAAAAGAAAGAAGAAGAAAGAAGAGAAGGGGTTTAGGGTTTAGCTAGGCATGGCTCAAGCCACACACACACACAACATAACAAGGCCTCACCCTCACTCATGATAACAAAGAAATAAACTATGATGCCATGATGCTATGATGATGAAGCAATGCAAGGATGCAAAAATAAGAAATGATATGGCAATGCAAAAATAAAATGAGCTCAAAAGACAAGAACCCCCAAGGATAAGGACAAGGATCAAATTGAGAAAGCTTTATTGCCATAATTGGAAAGTGTTACATATGGGGTGTTACACCTAGACAAGTTGTCTGCAACGGGGTTCTCAGCTCCCTTTCTATCAATAATATGCAAATCAAATTATTGCAGCAAGAGAACCCATCTAATAAGTCCAGGTTTAGCATCTTTCTTTTCCACCGGTCTCTATCAATAATATGCAAATCAAATTCTCGCTCCTTCTTTTGCACCGGTCTCTCGACGAGTTACCGGAACCGATATGTTGTCGTGGCATCATTTTCGGATTCGCCGCCGTGACACCTCTTCCTTTCCACCACAGTGACAAATGCTCCATAATATGCTCATGTCAACTTTTAATTAAAATTGCTTAAAAACTTGCATTTGTCATCCGCATCATGATAACAACATTAAAATGTTTAAATTGTTGTTTGCTTAAAATTTGCTAAATATGCACATGGGGATTTTCTGAAATTGTTGTTTGTTATGTCCGACCTCATTTAAATTGCCTAAATAGTATAGTTTTGTTGTGCTTCACCTCTTGCCATGTTAATTAACATTTAAAATTTATGTCTACCTAAACAAGAGTGTACTAAATAAATCGAATGTGGTGTTTCGTCAATATGCAACTCGTTGCATATTGAGCTCCACTTAAATTGTGGTGTTGCTTGTTGCACTTTGACATGCCATGCATATTTAAACCGGGCATGCATCATACTTGTTTGTGCATCATATGCTTGTTTATGCTTGCGTGTTTACTATGTTGTTGGCTTCTTTCCAGTTTGCTTCTCTCATTAGCTTCAGTTTCATTCCGAAGTTGTGAGGATTCGTTCGACTACGACCGTTTGTCTTCTTCACGGACTCGTTCTTCTTCTTTGCAGGATCTCAGGCAAGATGACCGTTCCCCGATATCATCTCTATCTTTGCTTTGCTAGTTGTCTCGCGCTATAGTTATGCCTCGATGCCCATTCTTGTCTAGTCAGCCTCCTATGTTGCCATGAAACACACTAACCACCTTCCTAGCAAACCGTTGATTGGCTAAGTACGCTTTTGCTCAGCCCCTCTTATATCGTTGTTAGTTGCAGGTGAAGTTGAAGATTGCTCCATATTTTGGACTTGTTCATTGGGATAAAACAATATATATATCTTATTTAATAATGCACATATACATTGGTAATGGGTGGAAGGCTTGGCCTTCTGCTTGGTGTTTTGTTCCACTCATGCCACCTTAGGACCCGATAAACCGGTGTTATGTTCCTTGATTTTGCGTTCCTAACATGGTTGGGGTTTATGGTCCCCCCTTGATAATTCGCATTGCTTAAAGCTTTTCCAGCAAGACCCAACTTTGGTTATACCATTTGCCTAACAACTAAAACTTGCATAGGGAGTAATTAACCCGAGTTCTTAATCAACAACCCGGGCCAGTGCTCCTCATGAGTGTTGGTCCAAACTGGGCGGACAGCAGGGCCGCCTTGGGGAAACCCGAGGTATTTGGTATATACCTGTAGGCTAACCTATCCGGTCGTGGCCTGAGACGAGATACGTGCGGCTACTATCAGGGTGTCGGCACGCCGGGAGGTCTTGCTGGATTAGTTTTACCTTTGACGAAATATCTTGAGCACGGGATTCCGAGAATACTCGGGTCTTCCCAACATGGAGTTGCGGCTCCGCGGATCGTGATCTTGTGATGGGCTAATTTGGGACACCCCTGCAGGGTTATGAACTTTTGAAATTCGTGCCCGCGGTTATGTGTCAGATGGGAATTTGTTAATATCCGGTTGTAGATAACTTGACACCATATCCTTAAGAATACACTACCTGTGTGAGTAACCGTGACGGTCTCTTTTCGAAGGGGTTTTCGGAAAGTGAACACGTTGGGTTATGCATGAACGTGAGTAGCTAGGATCACTTATTGATCATCTTTAGCGACCGTTGGCACATATCCTCATCTCGCTCTGACTTCGTAAGCTAGTTGCTTAGTGCTTGCTGCAGCCCCTTTATTACCTCTCCACACCTAAAAGGCTTTGTTAGTTTTGATACCCGGGAATGGGAGTGCTGAGTCCTTGTGACTCACAGATTACAACACACACGAGATGCAGGTACAACTGAGTACGACGCAGGAGATGGACAAGAACTTCACTGGGAGTTTGATGAAGAGCGTGGTCGTATGTATGTGACGTATCCCGACGATTAGTAGTGGTTCCTACTAGGGGCGATCAAGACTTGTGGTTGTGGTATCTTTTCGCGTTTGATTTCATCCGTAGACGGATCCTGTGTTATTTGGATGAATGTATGAATGTTCAATTAATTGTGTGACATGGCGAGTGTACGACAATTATTTATCTATTTCATCCCTGTTCATTACATGAGTTGTGCAAAGATACCACACTTGCGATCATTCCAGAATGCGATTATGCCTCTAACTCGTGCCTCAACACGTAGGAGCTATAGTCGCATCCTGGGCATTACACCGTGTTATCTTGTTTAGATGTAGGCATGGAAATAGGGGGAGTGTTGTTCTCTCAATGAACTTTCCCTCCCCCCATTATGCATAAATTGATCAAATATTTCACATCCACCATTGTTGATGGTATATATATGCTTCAAAGATGAGTAGTGGTCATGGGCCCAAGGTTAAAATCTTCACGGTGCCATACCACTTCACTCAAACATAGGTGGCCTCGGCCACCGCCATCTCTTTCGAGAGGTGTGTGTTTGTTGTCGTGTTTTTCTATTTGTTTGTGTGCTTGTGCTTGTGGTGTTCCCTCTGATCTCCCGTTCTTCCTTCCCTAAGCTGAGTGTTTTCCTCTCTAAAAGTTCTTGTGAGCAAAAAGTCAGTCTAGAGCACTTTTTCTTAGTTGGGCGGTACTACCGCTGGAGCGCACGGTACTACCGCTTAGTAACTTAAGCGGTACTACCGCCCGCTCGAGCGGTACTACCACTGCAGGGCGAAACTGCGGGGTTAAGTGGGGGTCGGGGAGTTTCTATCCTCATACCCATTCACCCCCATCTCGCCCTCGTCTCTAATGAAGAACAAGTCGTCGAGGTCGCTGGTGGGCTGCCTCCTCCGGGCCGTGCTTCACCTTTTCCTTCGGTGGGATCGATCCCCAC
This sequence comes from Secale cereale, assembly GCA_902687465.1. Lineage (NCBI taxonomy): Eukaryota > Viridiplantae > Streptophyta > Magnoliopsida > Poales > Poaceae > Secale > Secale cereale. The sequence goes on along the minus strand of LR738709.1, from coordinate 382,729,942 downwards.
CCCTTCCTCAAGCCATGGATGCCGGTATTGCCCCCTGTTTCCTTCTTGTTGCTTCTAATTTTCAGTTCTAGGTTTTTAGGGGCAATGGCATGAATTCAGTGATTTTTGGCCAAATCAAGGCTTGAGTAGGATGGTGAACACCTCTAAACTGCTAGGATTGATCTTTGGTAGGACTATGTTTGATTTTAGCCTCCCGGTACTACCGGATTAGGCATGGCATCTTGGGAACCGTTGTTCCCCTGCCTGGAGCGGTACTACCGCTCCGTTGGAGTGGTACTACCGCTGTAGGCGGTACTACCGCCTATCCTATGCGGTACTGGCGCTAGAGGCCATCATCCACCATGATCCTATATAATATTGATTTTTGTTCCCTTTTTCTTGTGTCTTATGCTTGTTCGTTATTGTTCTCTTTTGTGTTTGTGCATTTGGCTCTAGGAGATGGCCCAACGGAACATCTTGCCCGTCGCACCAACCGCGGGTGCACTGGTTCAAAGCGCTATCGCACCTCTGAGGCAGCAGGTGGGTCTGCAAGTGGCTCTGCCAGTGTTCCTTCTTCAAGTGCACCACCGTCTCAGTCTCAGCTGCCGTCCAAGAGTACTGCAAACAAGCCAACTAAGAAGGCCAAGACTGTCATTGAAATGTTAAACAAGGAGTTTTGGGAGAGGCGTCGGTGCAATCCCTATGAGCATGAGCAAGAGCCCACTCTTGTCAACCGTCCGTTCTGGAACTGCTTTCAGTATGCAACCTACTTTGATGTGATCAAGGCCAAGAAGAATCTCTTTATTGATGTTCGCACTATCGACATTGCTCATTTGGAGAAGGACATTGCTTACTTCGGCGAAGCCTTGGAGATGTGCAAACAGCTGAGCATTCTCGACATCATGTCATTCAACAAGGACTTTGATGCAGATCTAGTGGCTCAATTTTATGCCACTGTCCATCTTCGCACCGATGCAGAAAGGACCTTGACTTGGATGACTAATGGCATGCCTCCGGTGGTCAAGTGGAAAGCTTTCATGGAGATTCTTGGTGTTGAAGATCTCGGACTTGAGAGTTTGGTTGGTTTTCGACCTCATCACAATGCCACCTCCACTCACAAGCAAAACCTTTGGCCTTATTGTACTAAGAAGGTCAACCCTGAGACTAAGAAGGAGACGTATAAGATGCATGTGTTTCTGGATATCCTTCATCGCATCTTCAGGGAGACTCTCTTTCCTCATATTGGGAACCAGGATATGGTTCACTCATATCTTGTGGACATGCTCCTTTTCTGCCAGCATCAGAAGGAACAGAACACTGGAGAAACATTGGATATCTCTCATGTCTTGTGGTCTGAACTGTTGCCTGCCATCTGTGAGCGTAAGTGTCTCCTCTATGCTCCTTATATCATGCTCCTCATTGAGAAGGCTTGGGAGCGCACCTACGTTGGGTACCCGCTAGAGACTGGCGAGATGATCTCTCACGAGGTCAAGAGGCTTAGGAGGAAGGATCTTTGGAACACTCCGGTCACTCATTCTGAGATTCCGGTTGGTGCTGATGATGATGGGGCAAAGGCTGATCAAGATGATGATGATGAGTATGTGGCATCTGGAGCAGAGCCCTCTTGGGCAAAGAAGCTCAAAAATAAGATGAAGAAGTTGTTCTGCATGGAGTCTCACGGTCAGTACATGGCCCATGTGTCTGAGAAGAAGTCCAGGACCCGTCATAAGGAGCTCATGCATCAGCTTGGTGCCATGGTAGTCAGCGGCTCTGAAGGTCGGATCACAGATGAGGAAGTATGGGTTCAGCAGCACTGCCACTGGACTGACTCTGACCCCGAGCAGCCCCCAGCCGATGATGGAGGTGCAGATGACCACGCAGCGATGTGATGATGTTGTGCCTCTCTCTGTCGCTTTTTCGGTGTCTCGATGCCAAAGGGGGAGAGGTGGATTTGCGTATTGCGAGTGTGTTTCTTACATTTTAGTCTCTCTCGCTTCTTCTCGCAAACTTTCTTTGTCTATCTGGTTTGTTTTGTGTTCGTGAGACCCAATTACTATTTCTATGTGTGAAGACCTATGCTACCTTAAATTTGTCGAGTACTTTTGTAGGATGTGTGCCTATTTCCTATTCTATCTTTACTCACCTACTAATTTACACGCTATTGTCTCCTTATCAGACTATAAAAATAGGGGGAGTGTTGATCCTAGAGTGTGTGCTTTGCATTCCAAAAGCAACTCACTTATATGCACACATCTAGGGGGAGTCCGTCTATTTTTTATAGTCGTCGGGGTTTGCCTACTCCTATTGATATTATATCTGTGCAAATCTCGTGTTGTCATCAATCCACCAAAAAGGGGGAGATTGAAAGGGAATGTCCCTTCCTATGTGGTTTTGGTGATTGATGACAATGCGTTTGCGGACTAATCGTGTGTGCTAAGTATTTCAGAGATTAATTCATTGGCACAAGGCGATCATCTACCCTCCGAGTTATTAGCACAAGACGTGTCGTCTTCCTCGGTTTTGTTTTGGTGGACTTTAGTCGTAGGAGACACCGTACTATCAAGAGGGCGTCCGCAATGGAAAGGCCAGGGTGGAATCATCATGTAAACTTATTTTTGATACCCTCAACTCCTTTCACGTCTTGGAGCTCTCGTCACCTTTCTTTGGAGACTTTTGTTGTTGGGCATGGTAGTACCGCCGCTGGGGCGGTAGTACCGCCTATACCTACCAAGCGGAAGTACTGCCATGTAGCGCGGTAGTACCGCTTGGGGGTATATGTGCCAGTACCGTTGCAGTAGGGCACCACTTCCGCGTCGATTCAAGGAGTGCTTTTCTCGTGTCGGGAACTACGGTAGTAGCAACGGCAGTAGCGCTTATAAGCGGTAGCACCGCTGCCACCACTGCGGCTACTACCGCTCTCCCCTTCCGCGCCTCGTCTCTAACACTGGGCGGTAGTACGTTGGGGGCTGCGGTAGTACCACTGGCGTGTGTGGTAGTACCGCTCCACCCAGCGGTAGTACCGCTCTGTGCGGGTAGAAAAGGGGGTAACAGTTCACTTATCCCCTCCACTATATAAAGGGGTCTTATTGCTCAAGAAGACTCACCTCTTCTCCCCCAAGCTCCATTGTTGCTACAAAAGCTTATTTTCACCAGATCTCTCTAAATAGCCAATCAAACTTGTTGATTTTCTAGGGATTGGTTGAGAAGGCCCGGATCTACACTTCCACCAAGAGAAATTTGATTCCCCCCACTAATCCCTTGCAGATCTTGTTACTCTTGGGTGTTTGAGCACCTTAGACGGTTGAGGTCACCTCGAAGCCATATTCCATTGTGGTGAAGCTTCGTGGTTTTGTTGGGAGCCTCCAATTAAGTTGGGGAGATAACCCCAACCTTCTTTGTAAAGGTTCGGTCGCCACCTTCAAGGGCACCAATAGTGGAATCACGGCATCTCGCATTGTGTGAGGGCGTGAGGAGAATACAGTGGCCCTAGTGGCTTCTTGGGGAGCATTGTGCCTCCACTCCACTCCAACGGAGACGTACTTCCCCTCAAAGGGAAGGAACTTCGGTAACACATCCTCGTCTCCGCCGGTTCCACTCTTGGTTATCTCTCACCTTTACTTGTACAAGTTTTATTGTGCTTTATTCCTTGCGTGCTTGTATGCTTGTTATTGTTGCATCATATAGGTTGTCAACATAGTTGGACATCTAGACAACCTATTTCGTTGCTAAGTTTAATTTGGTCAAGAAAAGCTAAAAATTGTTAGTTGCCTATTCACCCCCCCCCTCTAGTCAACCATATCGATCCTTTCAGACCGCACTGCGACGTAGTACGTTAGAGGAGCTGGAGACTGGAGAAGAGCCGGCGGCTGTGATTTAGCTTATCGAATGGTGGACGAGGCGATTTATCTTTGGTTTCCATCAGCAGGATTAGGCGTAGCAGCGGCCTATTTTAATTAGTACTACTAGTTTAGAGCTAAGTTTGTCTACTAGTAGATGACATGTAGGACCCCATTTAAATAAGTTAGTCTTTATTTACTTGTTTAGGTATACAGTCTATGACATGTAGACCACACCTGCCCTTTTGACTAGTCAAGTTGACTTGGTCAATTCGAATCAACGAAATATAATAATTCAAAAAATTCTAGAATATTAGTAAATCATTGAAAATTAATATAAAATAATCGATAACTCAGATGAAAAAGTTGTATACACAAAAGTTGTTTAGAATTTCGAGACGAACCCGAATACGCGGACCGTTCGTCTGCCACATGCTCCTAGCATAGCGAACATGCAACATTCCCCCTCCAATTCATTTGTTCGAAAACACGAAACACCGGGGATACTTTCTCGGATGTTATCCCCCTCCGCCGATATCGTGTAGCACCATGTTAGAGCACCCTAGCACTGCGTGTTGACATGTCGTGCTTCTCTGTTGCCTCTGTATGCTTTGTATTTATTGTTTCTTCCCCCTCTTCTCTCCGGTAGACCACGAGAATGATCCTACCTCAGTGATCGACTGCATCGATGGCGACCCCTCCTTCTCGTTTGAGCAACCAGGCAAGCCAACCCCCCTTGATCATTCCAAAATCGCCCACTCTCTTCTCTCTTATGCTTGCATTAGAACAGCTACTGCTTTTTGTATGATCCTATTCTGATGCATAGCCTGTTGTTGTTACTTGCTTAAATGTCTTACATGTTCATCCTAAACTCCTTAGTATAGGTTGGTTGTTGACCCACCTGTGACCCCCACCTTGTCCCTGTTGCCCCATTGGATTATCAGAAGACCCGATCAACAGGTTCGAAGACTAGGACCCGGCACCGCACATCACTTTCCCCTTAGTTGCCCGACACTAATGGGTTACTATCAAGTGCCGAGGGTGATACCTCACCAGCACTTCTAATGTTAATATTGTAGGTTAGTTCATCAGTTTTGGTCATCGAGGGTGATTCATCCTTCTCCACTCCCGATAACGACACTGTCGTGCAACTCCTCGGGAGTGGACCTCGAGGGTGATTCCTGCTTCGTCCACCTTGACGATAACTTCAGGTGGAATTCCATCGAGGGTGATTCCTCAGGGTTCCCCCTTGGTGTTAGACACACAATTACTATGGTTACTATGACTTTACACCGAACCATGTTACTAAAGACGGGTTGGCCCTAAGGGGTACCCGCGCGAGCTTAATTGCGAGTGATGTGTAGTCGGGTTGACCTGGAGGGTGGCCGCGAGATAAATATGAGGCGTGGCCGGGCATTCTTAACCATTGCCGCAAGTCCTCGAGATGGGGCGATGGGGTCACATGATCGTGAGTCTCTGCTCGTTACCGCGCATTCCCAAGACAGTAAATGGTTTGAATATTCGATCTGATGGGCCTCTGGCCTGATAGCACTAACCATCACGTGGGCCTAGTATGGGTGTTCTGCGTCGTATACATCAGCCGAAGCTTATTAGACGTCATACGACTGAGCGGCGCGCGCCGGGTTGGACTGGCTAAGCACCTGCCTTTTTAAGGAGGTAGCTAGGTCTGCTCACCTGCCGCCCACGCAACATGTAGGAGTTCCCGGGGCGATAGCCCATGACCTCTAGGGGCATAGGTTTAGTCCGGCGTACTGACCTCTCTATTAAGCCTAGGTTGGGTTGCGGCGTATTGTTTGGCCGAGGCTGGGCATGACCTGATGGTGTGTCCAGCCGTAGTTAAGAGAGCGTGGTGGGTAAGTTGGTGCACCCCTGCAGGGAAGAAAACATCTATCGATAGCCTATCCTACAGTAACGGACACTTGGAGTTGTATCCCGATCGATACAACTAGAACTGGATGCTGAGACATTAATTGGATATGTGACGCCGGGAGTCGAGAAAGGATCACGGGGCGTTGACGACAAATAAATATGACTTATGTTATACAACTCTACTCCCCCTTTATTGTTGCAAGATGGTGGTTTTCCAGAAGATGCTAGTCTTCGATAGGACTAGCTTCTCCCCCTCTTATTCTGGCATTCTGCAGCTTAGTCCACAAATACTACCCCTTTTCATTGATACCGATGCATATGTAGTGTAGATCCTTGCTTGTGAGTACTTTGGATGAGTACTCACGATTGCTTTGCTCCCTTTTTCGCCCTTCTTTCTTCTTTCTGGTTGTTCCAACCAGAAGGTGGAGTCCAAGAGCCAGATGCCACCTTTGACTACTACTACTACCCCGAGGGTGCCTACTACTATGTGACGGCCGCCGACGACCAGGACTAGTTAGGAGGACCCCAGGCAGGAGGCCTTGCCTTTTTTATCGTTGATGTTTTGTGCTAGCCTTCTTAAGGCAAACTTGTTTAACTTATGTGTGTACTCGGATATTGGTACTTCCGTTGACTCTTGTGCATTCGAGCTTATGTATTCGAGCCCTCGAGGCCCCTGGCTTGTAATATTAAGCTTGCAATATTTTATGTGTGTCTAGAGTTGTGTTGTGATATCTTCCCGTGAGTCCCTGATCTTGGTCGTACACATTTGCGTGCATGATTAGTGTACAGTCAAATCGGGGGCATAACAAGTTGGTATCAAAGTCGACTGCCTGTAGAAACCCCCCCCCTTCCAACTCATTGGCCGAAGTTGAGTCTAGTCTTTGAAAACCCGGTTTACTAACCTGGCTGTGTGTCTTACGGGCCCACGTCGCCAATTGGGTGGTATTAGAATCTTTTACTCCTAGTCTATACTCCGGGACTCTGTTCTCTCTTCTATTTCGGGTTAAATGGTTTTTTAACTCTAACTTTAGGTTCTCTTAACGACTTTCCCCGGAAAGCCCCGTCATTCCGGATGGTTGCCTGCTTCATCAGAAGACTTCGAAGATACTCTATGATGTTCTCTCGAGACTTTGTGCCCTTCACCATTACAATTCCAAATCACCGATAAATCCCAAAGGATAGCTGCATACACTTGTCGTCCATACCTTAATTTCAATTGTTCTTGTTATTACAAGATACCCTGAAATACTTTGGATATTCCAAGAATCCTTGGTGCATGTTGATACGTCTCCAACGTTTCTATAATTTTTGATTGTTCCATGCTATTATATATGATGTTTTGGATGTTTAATGGGCTTTATTATACACTTTTATATTATTTTTGGGACTAACCTATTAAACCAAAGGCCTAGTCCAGATTGCTGTTTTTTGCCTATTTCAGGGTTTTGCAGAAAAGGAATATCAAACGGAGTCCAAACAGAATGAAACCTTCGGGAGAGATATTTTTGGAGCGATATCTTCACGGGAGACTTGAGAACCACGGAATAGGGCACACGTGGCGTCCATGAGGGTGGGGGGGCGCCCCTCCCCCTTGGCGCGCCCCCTGCCTAGTGGGCCCCATGTTGCTCCCCCGATGCCCTCCTTCTTCCAATATATACCCATGTACCCTGAAAACATCGAAGCAACAGAGAAAACCCTAATTCCACCACCGCAACCTTCTGTTCCCGTGAGATCCCATCTTGGGGCCTGTTACGGAGCTCCGCCGGAGGGGGAGATCTTCCACGGAGTGCTTCTACATCAATACCATCGCCTCACCATGAGTTGTGAGTAGTTTACCACAGCCCTTCGGGTCCATAGTTAGTACCTAGATGGCTTCTTCTCTCTTTTTGGATCTCAATACCAAGTTCTCCTCGGTCTTCGAGGAGATCTATTCGATGTAATCTTTTTGCGGTGTGTTTGTCGAGATCCGATGAATTATGGGTTTATGATCAAGATTATCTACAAGAAATATTTGGTTCTTTTCTGGATTCTTTTATGTATGATTATAATATCCTTGCAAGTCTCTTCGAATTATCGGTTTGGTTTGGCCTACTAGATATATAGTTCTTGCAATGGGAGAAGTGCTTGGCTTTGGGTTCAATCTTGCGGTGTCCTTTCCAAGTGACAGTAGGGGCAGCAAGGCACGTATTGTATTGTTGCCATCAAGGATAAAAAGATGGGGTTTATATCATATTGCTTGAGTTTATCCCTCTACATCATGTCATCTTGCTTAAAGCTTTACTCTGTTCTTATGAACTTAATACTCTAGATGCATGCTGGATAGCGGTTGATGTGTGGAATAATAGTAGTAGATGCAGAATCATTTCGGTCTACTTATCACGGACGTGATGCCTATATATAATGATCATGCCAAGATATTCTCATAATTATTCGCTTTTCTATCAATTGCTCGACAGTAATTCGTTCACCCATCGTAGAAATCTGCTATCATGAGAGAAGCCACTAGTGAAACCTATGGCCCCCGGGTCTATTCTCAACATAACAATCTACAATCTACTTTACTTTGTTGTTTTTACTTTCCGTTCTTATATCCAAAAATACCAAAAATATCCAACTATCATATCTATCAGATCTCACTTTTGTAAGTGACCGTAAAGGGATTGACAACCCCTTATCACGTTGGCTGCGAAGTTCTTATTTGTTTGTGCAGGTGTGAGGGACTCGCGCGTGTGTTTACCGTTCGCTTGCTTCTTGTTTGCTTGTGTGTTGGATTGCTTGCCTGTCACTATGGCTTAGAACAATACCATATTGTGTGACTTCTCCAATACCAACAATAATGATTTTATTAGCACTCCGATTGCTCCTATTACCGATGCTGAATCTTGTGAGATCAGTGATACTCTGTTGAATCTTGTTATGAAAGATCAATTTTCCGGCCTTCCTAGTGAAGATGCCGCTACCCATCTAAACAACTTTGTTGATTTGTGTGATATGCAAAAGAAGAGGGATACTGATAATGATATTGTTAAATTGAAGTTATTTCCATTTTCACTAAGAGATCGTGTTAAAACTTGGTTTCCTCTTTGCCTAAAAATAGTATTGATACGTGGAATAAGTGCAAAGATGCTTTTATCTCTAAGTATTTTCCTCCTGCTAAGATCATCTCTCTTAGAAATGATATTATGAATTTTAAGCAACTAGATCATGAGCATGTTACACAAGCTTGGGAGAGAATGAAATTAATGATACGTAATCGCCCTACACATGGTTTGAACTTATGGATGATTGTACAAAACTTTTATGCTGGCTTGATTTTTTCTTCTAGAAATCTTTTAGATTCGGCCACATGAGGCACTTTCATGGAAACTACCTTAGGAGAAGCTACCAAACTCGTAGATAATATTATGGTTAATTATTCTAAATGGCACACCGAAAGATCTACTAGTAAAAAAGTGCATGCTATTGAAGAGATTAGTGTTTTGAGTGGAAAAATGGATGAACTTATGAAATTATTTGCTGCTAAGAGTGCTCCTTCTGATCCTAATGATATGCCTTTATCCACGTTGATTGAAAATAATAATGAATCTTTGGATGTGAATTTTGTTGGTAGGAATAATTTTGGTAACAATGCTTATAGAGGAAAATTTAATCCTAGGCCTTTTCCTAGTAATTCCTCTAATAATTATGGTAATTCCTACAATAACTCTTATGGAAAGATGCCTTCTGAATTTGAAACTAGTGTTAAGGAGTTTATGAATTCGCAAAAGAATTTCAATGCTTTGATTGAAGAAAAATTGCTTAAGATTGATGATTTGGCTAGAAGTGTGGATAGAATTACTCTTGATGTTGATTCTTTGAAACTTAGATCTATTCCACCTAAGCATGATATCAATGAGTCTCTCAAAGCCATGAGAATTTCCATTGATGAATGCAAAGAAAGAACCACTAGTATGTGTGCTAAAAAAGAGAGCTTTATAAAAGCGTGTTCCTCTAGTTATCATGAAAATAAGGATAAAGATCTTAAAGTTATTGATGTGTCTCCTATTAGATCCTTGTTTTCTAGTATGAATCTTGATAAAGATGGGACTGGAGATGAGTCTACCTTAATTAAAAGGCGTCCCACTGATTCGGAGTTTTTACATCTTGATGCTAAAATTGTTAAAAGTGGGATTGAAGAGACTAAAACTTTGCATAGTGATGAACCCACTACTTTGGATTTCAAGGGATTCAATTATGATAATTTCTCTTTGATTGATTGTATTTCCTTGTTGCAATCCGTACTAAATTCTTTGCATGCTTATAGTCAAAATAAAGCTTTTACCAAACACATAGTTGATGCTTTGATGCAATCTTATGAAGAAAAACTTGAATTAGAAGTTTCTATTCCTAGAAAGCTTTATGATGAGTGGGAACCTACTATTAAAACTAAAATTAAGGATCATGAGTGCTTTGCTTTGTGTGATTTGGGTGCAAGTGTTTCCACTATCCCAAAAAATTTGTGTGATTTGTTAGGGTTCCATGAGCTTGATGATTGTTCTTTAAATTTGCATCTTGCAGATTCTACTATTAAGAAACCTATGGGAAGGATTAATGGTGTTCTTATTGTTGCCAATAGGAATTATGTGCCCGTAGATTTCATTGTTCTTGATATAGATTGCAATCCTTCATGTCCTATTATTCTTGGTAGACCTTTCTTAGAACGATTGGTGCAATTATTGATATGATGGAAGGAAATATTAGATTCCAATTTCCGTGAAGGAAAGGCATGGAACACTTTCCTAGAAAGAAAATTAAATTACCATATGAATCTATTATGAGAGCCACCTATGGATTGCCTTCCAAAGATGGCAATACCTAGATCTATCCTTGTATCGTGCCTAGCTAGGGGCGTTAAACGATAGCGCTTGTTGGGAGGCAACCCAATTTTATTTTATTTGGTTTTGCTTCTGTTTAGGAATAAATATTGCATCTAGCTTCTGTTTAGATGTGGTTTTGTATTTAATTAGTGTTTGTGCCAAGTAGAACCTTTGGGAAGACTTGTGTGAAGTTTATACGATCTTGCTATGAAAAACAGAAACGTTAGCACTCACTAGAATAGTCACCAGATTTTACTGGAGAGAGATATTTAGTTGATTCTTTTTGCAGATGATTAATAGACAAATTCCTCACATTTACCAATTTATTTCAATTTTTTGGAGTTACAGAAGTATGCGAAAGTTACAGATTACTACAGACTTTTCTGTTTTTGACACATTCTGTTTTTCGTGTGTTGTTTGCTTATTTTGATGAATCTATGAGTAGTATTGGAGGATATGAATCATATAGAAGTTGCAATACAGTAGGTTTAACACCCATATAAACAAAGAATGAGTTCATTACAGTACCTTTGAGTGGTGGTTTGTTTTCTTATACTAACGGAGCTCACGAGATTTTTGGCTAAGTTTTGTGTTGTGAAGTTTTCAAGTTTTGAGTATTGCTTTGTTGGACTATGGAACAAAGAGTGGCAAGAACCTAAGATTGGGGATGCCCAAGGCACCCCATGGTAAAATTCAAGGACAACCAAAAGCCTAATCTTCATCTATCGGTAACTATACTCGGGACTATATTTTTATTCACCACATGATATGTATTTTACTTGGAGCGTCATGTATGATCTGAGTCTTTGCTTGTTAGTTTGACACAAACATCCTTGCTGGACACACCTTTTTGAGAGAGATAAGTATGGCCTAGAATTTGTTAGAACACTCTATGTGCTTCACTTATATCTTTTGAGCTAAATAGTTTTGCTCTAGTGCTTCACTTATATCTTTTAGAGCACGGTGGTGATTTTATTTTGTAGAAATTGTTGATCTCTCATGCCTCACTTATATCCTTTTGAGAGTCTTTTAGAACAGCATGGTAATGTGCTTTGGTTATAAAACTAGTCCTAATATGATAGGCATCGAAAATTAATGTAGTAAAAACTTTCATACAAAGTACATTGAATATGACGAGAAGTTTGATACTTGATGATTGTTTTGAGATATGAGGATAGTGATATTAGAGTCATGCTAGTGGAGTTATTATGAAATTGAGAAATACTTGTGTTAAAGTTTGTGATTCCCGTAGCATGCACGTATGGTGAACCGCTATGTGACAAAGTTAGACCATGAGGTATTTGTAGAGTGTCATCCTTTGTGTGGAGGTCGGGGGCGCACGATGGTTAACTCCTACCAACCTCCCCCCTAGGAGCATGCGTTGATTGCTATGTTTTGATGACTCATAAATTTTTGCAATAAGTATATGAGTTATTCATGACTAATGATGAGCCCATGGATTATACGCACTCTCACCCTTCCACCATTGCTAGCCTCTCTTGTACGGCGCAACTTACGCCGGTACCATACACCCACTATATACTGCTACTTCTCGATCTTGTGTTCTATTCCCTCGAAGAGGAAAGGGAGATGCAGCACGGTAGTGTAAGTATTTCCCTCAGTTTTTGAGAACCATGGTATCAATCCAGTAGGAGACCACGCGTGAGTCTCTCGCACCTGTGCAAACAAATAAGAACTTCGCAGCCAACGCGATAAGGGGTTGTCAATTCCTTTACGGTCACTTACGAAAGTGAGATCTGATAGAGATGATAGTTTACATTTTTGCTATTTTTTTATAAGAACAGAAAGTAAAAGCGGAAAAAGTAAAGTAGATGTAGATTGATATCTTGAGAATAGACCCGGGAGCCATAGTGTTCTCTAGTGGCTTCTCTCATGATAGCGATATTCTACGGCTGGTAAACAAATTATTGTCGAGAAATTGATAGAAAAGCGAATAATTATGAGACTATCTAGGCATGATCATTGTATATAGGCATCACGTCCGAGACAAGTCGACTGAAACGATTCTGCATCTACTACTATTACTCCACACATCAACCGCCATCCAGCATGCATCTAGTGTATAGAGTTCATAAGAACAGAGTAACGCCTTAAGCAAGATGACATGATGTAGAGGGATAAACTCAAGCAATATGATATAAACCCCATATTTTTATCCTCGATGGCAACAATACAATACGTGCCTTGCTGCCCCTACTGTCACTGGGAAAGGACACCGCAAGATTGAAACCAAAGCCAAGCACTTCTCCCATTGCAAGAAATATAGATCTAGTAGGCCAAACCAAACCAATAACTCGAAGAGACTTGCAAGGATATTATGAGCACACATAAAGAGTTCATAGAAGAACCAAATATTTCTCATAGATAATCTTGATCATAAACTCAGAATTCATCGGATCTCGACAAACACACAGCAGAAAGAGATTACATCGAATAGATCTCCTCGAAGACCGAGGAGAACTTTGTATTGAGATCCGGGGAGAGAGAAGAAGCAATCTAGATACTAGCTATGGACCCGAAGGTGTGATAGCCTGGCATATTAGGGATGATAGACTACTCATATCAATAAGGAATTCCTTCTTTTCCGGGAGCCCATTCGGACAGAACTCCAAAGTTAAGCGTGCTCGGCTTGGAGTAGTTTCAGGATGGTTGACCGACCGGGAAGTCGCTCCCGGATGCGCACGAGTGAGGACAAAGTGCGCAGAAAAGACTAGTATTAATATGTGGGGCCAGTCTAGATACCGTCAGGAGTAACGACCACCGGCGGGTGTGTCCGGGGCGTTACAAGTTGGTATCAGAGCCGACCCTCGCGGTTACATGGATGTTTGCGGACAGTTTGCAGTCATGTTGTGCATGACGTTTGTGACCCGTCGTGGCACACGGCATGGCACATGTGATGTCCTAGAAGCACAGACGGTTGTGCCAAGAGGGAACGTTCCTGTGGCCCGACGAGGACGTCGGTTTCTCTGAGTGGGGGTGTATATGATAGCCTGGCATATTAGGGATGATAGACTACTCATATCAATAAGGAATTCCTTCTTTTCCGGGAGCCCATTCGGACAGAACTCCAAAGTTAAGCGTGCTCGGCTTGGAGTAGTTTCAGGATGGGTGACCGACAGGGAAGTTGCTCCCGGGTGCGCACGAGTGAGGACAAAGTGCGCAGAAAAGACTAGTATTGATATGTGGGGCCAGTCTAGATCCCGTCAGGAGTAACGACCACCGGCGGGTGTGTCCGGGGCGTTACAGAAGGTCTGTGGTAAACTACTCACAACTCATGGTGAGGGCGATGATGATGATGTAGAAGTACTCCGTGATGCCCCCCCCCTCCGGCGGAGCTCCGAAACAGGCTCCAAGATGGGATCTCATGGGAACAGAAGGTTACGGCGGTGGAACTAGGGTTTTCTATCTGTTGTTGATGGTTCCGGGGTACGTAGACTTATATAGGAGGAAGGAGGACACCGGGGGACGCTCGGGGGGGGGCACGAGGCAGGGGGCGCGCCCTGGGAAGGGGGCGCGCCCCCCACCCTCGTGGACACCCCGAGGCTCCCCTGACGTGGTTCTCAAGTCCCATGTGCGAGATTTTCTCCAAAAATATCTCTCGCGAAGGTTTCATTCTGTTTGGACTCTGTTTGATATTCCTTTTCTGCAAAACCCTAAAACAGGCAAAAAACAACAATCTGGACTGGGCCTTTGGGTTAGTAGGTTAGTCCCAAAAATGATATAAAAGTGTATGATAAATCCCATTAAACATCCAAGACATCATAAATAATAGCATGGAACAATCAAATAATATATATACGTTGGAGACGTATCAAGCATCCCAAGCTTAATTCCTGCTCGTCCTCGAGTGGGTAAATGATAAAAACAAATTTTTTTGATGTGAAATGCTAACCAATATAGTTTTTAAATGTAATTCTCTTAATTGTGGCATGAATGTTCAGATCTGAAAGATTTTAAGATAAAAGTCTATATTGATATAAGAAATAATAATACTTCAAGCATACTAACAAAGCAATCATGTCTTCTCAAAATACTATGGCTAAAGAAAGTTATCCCTACAAAATCATATAGTATGGCTATGCTCCCTATTCATCACACAAAATATTCATATCATGCATAACCCCGATTTCAGTCAAGCACTTCTTTTCATACTCTATTCCTTCAAACCTTTCAACTTTCACGCAATACATGAGCGTGAGCCATGGACATAGCACTATGTGGAATAGAGAGGTGGTTGTGGAGAAGACAAAATCATATAGTCGTCTTCTATTGCTTCTTCATGGAGCCTCTCGACAAAATTTGTCGTGATCATCATCAACATTTTGACTCCTTTAGGATATCTACCAAATCCATGATGAGAGATACCATTATTTCCCCTCGATGAATTGTGTTATTGTCGACAACTTTATTGCCTTCCCTCCAACAGAAACTTGTTCCCACTGTTGAGCTCCTTGCTATCCAGCTCATGTTATGTTCTACCTTGGAGTATTACCATCTTTTATGTCAAGGATGTCATGAGAATTGCTCCACCTGTTAATTCTTGATATAGTAATATTTCTTGCCATCCCCATTCATATCTTGGTCCCCGTTTTACTTCTAACCGGAATACTAACCATTGAGCTGGATTTGTGAATTCCAAAACTTCTGGCAAACCCTATTGCTTGGAAGTGAATGGTAGATAGTTTTATTCCAACCCTTCTGGTTATTGAATCTCCATTCTAACATCGATCATTCTAATTGGTCCATATTTCCAGGTGCATTTCCTTCAGTGCTTAATTGTGGATGTTCTCCACGAACATACTTCATTACATACCATGGTGTGTCCAATGCTATCGCCCTGTTCACTTAATTGTGAAAATTCATGTCTATGGAAATCTCGAGGAATTGTTGTTGAGCCCGTCGGCCATGTCCTCATCTACCCTTGCTGAAATTGTATGACTTAATTGTATAAGTTGTTCCCGATGGATCCTTTGTGTATCCAAGGTTTGACCTTTGCTTGAAGACCATGCTAATGCTATATCGAAGCATGTCTGTGGTACTCCGCTTTTCAACAAGAACATTTGAAGCCTAATGCTAAATGTTTCTTGCTCAGTTATCCAAACACCATGTATGGGTACATATCAAGATTCTTATTAACCCTTTTATCCAAATGGTCATGTCTTTGATCTCATGTCTCGTATATCATGCCATGCTTATTGCTGGGAAGGATATGCTCCATTTATCTGTGTTTAAACACATTTTTCTTTCAGTTAGTTTGCTTAACCTTTCTTGGGATTTACATAAAATATGAGCAGTAATAATTTTCTGCTTATGTAAACACCTTGCTGTACAACTCTGTCAGTAAGACCATGTTTCTATTCTGAATGGCATTCCGGTATCCACCGATGGACGAGAACTTTGGCAAGAGGTCACCGCTCCTTTTACTTTTAACCCACATGGTGGGCCCATATCCCATAGTTCCCCAGAATCAAAACCTGAATCTCGTGTACACCCCCCACCCCCTTGTTTCCAAGGTTATTCCTCACGCATGGCTTCGTGTGCAATTCGCGAGCCACCTTCCTAATGATCTATTCTGGTATAAGATGCAATACTTATTCTCGTTGCTCTGGACCCCTTTCACACATTGTTTCATACATCGAACGATTGTCTATCCATTTGAAACTTCTATTGTACCATATTACTTTGCTCTCGACGTGTTTTATTCATTTAACTCGAGAGATACTCATGTGTTCATTTGTGGGATAGCAACCGATGATTACCCCTTGTAGCATTCTATCGTTGTCAAGCTGCCCCTTTCCTATTCGTAAGTACGATTGAGACCCCAAAGAAAGGATGACGACTTCATCATGATGACCTGAAGCAGAGGATTGAAGACATCAATGCAATGGATTGACCTCTTCGAGAAGGGCAACCAAGACAAGCAGACCCGTTAGAACTTTGTAACCAAATCCCTTCCCCCTAACTCCACCTCTTAAATCTCGGGACGAGATTTCTTGTAGTGGAGGAGATTTGTGACACCCCGGGAATCATGCTACAGTAAATCCGTGCTAGCGATGACACGTCACCACGATTACTGTTGATAAACTCGCGTTGATTCAAATCCAAATCAAATTCAAATTTAAAATAAAGACAAAATTCAAAGTTCCAAAATGTCCAAACTAAAATGCTCATAATGTTGCAAATATTCCATAACTAATTATGGTGATGAACCGAATTTTTTTAAACTGGTTTAATGAAATATAATATTTAAAACAGTCGCTAAAACTGCCCTTTTACCCCATTTGCTTTTATGCAAAAATCAAATGAATTCAATTGCCCACCAAAACATTTTATGGCAGCGCCTAAATTCCATTGTAAATTATGGACCACAGTCCCTTATCTTACAAAGCCTAATTGCTGTATAAATTAAATGCAAAACAAAAGGTTAAAAAACAAATGAAAAAGTCAAAAGTCAAAAGTCAAAAGAAAAGGAAAACTCCCCTGAGCCCCCTGGACCAAACCCATCTGGGCCGGCCCAGCCACCCCAACCCCCCATCCCGGTCGATCGCCCTGTTCCCCCGACCGTGCCGCTACAGAGGCTTGGTCGCACCCTGACCACCTCGCCGACACCGACGCCGGGAGGGGATAAGGGCGATGCCTCAGCCCCCAGCCCCCTCATCTCTCTCCTTCCTCCTCGCTCTTCTCTCCTCTCCCCTGCCCCTAGATCCACCTTGGCCGTGCACTGCCGTCGCCGTGCATCTCGCCCTGCCACGGCGACCGTTGACCTTGAGCCCTCGCCGCTCCCTAAGAAGACGTCCAAGAGGACCACCGCTTGCGCCTTCGTCCTCCCCGAGCACTAGCACAAGCCGGATCGGCCCCGAGCCCCGCCATCGTCCCTATTCTCCGGCCACGGCCACGGTGCCATCGCCACCGATCTCCACCACCGATGCCTCCCCGCGATTCCGAGCACGTCCATGACCTGTCTCGCAGTGAGCCGCGTCCATCCCCCTTCCTTGCCCCCTCGATTTGTTGCAAAGGCCGCCGTCCCCGAGCTCGTCCGAGCTCTCGGGTACGCGTACATACGTGCTTGCTGCCGCTGCTCTTTGTCTCTGCTACTTTCTAATGTTGCTGCTCTTGGACCGCTGCTGCTCCCCCGCCCCTGGCCTCGCCTCCGCGTGTCGCGGCGCGCCCACAATCGGCTGCAACTGCTGCTGCGCTGCTACCTTGCTGAAGTAGCTCACGCGCTGCTACTGCTGAAGCTGGCTGCCGCTGCTGTTGCTACTGCAGCCGCCGCAGCCACTCGCACGTGCGTGCGCGCCCACGCCTCGCGACCGTCCCGCCCTGCGCCCAGCACACGCGGCCGCATGCATGCCACTCGCTTCGCTGCTGCTTTGCTGCTCCCGCCTCCGCCTGTTGGTGTTTCCTACTGCTACTAATTACTGTAGCTGCAGCTGCAGCTCGCTTTGTGAATATTACATCAAGTAACCCCCTCGACTGTCCCTAAACAGAGACTAAATAATTGTTAACATGACTAAAAAAATTATGGGCAGTTAGTACACTTGACAAACTTCATTTTACTCCACTAGACCAAATTCATTTGATGCATCGATTAAATCCTACAAAAATCACAAAAAGCTATCTTTTGTTAATAGAGAACAGAATAACATCTAGCATAGTGAGTTGTGTGGTGTGTGTGCGGCTGGCTTTTGCCACAGTCATGGGTGGCCGGCCCTTATTTTAATTAGTACTACTAGTTTAGAGCTAAGTTTGTCTACTAGTAGATGACATGTAGGACCCCATTTAAATAAGTTAGTCTTTATTTACTTGTTTAGGTATATAGTCTATGACATGTAGGCCACACCTGCTCTTTTGACTAGTCAAGTTGACTTGGTCAATTCGAATCAATTAAATATAATAATTCAAGAAATTCAAGAATATTGGTAAATCATTGAAAATTAATATAAAATAATTCATAACTCGGATGAGAAAGTTCTATACAAGAAAGTTGCTCACAATTTCAAGACGAACCCAAATGCGCGGACCATTCATCTGCCACATGCTCCTAGCATAGCAAACGTGCAACATTTCCCCTCGGATTCATCTGTCCGAAAACACAAAACACCGGGGATACTTTCCCAGATGTTATCTCCCTCCACCGGTATCGTGTAGCACCGCGTTAGAGCACCCTAGCACTGCGTGTTGACATGACATGCTTCTCTGTTGCCTATGTATGCTTTGTATTTATTGTTTCTTCCCCCTCTTCTCTCCGGTAGACCGCGAGACTGATGCTACCTCAGTGATCGGTTGCATCGACGGCGACCCCTCCTTCTCGTCTGAGCAACCAGGCAAGCCGACCCCCCTCCCCCCCTTGATCATTTCGATATCGCCCATTATCTTCTCTCTTATGCTTGCATTAGAACGGCCACTACTTTTGTATAATCCTATTCTGATGCATAGCTTGTTGTTGTTACCTCCTTTAATACCTTACATGTTCATCCTAAACTACTTAGTATAGGTTGGTTGTTGACCCACCAGTGACCCCCACCTTGTCCCTGTTGCCCCCGCTGGATTATCAGAAGACCCGATCAACGGGATCCAAGACCAGGACCCGGATCGCACATCACTTTCCCCTTAGTTGCCCGACACTACTGGGTTACTATTAAATGCCGAGGGTGATACCTCACCAGCACTTCTGATGTTAACCTTGTAGGTTAGTTCATCCGTTTTGGTCATCGAGGGTGATTCCTCCTTATCAACTCCTGATAACGACACTATCGTGCAACTCTCCAGGAGTGGACCTCGAGGGTGATTCCTCCTTCGTCCACCTTGACGATAACATCAGGTGGAATTCCATCAAGGGCAAATTCCTCAGGGTTCCCCCTTGGTGTTAGACACACATTTACTATGGATACTATGACTTTACACTGAACCATGTTACTAAAGACGGGTCGGCCCTGAGGGGTACCTGAGCGAGGTTAACTGCGAGTGATGTGTAGTCGGGTTGACCTGGAGGGAGCCCGCGAGATAACTACAAGGCGTGGCCGGGCATTCTTAGGCCTTGCCACAAGTCCTCGAGACGGGGCGATGGGGTCACATGATCGCGAGTCTCTGCTCGTTACCGCGCATTCCCAAGACACTAAACGGTTTGGATATTTCATCGGAGGGGCCTCTGGCCTGATAGCACTAACCATCACGTGGGCATAGTATGGGCGTTCTGCATCGTATGCATCAGCCGAAGCTTATTAGATGTCGTGCGACTGAGTGGCGCGCGTCGGGTTGGACTGGTTAAGCACCTGCCTTTTTTAAGGAGATAGCTAGGTCTGCTCATTGGCCGCCCACGCAACGTGCAGGAGTTCCCGGGGCGATGGCCCATGACCTCTAGGGGCATAGGTTTAATCCGATGTGCTGACCTCTCTGTTAAGCCTAGCTCGGGTTGCGGCGTATTGTTTGGCCGAGGCCGGGCATGACTTGATGGTGTGTCTGGCCAGAGTTAAGCGAGCGTGGTGGGTAAGTTGGTGCACCCTTGCAGGAAGAAAACATCTATTGATAGCATGTCCTACGGTAACAGACACTTGGAGTTGTATCCCGATCGATACAACTAGAACTGGATGCTAAGGCATGAATTGGATATGTGGCTCCGGGAGTCGAGAAAGGATCCCGGGGCGTTGACACCAAATAAATATGACTTATGTTATACTACTCTACTCCCCCTTTGTTGCTGCAAGACGGTGGTTTCCAGAAGATGCTAGTCTTCGATAGGACTAGCTTCTCCCCCTCTTATTCTGGCATTCTGCAGCTTAGTCCACAGATACTACCCCTTTTCATTGATACCGATGCATATGTAGTGTAGATCCTTGCTTGCGGGTACTTTGGATGAGTACTCACGGTTGCTTTGCTCCCTCTTTTCTCCCTTCTTTCTTCTATCTGGTTGTTGCAACCAGATGGTGGAGTCCAGGATCCAGATGCCACCTTTGATGACTACTACTACCCTGAGGGTGCCTACTACTACGTGACGGCCGCCGACGACCAGGAGTAGGTAGGAGGATCCCAGGCAAGAGGCCTTGCCTTTTCGATCGTTGATGTTTTGTGCTAGCCTTCTTAAGGCAAACTTGTTTATCTTATGTGTGTACTCGGATATTGTTGCTTCCGCTGACTCTTTTGTATTCGAGCCCTCGAGGCCCCTGGCTTATAATATAAAGCTTGTATTCTTTTATTTGTGTCTAGAGTTGTTTTGTGATATCTTCCCGTGAGTCCATGATCTTGGTCGTATATATTTGTTTGCATGATTAGTGTATGGTCAAATCGGGGGCACCACAAGTTGGTATCAGAGCCGACTGCCTGTAGGAACCCCCCTTTCCAACTCCTTGGCTGAAGTTGAGTCTAGTCTTTGAAAAACCCGTTTTACTAACATGGTTGTGTGTCTTACGGGCCCGCGTCGCCAATTGGGTGGTATTAGAATCTTTTACTCCTCGTCTATACTCTGGGACTTTGATCTCTCTTCTATTTCGGGTTAAATGGTTTTGTTAACTCTAACTTTAGGTTCTTCTAACGACTTTCCCCGGAGAGTGCCTTCATTTCAGATGGTTGCCTGCTTCATCAGAAGACTTCGAAGATACTCTATGATGTTCTCTCAAGACTTTGTGCCCTTCACCGTTACAATTCCATATCACCGATAAATCAGGATAGCTGCATACACTTGTCGTCCATACCTTCGTTTCAATTGTTCTTGTTATTACAAGATACCCTAAAATACTTCGGATATTCCCAGAATCCTTGGTGCCTGTTGCCTTGCAGCTCCTTTTCCGCGTGAATACATGTATGAGTAATTCCTCACACTTACTGGGGACTCGTTCATCCCCGGTTGTTCATGTGTTTCACAAATGTCTTTGAAAGGCTATTCAAATCTTCCAAAATCCTCAGCAACCTATTGCTCTGGAAAGTTTTACCTGCTTGCATTATGGTCAACTCCATATGTATATCAATATTCGTTCAAATCCTTTGTGATTGACTTTATGATCTTATTAATTCAATAGGTTGCTAATACTCGCAATCATTAGTCAAACTAGAATTCGTTCTTCCAGCTCAGACGTCATTCCAAATATGAGCTGGTTCTCGACCAACCAAATTGTCGTCGATTGCACCCCTAAGTCATTTCAATTTACCCATCCTTAATCAGAGCGTTTGCTTCTGATCCCTTGATTGGAAATCATAATTCCTTTTGCATTTGAGTTTTGAATTAGTCAGTTGTTTTATAAACAGATCTCCTTGCATTCTTTCTTCTTCTGGTTGAGTACTGATGCTCACATCAGATCCCTTGTAGACCAACGGATCCTTTGTTGGATTTTATCCAACATCATCCTTCATATTCAAACACCTTGTGAGTTCTGCCATGATATATAATGCCTTGGGTAAAATATATCATCTACTTTCTCAACCATGCTCTGCTTTCGAGCTGGTATAATTTGCTCTTGAAGTTTGCATAGTATGAGCCTAAGATGCCCCGATGGGTTGAATTTATGCCCTCCCTAATCTGTGTGAACCGGGAAAATTCTATGGGTCTTACTCTACCGGTGTTATGCCGGATAAAATTTCAACACTAATGCCATTTTTGAAACTGGAAGTGAATGTAAGGTTATGCATTGAAGAAGTGGGAGTCGACCTTAAACTTTGTGTTCGTGCCCATGGACACGATGTAGACCCTATCATGGAAGCTTCTTGTAATAATAACTAATTGCTTGATATAACATCATCTGTATCTGTGAATTGATCCTTTACAATTATAATTCTGACCATAGTTTTCTCCTTGATTCCATTTCTAGCACACGTTAAAGCACCTAAATTCTGCAGATCGATAATCTCAGCAACCTCTATTTTGATCTTCCTTCGAGTATTACCCTCTGGTATCTCGAGGATATCAAAGAATTGTGTTGCTTCCTATGAGTCTTCATCTTGTATTGCTCTTCACCGTTTTCAGATTTCCCCTGGGTTCTGAGTTATTAGTCACTCGAGAACACCGATAAGTGAATTGATTCCGCACTCCTATTCAATAACTCTAAGCAATTTTCGTTGCTTACGAGTTTAATAATCCTTCAAGTCATTCCTAGCCTGATCGGCTATATCATTATCGTGCTAAATTTTAACTGTGCTACCTGGTCCTTCCCGGAGCACAATTTTCGTTGACGAGCTAAGCTTACATCAATCGTTCAACATCATATTATTGGTCTTGAGAGAAAACTCTGATTCCGACATTGCATCTTATCTATGGATATAATAACCTTTGGCTTCACCATTCTTTTTGCTTGATGTAGTCGCTCTTCTATTGCTTCTTCATGGAGCCTCTCGACAAAATTTGTCGTGATCATCATCAACATTTTTGACTCCTTTAGGATATCTACCGAATCCATGATGAGAGATACCATTCTTGCCCCTCGATGAATAGTGTTATCATCGACAACTTTATTGCCTCCCCTCTAACACAAACTTGTTCCCGCTGTGGAGCTCCTTGCTATCCAGCTTATGTTATGTTCTACCTTGGAGTATTACCATCTTTTATGTCAAGGATGTCATGAGAATTGCTCCACCTGTTAATTCTTGATATAGTAATACTTCTCGTCATCCCTGTTCATATCTTTGTCCCCGTTTTACTTCTAACCGGAATACCGACCATTGAGCTGGATTTGTGAATTCCAAAACTTCTGGCAAACCCTATTGCTTTGAATTGAATGGTAGATAGTTTTATTCCAACCCTTCTGGTTATTGAATCTCCATTCTAACATCGATCGTACTACTTGGTCCATATTTCCAGGTGCATTTCCTTCAGTGCTTAATTGTGGATGTTCTCCACGAACATACTTCATTACATACCCTGGTGTGTCCAATGCTATCACCCTGTTCACTTAATTGTCAAATTTCATGTCTATGGAAATCCCGAGGAATTGTTGCTCAGCCCGTCGGTCACGTCCTAATCTACCCTTGTTGAAATTGTATGAATTAATTTCATATGTTGTTCCAGATGGATCCTTTGTGTATACAAGGTCTGATCTTTGCTTGATACCATGCCAATGCTATCTCGAAGCATGTTTGTGGTACTCCACTTTTCAATAAGAACATTTGAAGACCAATGCTAAATGTTTATTGCTCAATTATCCAAACACCGTGTATGGGTACATACCATGATTCTTATTAACCCTTTTATCCAAATGGTCATGTCTTTGATCTCCTGTCACATATATCATGCCATGCTTATTGTTGGGAAGGATATACTCCATTTACCTGTGTTTAAACACATTTTTCTTTACGTTGGTTTGCTTAACCTTTCTTGCGATTTACATAAAATCTAAGGAGTAATAATTTTCTGCTTATGTAAACACCTCGATGTACAACTTTGTCAGTAAGACCCTATTACTATTGTGGATGATATTCCGGTATCCACCGATGGATGATAACTTTGGGAAGAGGTCACCGCTGCATTTATTTTTAACCCACATGGTGGGCCCATATCCCACAGTTCCTTGGGATCAAAACTTGAATCTCGTGTACACCCCCCCC
>LR738709.1:382632336-382705716 GCA_902687465.1 Secale cereale | reverse complement strand
GTTTCCAAGGTTATTCCTCACGCTTGGCTTCGTGAGCAATTCGCGAGCCACATTCGTAATGATCTATTCTGGTATCAGACGCAATACTTATTCTCGTCGCTCTAGACCCCTTTCACACATTGTTTCAGACATCGAACGATTGTCTATCCGTATGAGACTTCTATTGTACCATATAACTTTGCTCTCGATGAGTTTTATTCGTTCAACACGAGAGATATTGATGTGTTCATTCGTGGGATAGCCCCTGATGATTACCCCTTGTAGCATTCTATCACTGTCAAGCTGCCCCTTTCCTATTTGTAATTACGATGGAGACCCTAAAGAAAGGATGATGACTTCATCATGATGACCTGAAGCAGAGGACTGAAGACATCAACTTAATGGATTGACCTCTTCGAGAAGGGCAACCAAGACAAGTAGACCTATTAGAACTTTGTAACCAAATTCCTTCTCCCTAACCCCACCTCTTAAATCTCGGGATGAGATTCTTGTAGTGGAGGAGATTTGTGACACCCCAAGAATCATGCTATAGTAATTCCCTGCTAGCGATGACACGTCACCACGATTGCCGTTGATAAATTCAAGTTGATTCAAATCCAAGTCAAATTCAAATTTAAAATAAAGACGAATTTCAAAGTTCCAAAATGTCAAAACTAAAATGCTCATAATGTTGCAAATATTCCACAACTAATTATGGTGATGAACCAACATTTTTGTAAACTGGTTTAACGCCCTATAATATTTAATACAGTGGCTAAAACCGCCCTTTTACCCCATTTGCTTTTATGCAAAAATCAAATGAATTCAATTGCCCACAAAAACATTTTATGGCAGCGCCTAAATTCCATTGTAAATTATGGACCACAGTCCCTTATTTTACAAAGCATATTCGTTGTATAAATTAAATGCAAAACAAAAAGTTAAAAAAACAAATGAAAAAGGAAAAAGGCAAAAGAAAAGGAAAACTACCTTGACCCCCCCGGACCAAACCCATCTGGGCCAGCCCAGCCAGCCCAACCCCCCATCCCGGTAGATCGCCCTGTTCCCCCGACCGTGCCGCTACAGAGGCTTGGTCGCACCCTGACCACCTCGCCGGCGCCGACACCGGGAGGGGATAAGGGCGATGCCTAGGCCCCCTCGTCTCTCCCATCCCTCCTCGCTCTTCTCTCCTCTCCCCTGCCCCTAGATCCACCTTGGCCGCGCACTACCGTCGCCGTGCATCTCGCCTCGCCGCGGCTACCGTCGACCCCGAGCCCTCCCCGCTCCCTAAGAAGACGTCCAGGAGGACCACCGCTTGCGCCTTCGTCCTGCCCGAGCACTAGCACAAGCCGGATCGTCCCTGAGCCCCGCCATCGTCCCTCTTCTTCGGCCACGGCCACGGTGCCATTGCCGTCGATCTCTACCACCGACACCTCCTCGCGATTCCGAGCACGTCCATGACCTCCCTCGTAGTGAGCCACATCCATCCCCCTTCCTTGCCCCCTCGATTTGTTGCAAAGGCCGTCGTCCCCGAGCTCGTCCGAGCTCCCCGGTGATAGATCCCTTGGATCTTGTAGGCTAGATGCATCCGGTGAACCCTACCTTCTTGGTGACCGGATGAACTCGATCCAGCTCCGGCCATGGCGTTGTAGGGGCCGGAGATGCGGACGAGATGGCGGCGGTGGTGGTGCTTCTCGTGAGCACCGCGCTAACCCTAGATCGGTAGGGTTTGTAGGTGGGGTTTGTGGCGACGTTCAACTTCGTGCCTCGAGCTCCGACCCCCCACCTCTCTTTATATAGCGCGGGTCACAGGGGCCCAACAACCATAATGGGTTGTGCGCCCCCGATCAGGGCGCGGATCTAAGGGTCTATGGGCCGTTGGGCCCAAAGCAGAGGAGATCAATACCTAACATTCTCCCCCTTGATCTCATCTTTACTTTTAACCTTATACTTTCTAGTTTATTTGTTTCATCGCATATTGGTACATAGAGCATGTTTCATCGTCACGGCTTAATTGCCGATAGAATCATACAGCTACAACATACGTTCTGTTCAGAAGCAAATTCCGTTTCTTTTGGGCCTATCCAGGAATCATAGGCTTTCCCTTAAACCCATGCCGGCTAAGTGTTCCTTGAACACATTGGGTGGTAAGCCTTTCGTTAGCGGATCCGCAAGCATATCTTTTGTCCTTATATGCTCGAGACTTATAGTGTGATCCTGGATTTTATCCTTCACAACATAATACTTTATGTCTATCGTTTTTGCAGCATTACTCGACTTGTTGTTGTGAGCGTAAAATACTGCGGGCTCGTTGTCACAGTACATCTTTAGTGGTTTGTCAATACAATCTACCACTTTCAAGTCGGGTATAAATTTCTTTAGCCATATCGCCTGCCCTATTGCTTCGAAGCATGCTATGAATTCTGCATACATCGTGGATGATGCAACTATTGACTGTTTGGAGCTTTTCCACGAAATAGCTCCCCCAGCGAGAGTGAATACGTATCCGGACGTGGATTTTCTATCATCCCTGTCCCCCGCAAAATCTGCGTCTGAATACCCCTTTATCTCTAGGGATTCACATCTCCTGAATGTTAGCATGCAGTCCTTTGTGCCTTGCGCATAACGCAATGCTTTCTTTACCATCTTCCAGTGCTCTATGCCTGGATTGGATTGATATCTACCGAGTACACCGGTGATAAAAGCTAAGTCCGGGCGAGTGCACACTTGTGCATACTGTAAGCTTCCAACGGCCGAAGCATATGGTACTTCTTTCATTTGATCGATCTCATACTGATTCTTGGGACATTGGTATTTCCCAAAACTATCGCCCTTGACTATAGGAGCAGGTGTGGCTTTACTCGCATGCATATTATACTTTTTAAGAACCTTTTCTAAATATGCTTTCTGCGATAGTCCTAAGACTCCATTTTTCCTATCTCGGTGAATTTCTATGCCCAAAACATATGATGCTTCACCAAGGTCTGTTATGTCAAAGTTTGAGGATAAAAACTTCTTTGTTTCTTGTAGTAGACTAACATCACTGCTAGCAAGCAGAATATCATCCACATACAAGATGAGGAAAATATATTTCCCATTTTTAAACCTTGCATAAATGCAATTATCCTCAACATTTTCTTTAAATCCAAAACTTTTAATTGTCTCATTAAACTTTAGATACCACTGTCTAGAGGCTTGCTTTAATCCATAAATGGATTTCTTCAGGCGGCATCCCATATCTTCTTTGCCTTCCATGATAAAACCCTTGGGTTGTTTCATGTAGACATTTTCTTTTAAATCTCCGTTGAGAAATGTCGTCTTTACATCCATTTGATGTAACTCTAAATCAAAATGAGCAACTAATGCCATTATGATTCTGAAGGAATCCTTACATGAGACCGGAGAAAATGTCTCATTGTAATCTATCCCTTCTCTTTGTGTAAATCCTTTTGCCACGAGTCGAGCTTTATACTTTTCTATATTCCCTTTAGAGTCATACTTAATTTTGTAGACCCATTTGCAGCCTACTGTTTTGGCTCCTTTAGGAATTTCCTCTAAGTCCCAAACATCTTTGGAACTCATTGATTTCATTTCATCTTCCATAGCCTTCATCCATTCCGATGAATGAGAGCTTCTCATGGCTTCTTCATATGAGGTGGGATCTTTTTCCATTTGAACCATTTCTGTGTTATAAACTTTAAAGTCAGTAGAAATAGCTGACTTTCTTGGTCTTGTAGACCTTCTAAGAGCCTCAGTTTCTGGCACATTATGTGCCTCAACGTCTGGCACTTCTTCTAAAATTTGCTGTTGCACCTCCCTTTCATGCTCAACAACGGGTTCAGTCGGCTCCTGATGGACAGGTTCCGGGTCTTCTCCCAAAGTTGTCATGGTTGGAGTTGCAACCGGTAGTGAGAAAAATGGCTCCTGAATGATCGGATTAGGTGCATGCACCCTCTTCTCCTCAAGATCAATTTTCCGAGCTACCAAGCTCCCCCTCATCATGTCGTCCTCTAAGAAGACTGCATGTCTTGTTTCTACAAACTTTGTATATCTGTCTGGACAGTAGAAACGAAAACCTTTTGATCTATCTGGGTAGCCAATGAAGTGGCAACTTACTGTTTTTGGATCTAACTATGCAATGTTTGGATTAAACATTTTGGCCTCTGCGGGGCACCCCCACACCCTGAAGTGTTGAAGGGAGGGAACTTTTCCTGTCCACAGCTCGTACGGTGTTTTGGGCACCGACTTGCTTGGTACTCTATTGAGAATGTGAATGGCGGTTTTAAGTGCCTCCATCCATAATCCCAATGGCAAGGTGGAGTAACTCATCATGCTGCGCACCATATCCATAAGGGTACGGTTACGCCTTTCAGCTACTCCATTTTGCTGAGGCTCGCCCGGCATTGAATACTGGGCGACTATGCCAGTCTCCTGCAAGAACTTTGCAAAAGGTCCAGGGACTTGGCCATATGGAGTGTGCCGACCGTAGTACTCTCCCCCCCGGTCGGACCTTACTATCTTTATTCTTTTGTCATGCTGATTTTCAACTTCAGCTTTGAATATTTTAAATTTATCCAACGCTTCTGATCTTTCTTTGATTGGATAAATATAACCATAGCGAGAGTAATCATCTGTGAATGTTATGAACGAGTCATAGCCATCCACACTTTGCACCGGAAAAGGTCCACAAATGTCAGTGTGGATGATTTCTAGTGTTGCTGTGCTACGGTTTGCACCCTTTTTGATTTGTTTTACATACTTTCCTTTAATGCAATATATGCATTGTTCTAAGTCAGAGAACTCTAATGGAGGAAGAATCTCACTTTTAACGAGTATCTCTATTCTCCCCTTGGAAATATGGCCCAAACGACAGTGCCATAATTTCGATGAGTCGTGAGTTCTCTTTCTTTTCTTTTGTTCTTTATTCGACGCGGAAATACGCTCATTCACATTGCATACAGAATAATCTTTTTCACGAAGTGATAATAAATAAAGCTCATCGTGGAGGAAAGCATCACCCACATAAGCATTATTAAACCATATGGCACATTTGCCATGTCCAAAATAACATTCATAATCATCTTTGTCCAAGCATGAAACACTAATCAAATTCCTATTACATGAAGGAACAAATAAAACATCTCTAAGTAGAAGCTTGAATCCACCAGCTAACTCCAAGGAGATGTCGCCGATAGCTTCAACTTCCGCTTTTATTCCATTTGCTACTTCAATTCCTCTTTCTCTTCTTTGCGTAATCCGGGTCGAATGGAATCCCTGTAAAGAATTAGCAACGTGAACAGTTGCTCCTGAATCAATCCACCAAGTGGATTTAGAAAACTGTGTATAAAGGGATTCATTAATCAAGGAAACAACATCGTTACCTTGCTTTGCCATAATATGCTTCAGCCATTCAGGACAGTCCTTCTTGTAGTGACCAGTCTGGTGACAGTGGAGACATGTGTCTTTTTCCACTGGAAAGTGCTTTGGCTGATTTTGACGCTGATAGGGAGCTTTCCCATGAGGCTTTGAGGGAGAACCCTTACTGTTGTCATTGAAGTTCTTTTTCTTATCCTTCACATAGTTGATAGAACCACCATGTGAAGCTTTAAGACGTTCTTCCTCTTGGACACACATGGCAATGGTCTTTTCAAGATCCCATGTTCCAGGTGACATGTTGTAGTTCACCACAAATGTCTCAAATTCCTTTGGCAAAGAAGCCATGACCAGGTGGACCAGGAGAGTTGGTTTTATCTCCAGATCCTCATCCATGGGCTTGAGCTTCGCTGCCATATTGCTCATCCTTAAGATGTGCTCCCTTATGCCATGGCCACCCCCAGTGTAGTGCTGTGAAACCAGTTGCTTCAACAGCTGGGTGGCATATGTCTTTGAAGAGCCAGTAAACTGGCTCTTTATCTTTGTCAGCAGCTCTCCAACAGATGTGCACTCTTCAATTGAGCCCACGATTGCGTTCTCAATTGTGTTCTTTACAAAGGCCATGCACTTTTTATTCGCATTAACCCACTTTTGATTGTCTATGGAATAAGACAATTCCAGAGGGGCATAATCCCTCTTCTTTCTTGCCCATGCAGCGTCATCATCAGTAGTTTCTCTTACTGGTTTTGTTGGTCTGACTGGTTGTGCTTGTTCCACAACCCAGTCAACATCGGCACAAATAAATGCCATGTCCACTTTCTTCCTCCACTCAGTGTAGTTGTCACCCCTGAGTGTCGGAACATCTTTTAAGCAACTCATGAGGAGGTACCCTCCTGAAATCACAATGAAGTGATGTCAATATAACAATTATATGTATGAATCTAACGTTGGTTAAATTAAACACATAATTGTCTAAGCATTTAAAAAACTATATTACCGTTGGGCAAATATAAGAATTAAATGCATCTTTAATTTTTCAATACTGAAATATGGTCATGCTATTTACAACGTTGGTTATATATAATAACATAATCATATTCTCAAAACATGCTCTTAAAGAAAATATACTACTTTTATTTTCTGTGTTAAAAAAGAGCACTTTTACTTTTACGCAGCGGAAAACACGAATAAAAAATCGTGAACTTTTATAAAAAATACTTTGCCTTTTCTTTCTTTTTCTGTCTTTGAATAAAACTGTATAATAAAATGACAGAAAAAGAAAATAAAAGTAAAAAAGAAATGGGCAGCAGCAAAACCGGCCCATCGCCCGCAACGGCTGGAGGCTCGGCCCAGCTCGCGCACCAGCAGCTAGCGGCTCTGGCCAGCTGGCCTCGCGGCCTGGCCCCCGCAGCGCCCGCACGCCCGCAGCGGCCTGCCTGGGTGGCGGCCCAACTGGCCTGGCGGCGGCCTGCCTCTTTCGGCCTTTCGGCCCGACTAGCCCGGGGCGGCTAGGGTTACTTTCCTGACCGCTGGATCAGATCGAACGGTCAAGCGTCGATCTCGCTGGAACAAAACCGGAGCCATCGAGCGCATCGACCGAATCGTCGTCATTTCTCCCTCGCGCCGCTCGCAGCCTCTGTCCCTCTCCCGTCGGGACCTCTCTCTCGCTGCTTCCTCTCTCGCCCGCCCGCACGGTTCCCGCCGGCGAGACGAGCCAGAGAGGAGCGGAGAGTCAGAGCGCCTGCTCGGGGGCCATCCCCTTCCCCTTCCCCACTCCGTTTCCACGATAGAGAGGAAGACAGGGAGGCTCTCCCTTTTCTCTTTTCAGTGAGGGTGTGAGGAGCGCGTCCAGATCGCGCTGTGGCTATCCTCCTCGTCGGTCGCGCGTCCTCCCTTGTGGCGGGCGCGTCGCCGTCGAGGGACTTGGCCGCGGTGCTGCCCCCAATCATTTTTTTTCTTGCTTTGTTTCGGATTCGATCCGATCTGATTTGGGAGGGTTCAATCTCTCAATTTCTTTTGACTTTTCTTTGCCCCGTGAGGGGTAATACCTTCTTCCGACGCCTCGGCTTGCCGATGCGCGTCGAGATCGAGAGGGTTGGCGCGGCCTTGCGGCGGCGCACTTTGCCGGCGGGCCCAAGGCCCTTTTCCGGTGAGTCTTTGTACTTTGCCCTGTTCTAGGGTTCTTGGGGAGGGAGGGGTTTCTTTTCTGTATTTCTTTCTCTGTTTCACCTTTGTACCGAAATCATCTAGACCTAGATGGCCTGATACCAATGATAGATCCCTTGGATCTTGTAGGCTAGATGCATCCGGTGAACCCTACCTTCTTGGTGACCGGATGAACTCGATCCAGCTCCGGCCATGGCGTTGTAGGGGCCGGAGATGCGGACGAGATGGCGGCGGTGGTGGTGCTTCCCGTGAGCACCGCGCTAACCCTAGATCGGTAGGGTTTGTAGGTGGGGTTTGTGGCGACGTTCAACTTCGTGCCTCGAGCTCCGACCCCCCACCTCTCTTTATATAGCGCGGGTCACAGGGGCCCAACAACCATAATGGGTTGTGCGCCCCCGATCAGGGCGCGGATCTAAGGGTCTATGGGTCGTTGGGCCCAAAGCAGAGGAGATCAATACCTAACACCCGGTACACGTATGTACGTGCTTGTTGACACTGCTCTTTGTCTCTGCTGCTTTCTTCTGCTGCTGTTCTTGGACCGCTGGTACTCCCTCGCCCCTGGCCTCGCCTCCGAGTGCCGCGGCGCGCCCGCAGCCACCTTGCCCGTGCTCGGCTGCAGCCGTTGCTGCGCTGCTGCCTTGCTGTTGTAGCTCACGCATTGCTACTGCTCAAGCTGGCCGCCGCTGCTTTTGCTACTGCAGCCGCCGCAGCCACTCGCACGCGCGTGCGCGTCCACGCCTCGTGTCCGTCCCGCCATGCGCCCAGCACGTGCGTCCACGTGCATGCCGCTCGCTTCGCTCCAGCTTTGCTGCTCCCGCCTCCGCCTGTTGGTGTTGCCTGCTGCTACTAATTACTGAGGAAGCGGCTAGCTTTGCGAATATTACATCAAGTAAGCCCCTCGACTGTCCCTAAACAGAGACTAAATAATTTTTAACAGGACTAAAAAAATTTATGGGCAGTTAGTACACTTGACAAACTTTATTTTACTCCACTGGACCAAATTCATTTGATGCATCAATTAAATCCTACAAAATTCACAAAAAGCTATCTTTTGTTAATAGAGAACAGAATAAGACCTAGCATAGTGAGTTTCTTGGTGTGTGTGCGGCTGGCTTTTGCCACAGCTGTGGGTGGCCAACCCTTATTTTAATTAGTACTACTAGTTTAGAGCTAAGTTTGTCTACTAGTAGATGACATGTAGGACCCCATTTAAACAAGTTAGTCTTTATTTACTTGTTTAGGTATATAGTCTATGAAATGTAGGCCACACCTGCCCTTTTGACTAGTCAAGTTGACTTGGTCAATTTGAATCAATTAAATATAATAATTCAAGAAATTCCAGAATATTAGTAAATCATTGAAAATTAATATAAAATAATCCATAACTCGGATGAAAAAGTTTTATACACGGAAGTTGCTCAGAATGTCGAGACGAACCCAAATGCGTGGACCGTTCGTCTGCCACATGCTCCTAGCAAAGCAAACATGCAACATTCCCCCTCCGATTCATCTGTCTGAAAACACGAAACACCGGGATACTTTCCTGGATGTTATCTCCCTCCGCCAATATCTTGTAGCACCGCGTCAGAGCACCCTAGCATTGCGTGTTGACATGCTGTGCTTCTCTATTGCCTCTGTATGCTTTGTATTTATTGGTTCTTCCCCCTCTTCTCTCCGGTAGACCGCGAGACTGATGCTACCTCGGTAATCGACTGCATCGACGACGACCCCTCCTTCTTGTTTGAGCAACCAGGCAAGTCGACCCCCCCTTGATCATTCCGATATCGCCCGCTCTCTTCTCTTTTATGCTTGCATTAGAACTGCTACTGCTTCTTGTATGATCTTATTCTGATGCATAACATGTTGTTGTTACCTGCTTTAATACCTTACATGTTCAGCCTAAACTGCTTAGTATAGGTTGGTTGTTGATGCAGCAGTGACCCCCACCTTGTCCGTGTTGCCCCCGCTGGATTATCAGAAGACCCGATCATGGGGTCGAAGACCAGGACCCGGCACCACCCATCACTTTCCCCTTAGTTGCCCGACACTACTGGGTTACTATCAAGTGCCGAGGGTGATACCTCACCAGCACTTCTGATGTTAACCTTGTAGGTTAGTTCATTCGTTTTGGTCATTGAGGGTGATTCCTCCTTATGCACTCCCGATAATGACACTGTCGTGCAACTCCTCAGGAGTGGACCCCGAGGGTGATTCCTCCTTCGTCCACCTTGACGATAACATCAGGTGGAATTCCATCAAGGATGATTCCTCAGGGTTCCCCCTTGGTGTTAGACACACAGTTACTATGGTTATTATGACTTTACACTGAACCATATTATTAAACACGGGTCGGCCCTGAGGGGTACCCGTGCGAGCTTAATTGCGAGTGATGTGTAGTCGGGTTGACCTGGAGGGTGCCTGCGAGATAAATATGAGGCGTGGATGGGCATTCTTAGCCCTTGCCGCAAGTCCTCGAGACGGGGCGATGGGGTCACATGATCGTGATTCTCTGCTCATTGCCGCACGTTCCCAAGACACTAAACGGTTTGGATATTTGATCCGAGGAGCCTCTGGCCTAATAGCACTAACCATCACGTGGGCATAGTATGGGTGTTAGGCATCGTATGCATCAGCCGAAGCATATTAGACGTCATGCGACTGGGTGGTGCATGCTGGGTTGGACTGGTTAAGCACCTGCCTTTTTTAAGGAGGTAGCTAGGTCTGCTCACCGGCCGCCCACGCAACGTGCAGGAGTTCCCGGGGAGATGGCCCATGACCTCTGGGGGCATAGGTTTAGTCTGGCGTGCTGACCTCTCTATTAAGCCTAGCTCGGATTGCGGCTTATTGTTTGGCCGAGGCCGGGCATGACCTGATGGTGTGTCCGGCCAGAAGCGAGCGTGGTTGGTAAGTTGTTGCATCCTTGCAGGGAAGAAAACATATATCAATAGTCTGTCATACGGTAACGAACACTTGGAATTGTATCCCGATCGATACAACTAGAACTGGATGCTGAGGCATGAATTGGATATGTGGCTCGAGAGTCGAGAAAGGATCCCGGGGCGTTGACAACAAATAAATATGACTTTTGTTATACTACTCTACTCCCTCTTTGTTGCTGCAAGACGGTGGTTTCCAGAAGATGCTAGTCTTCAATAGGACTAGCTTCTCCGCCCTTATTCTGGCATTCTGCAGCTTAGTCCACATATACTACCCCTTTTCATTGATACCAATGCATATGTAGTGTAGATCCTTGCTTGCGAGTACTTTGGATGAGTACTCACGGTTGCTTTGCCCCTCTTTTCGCCCTTCTTTCTTCTTTCTGGTTGTTGTAACCAGATGGTGGAGTCCAGGAGCCAGATGCCACATTTGACGACTACTACTACCCCGAGGGTGCCTACTACTACGTGACGGTCGCCGACGACCAGGAGTAGTTAGGAGGATCCCATGCAGGAGGCCTTGCCTTTTACATCGTTGATGTTTTGTGCTAGCCTTCTTAAGGCAAACTTGTTAAACTTTTGTCTGTACTCGGATATTGTTGCTTCCGCCGACTCTTGTGTATTCGAGCTTATGTATTCGATCCCTCGAGGCCCTGGCTTGTAATATAAAGCTTGTATTCTTTTATTTGTGTCTAGAGTTGTGTTGTAATATCTTCTCGTGAGTCCCTGATCTTGGTCGTACACATTTGTGTGCATGATTAGTGTACGATCAAATCTGGGGTGTCACAATTTTATCATAAATATAAGGAGCCAACTCTTGAACTCACCATCCAAAGACCCACCGATCCTCCCGGAACAGGGCGGGAGCGCCATCGCCCACTATCATATGCGGTGTTGCTCTGGATAGGGCTAGAGACTCCGCTGGTATACTTACAGTGAACTCATTCCATGGTCGTGAATTGTCTGAACGTTGTAGCCATGGCCATCGTGGCTTGTAGTGTAATGTTGAGCCACTTGAGGTTCGGGATGCCCAATCTCCTGGCCCTTCTCGGCGAGCAAACTGATTCCCATGCAACCGCATAGTATCCACCTCAAGTGTTAGCCTTGCCGCACCATAGAAACCCTCTACATAGCATGATCATGGTTGCCGGAGTCTTCGGTGGGATGTCCAACACAAGCATTGAGTAAATAGGTATGGCACATAGAACTGACTGCACTAGAAAGAGTTACCGACTCTCGAACATCATCGCCACATGCCATGTGGGCAAGCAAGCCGCTAGCTGAGCCACCAGATAATAGTGGAAAAAATGGCTAGAGTTGGTGGCACGTCATTTTCCATCAACGCCAGCACTATTATTTTCAAATAGTGTTGACGTACGCATAATTAGCACGTCAGCTTTACAAGTTTAGTGTCGGCGTAGCTTTTTCTGGACACACCACAAATCTGTTGGCCCATATGTATTCACCGTTTGAAATATAGTGGTGCTGTTGGTTTCATATGCATGCCATAGTTAATTTGTTAGTGTTGACGCTCGTTTTCTATGCATGCCAGAAACAATTTTTCCATTTTATCAAGTGTTTTAAGTATATAATGGTTATACTAGTCGCAAAATAATGAACATATTATATTATATGTTTTGTCATCATTATTTTTAGTGTTTTTATCATTTTAGGACTTTTATTCTTTACTACAAGTTCTAATTTGAAGTCTTTTATTTCGTCAGGTCTTTCATTATTCTTAGTCTTTTTTCATTTGGGCTAATATTAGCTACGGCGTTTCTCCTTAGTCCCACGCCAGCAATAGCCCACCTGAGTCAACTTAGTAAAAGACCCAAGTCGCCGTACTCTCATTTCAGACTCCACCCCGGTCGTATACACTTCCGGCCCCTCGACCAAAGCCGCCGCCGCCACCGCCGCCCCATCCATTCCCCGTTACCGCCCCTAGCGGGGACCAAGGTTCGATCCGCTACACCCATCACTTCTCCTTCCTCTCCACTCCAACGTCCTCTGTACGTGGACACGCCACATGGGATCCATTTGGATTCATGTAGTTGATTCAGGGGATTGCTTTAATTTGTGTCGAAATTTTAGTATATATCATGGATTGTTTTGTATCATGTAGAATCGAAAGTTAGATGCATGGATTGCTTTGTGTAGAAATTTAGTGATAATATGGTTTCTATTGTGTATGATCCGATATTTATAATGCATTTTGACTAGAAATGTTTTGAGTGTCTAGATTATTTGTGTATACAATTACTAGTGTAGAATTATATATTTAGTGTTCAATATGTTTTGAATATGTTTTGTGTAAAATGAACTCGAATTATGTTTTGTAGAAATTGACTTACTAGTGTACAAATTGTTTATATACTTAGTTTCAATTATATTTTGTGTGGAATGACGCAGCCTCCACCATGTCCAGTGCGCAAGTCAAGGTGCGCAACCAACCTTCCAAGTGGCACGCTGTTTGGCATCTACTTCGAGCTGTGCTTTATTCCTGTAGCGGCAATGCATTATATGAACCTTCTAACAGTTAGTTCTTTTGTTTTTGTTGCTATTCTAGCAATGCAATGTGTTTGTCTTTTGTTTTTTCTTACACGGATCGTCCCTTGTAATGTGAGATTGGAGTTCAATGAGCTCATTGTCGGATTACGGGCTCCGCAAACCCAAGAAGTTCGAACACAAGGGCGTGAACGAAGATCTCTCCCACTCACGTCTACCTAGCGTCTCACCCTCGTCCAGTGAAGAGATTCAAGCAAACAACAAGTAAAGCACGCAAGAGTTTACCCAGGTTCAGACCACCTTGTGGTGTAAAACCCTACTTCCTGCTTTGGTGGATTGGCCTTAGGAGGGCTAGAATATGAACTAGTACAATGGTTCCTGAGCTCAGGAGGGGAGCTCAGGAGGGTCAGGAGGCAAGAGTTCTTGCTCCGTTGCGTGAGGGCAGAGTTTATGGATCTGTTGCGCCTTGTCCCTTCCTGGTGGGGATCCTAGCTACTTATATAGGCGGCGAGGGTCCTCTTCCGCCGAAATGTTTAGGCGGCAAGGAATCCCACAACTGCCATTTTTGAGCGGGAACACAAGGACGTTCCTATCCTGACAAAAGCAGTCTTCGCCTGCAAAAGGATCAGGCGGTGATGCGGTGGTGGGCTCGGTGGTGACATCCTCCCTGTCGTCCTTGCGGTCTTCGGTCTTGTTGCACTAATGGGGAAACCTTTGACCCGCTCCTCGGGAACCTGCGCATGCGCTGCCTCCTTTGCACCGAAACGGCAACTGCGCCGCTGGCGGGCGCTAGCACCCGCTGGCGCGGTGCGTCACTGCTTACATCACTGCCTCCTCCTGAGGCAGGCTTGGCCTTAGATTCTCCGCCCCTCCGGAGCAACCTTGCCGAGGCCGCTCCTGAGGGGGTCTTGACGTTGTTCTCCTCGCGAGGTCTAGCCCCCTCGCGAAGGTCTTGGGCAGCTCGTCGATCAGCTGGGCCGTACCAGGCCGTGGTAGGAGCGTGTCACGGCCCGCAGACAGGCAAGTCTGGGTACCCTGGTTCCCAGGACGCCGACAGTAGCCCCCGGTCCCAAGGCGCGCGCGGAGTTGGCTTCGGGGCGAAACGTTAGCCAAGGACGAAGCGCTGCGGGCCCAAAAAGGCTGCGGGCTAGGCTGGCGCGTGACTGTTTGATGTGACGTGGGCGACTCCGCTCCCCACGCAGTCTTGGCAACCGTGTAGCTTGACAAAAGGGGGTCGTCTCTGCTGCAGAGGAGTTATCGCCTCCCTTCCTTCCTGCTCAGATCTCCTCCTCCTTCGCCTCCGGCCTTCCTGAATTGCCTGTATACTCCAGCACCTTCAACAATGGCGAAGAAAAGCAAGGGTACCGCGCAGGCGTCTAGATCTGCTCCTTCCCTTGAGGCGGCGCTCGAGGAGTCCACCATCACCAAGGAAGAGGACTACTCGGAGGTCCAGCCTTTCTTGTCGAGCGTCCACAACGAGCATGGCCCGACGGGGATTTGGGTCGGATCCATCGCGGCGCGGATCTTGCCGAAGTCCTGCTACCCCTTCTTCCTTCACAACATCTCTGTCGGGCTCGTGCCGCCCTTCTCAGAGTTCTTCTACGCCATCCTGGACCATTACCACGTGCATGCTCTCCACATCCAGCCTCGCTCCATCTTCGTTCGTGATATGTCCAAAATGCATCACTATTTTATATCGTAATTCATCCTTATTCATTGATATATTTCAAATTACGATGATGTTCTTATGTTGTTTTGGCCTATTTTACACAGTTTGCACCTTTCCGGTGCCGAAGCAGCAAACGCAGGATTCAGCGGTAAAAAGTAGACGCTGAGTTGCTGAAGAAGAATACCTCCAAATTACCTGAAAATCGACGGAGGGTATTTTCCAGAAGGATCACGAAGATACGCAAAAGAGCAACCAGAGGGGGGCCACAGGGTGCCCAGGCGGCCACCTGGCACGGCCCCCACCCTGGTCGCGCCGGGAGGGCGCCTGGAGCCCCTGGCCCACTCCAGGCTCCCCCCTCTGGCCTATACTCCTCGTCATCCAGAAACCCTAAAAGGGGGAGAGTTTACGGAGTTCCGCCGCCGCTCCGTGGCGGAAACCTACAGAGAAGAAAAGCCATCTCCGGCGGGCAGATTCCGCCGGGGAGATCACCTCCCAGAAGGGGAGATCATCGCCATCGTCATCACCATCGTCACGGGCATCATCGAGATCATCATCAACATCATCCCCAACATCAGCACCATCTCCATCTTCATCCAATCTCATCTCACAATTGCAACTTGTGTTGTAATCCGTACTATCTATCCTCTCTACTCTATCGGTGTTGATTACTACTTTGTGGTGAATGCTATTGAGTTTTGTTGGAGAAATATCATTGTGTCCAGATTGTTTATCATCCATCTATCTCCACTGATCATGATCTCTTTTATGTCTTGTGAGTAGTTACTTTAGTTCTTGAGGACATGGGAGAAGTCTTGTTGTTAGTAGTCATATGATGTTGAAGTAATATGTGTTGTTTGATACTTAAGTTGTGTTGTTATTTTCCTAGTGGTGTTGTGTGAGTCGAACACTCAACACTTCGCATTATTAAGGACCTAGGGGAATACATTGTGTACAAAGAATGCTTACGGTGGGTTGCCGAAGTGACAGAAACCTGAACCCCAGTTCGCACGCTTTTGCACAAGGGAACAATGGAACATCGATCGTATTGCTATGGTTAGGCTTTTGCCTTAAATACTATCTTGTATTTGTGGATGCTTGCAAGGTGTTTAATCATAAGAGTGCACTCATCTTAGTCTAGAGGGTGTACTAGCATAGATCCACCCACTCAACACTTATCAACACATCACATAGTACCGATACGGAATATGGCGAAAGCACATGACTACCTCTCCCGTGTGTCCTCAAGAACACTTTAGCCTTTATAAGTTCAGTTGCTAGGCCTCTCCTTTGCTCAGAAAGGATTGGGCCACTTGTTACTCTCCAGTGCCTTTTACTTTGCTCGCTTTTACTTTCCTGTTGCTTATATCAAGAAAACCCCTAAAAAGTTATCTTTCAGTGCTTGCAGTTATTCCTTGCTCAGAATCACTTATCAATACCATCTGCTCCTCGTTGGGTTCGACACTCTTACTTATCGAAAACGCTGCAATAGATCCCTTACGGTTGTGGGTCATCAAGTACCATTTTCTGGCGTCGTTGCCGGGGAGTGTAGCGCTATTGGTAAGTGAAGCTGGTAAGGAAGTTTTTATTTTGCTGTTGCTGCTCTTTGTCCTTATGGACAACCTTGCTATTGGATCGTTGCTTCTGGGAAGACGCCCCACATCTGTGGTGGTTGCTCCTCCCCCTACTGAAATTGTGCCCTATAAAATACCAGCTGGTATTATCGATTATGTTTTGGCTAATCGTTATGCAGGAGACAGACATCCCGGTGAACACTTGCTATATCTGTCACAACTATGTTCATTATTTAAGCTTGCAGGTGTATCAATGGAGTTTGTCATGAGGAAATTGTTCTCCGTATCGCTTATAGATAAAGCTTCAGATTGGTATAAGCTTCTCGATAACTCACACTTGCTTGATTGGCAATAGCTTATGTCTCTCTTTTATACCAAGTTTTATCCTCTTTATGAAATTCATCGAGACAGGAACTATATCTATAACTTTAGGTCTCGTGACGGAGAAAGCATTGCTCAAGCTTGGGGGAGATTGAAGTCCCTATTGCTCAAATGTCCTATTCATGAGCTCCCCAAGAAAATTATACTTACAAATTTTTATGCCAAGCTATCTCGTCAGGATAAGGAGATGCTGGATGCCTCCTCTAGTGGGGTATTTCAGACGAAGAGTGTTGAAGAAAGGTGGGATTGTTGGGGAACGTTGCATGGGAAACAAAAAAATTTCCTACGCTCACCAAGATCAATCTAGGAGATGCATCTACGAGGGGAGAGTTGGATCCACATACCCTTGTAGATCGCTAAGCGGAAGCGTTCAAGAACGCGGTTGATGGAGTCGTACTCGCCGCGATTCAGATCGCCGAAGATCCTAGCACCGAACGGACGGTGCCTCCGCGTTCTTCACACGTACAGCTCGGGGACGTCTCCTCCTTCTTGATCCAGCAAGGGGGGAGGAGAAGTTGACGGAGAAGTCCAGCAGCACGACGGCGTGGTGGAGATGGTGGTGGAGGAATTCCAGCAGGGCTTCGCCAAGCACTGCGAGCTGGATGAAGATGTTTGTGGGAGAGGGAGGGCAGCGCCGAGGCACGAACGTGTGTGGCTGCCCTCCCTTTGCCTCTCTTTATATAGGGGGAAGAGAGGGGAGGGGGCGCCCCTAGGGTTCCCCCTAGGGGGCGGCGGCCAGGGCCGCGGCCAGGGCTAGGGTTTCCCCCCCCCCCAGGCGCCTTGCCCCCCAAGCCAAGGGGTGCGGTTGCCCTAGGGGGGAACCAGCCCCCATGCGCAGGTGGGAGGGCCCAAGGGGGGGCGCACAGCCCCATGAGGGCTGTTGCGTCTCCCACTTATGGCCCATAGGGCCCGCAACTCTTGTCGGGACCCCCCGAAACCTCTTTCGGTCATCCGACGACTCCCCGATGCTCCCCGGAACACTTCCGGACTCCGATCACTCTCCTCCTATATATCAATCTTCGTCCCCGGACCATTCCGGAGACCCTCGTCACGTCCGGGATCTCATCCGGGACTCCGAACAACCTTCGGTAACCATGCACTGTTCTCACTAACAACCCTAGCGTCACCGAACCTTAAGTGTGTAGACCCTGCGGGTTCGGAAACTATGCAGACATGACCGAGACACTCCCAGGTCAATAACCAATAGTGGGATCTGGATACCCATATTGGTTCCCGCACGTTCCTCGATGATCTCATCGGATGAACCACGATGTCAAGGATTCAGGCAATCCCGTATACAGTTCCCTTTGTCTCGTCGGTATGTTACTTGCCCGAGATTCGATCGTCGGTATCTCCATACCTAGTTCAATCTCGTTACCGGCAAGTCTCTTTACTCGTTCCGTAATACATAATCCCGTGACTAACTACTTAGTCACTTTGAGCTCATTGAGATGACGTATTACCGAGTGGGCCCGGAGATACCTCTCCGTCATACGGAGTGACAAATCCCAGTCTTGATCCATGTCAACTCAACAGACACCTTCGGAGATACCTGTAGAGTACCTTTATAGTCACCCAGTTACGTTGCGACGTTTGGCACACACAAGGCACTCCTACGGTGTCAGTGAGCTACATGATCTCATGGTCATAGGAACTTATACTTGACATGCAGAAAACTATAGCGATAACTGATACGATCAAAAGCTATGTTTAACGTTTGGGTCTCGTCCATCACATCATTCTCCTAATGATGTGATCCCGTTATCAAATGACAACTCATGTCTATGACCTGGAAACCGCGGTCATCTTTGATCAACGAGCTAGTCCTTAAGAGGCTTACTAGGGACACAAAGTTTGTCTATTTATCCACACATGTATTTAAGTTTCCAATCAATAAAATTATAGCATGGATAATAAACGATTATCATGAACAAGGAAATATAATAATAACTCTTTTATTATTGCCTCTAGGGCATATTTCCAACAGGGATCTCATTGAAAGGATCCAGAGGAATACCGAAGATTGGGAAATCGATAAAGGTATTGAACCCGCTATAAATTATGAGCATGATTATATTGAGAGCTATGTGAAAACTGATTACTTCAATACCTTTTGCTCTAAGATTGGTCTTGATTTCCATCTAATGATTGATTTATGTAAGGATTTTGCCTCTCACGTTGATTCTTTTAAAAAGAAGAGAGATCGGCATCATGAACCTTTCAAAGATTTACCTGTTGATATTCATGTTGTTGACCCTATTTTGCCTGCAGTTATATATGAAAATCCTCCTTTTCCCGCAAGGATAAGGGAGCACTCTCTTGTGACAGGCATAATAAATAAAAGTGAGAGAAGAATTGATGAGCCTGAGGACCAGATCAAGGTCGATCCTCAAGTTGCATTGGTTAAAGACCTTGTTACTAATGATGTTTTGGTTTCCAATGTAAATTTTTGTGCTGTTTCCACTAACCTTGTCACAGCCAAGAATAAAGGCCCAATTTCAGGTACTCCAGTAGTATCTGTTAAAATAGGAGATCACAATTATTATGGGCTATGCGATTTGGGATCGAGTGCTAGTGCTATCCCCTATTCACTTTATCAAGAGATCATCGGTGAGATTTCACCTTGTGAACTTGAAGAAGTTGATGTTACCATTCATCTTGCAAACAGAGCAACTATCTCTCCTATCGGAATTGTGAGAGACGTTGAAGTCCTATGTGGAAAGGTAAAATACCCTACCGACTTTCTAGTACTTGGTTCAGTGAGGGACAACTTGTGTCCTATTATTTTTGGTAGATCTTTTCTCAGAACTAGTGGAGCTATAATAGATTGCGAGAAGGTAAAGTTTCTGTTGAATTCAATGGTGAGCCATATGAATTTAGCTTTTCTAAGTTCTCTAAGCAGCCTCGTGGTATCGATTTACCTAGTGATGATAAAATTATTGAAAGTATTGCTTCTATTGCTATTCCCCCTAATGATCCTTTGCAGCAATATATGGAGGAC
This sequence comes from Secale cereale, assembly GCA_902687465.1. Lineage (NCBI taxonomy): Eukaryota > Viridiplantae > Streptophyta > Magnoliopsida > Poales > Poaceae > Secale > Secale cereale. Next base: position 382,686,135 of record LR738709.1, on the reverse strand, counting down.
CACAAGAATGATTTGCATATGCAGGAAAGAAATGAACTAGATGAAATATTCTTGAGACAACCTGCTATCCTGAAGCACAACCTTCCGGTTGAACCTTTGGGAATTTTATCAAAACCAAAAGAAGACCTGGTGTTCGATCTTAAACCTCTTCCCGATACACTCAAGTATGCTTATTTAGATGAAAATAAAGTATATCATGTTATTATCAACTCTAACCTTTCAGGATATGAAGAAGAGCGACTATTGGAAGTACTTCGTAAACACCGAGGTGCAATTGGCTATACCCTTGATGACCTTAAGGGGATTAGTCCATCTATCTGTCAACATACTATCAACCTTGAGCCCGATGTTAAACCAGTTGTTGATCATCAACGACGGTTGAACCCGAAGATGATGGATGTTGTAAGAACTGAGATTCTCAAGCTTCTAGCCGCAGGTATTATCTACCCTATAGCTGATAGTAAGTGGGTAAGCCCGATACATTGTGTTCCTAAGAAAGGAGGTACAACTGTGGTTCCTAATGATAAGAATGAACTAATACCTCAGAGAATTATTATTGGATATAGAATGTGTATTGATTACAGGAAGCTGACCAAGGCAACCAGGAAGGATCACTACCCGTTGCCGTTCATCGACCAAATGCTTGAAAGGTTATCCAAAAATACCCACTTTTGTTACCTCGATGGTTATTCTGGCTTCTCTCAAATTCATGTTAACACTGCTGATCAAGAGAAGACCACTTTTACTTGTCCCTATGGTACTTATTCTTATAGGCGTATGCCTTTGGGTTTATGTAATGCCCCTGCTACTTTTCAAAGGTGTATGTTTGCTATCTTTCATGGTTTCTGTGAGGAGATTGTGGAAGTCTTCATGGACGATTTCTCCGTCTATGGAACTTCCTTTGACCATTGTCTCCACAACCTTAATAAAGTTTTGCAGAGATGTGAGGAGACAAATTTGGTACTCAACTGGGAGAAGTGCCACTTCATGGTTAACGAAGGAATTGTTCTTGGTCACAAGATTTCCGAAAGGGGAATTGAGGTGGACAAGGCCAAGATCGAAGAAATTGAGAGGATGCCCTATCCAAGGGACATCAAAGGTATTCGCAGTTTTCTCGGTCATGCTGGTTTCTATAGAAGATTTATTAAAGACTTTTCTAAGACTTCGAGACCCCTCACTAATCTTCTCCAAAAGGACGTTCCTTTTGTATTTGATGAAGATTGTAAGGAGGCTTTTGAAGTTCTTAAGAAAGCTTTAATAACCGCTCCTATAGTACAACCACCTGACTGGAATTTACCTTTTGAGATTATGTGTGATGCTAGTGATTTTGCTGTTGGAGCTGTTTTAGGGAAAAGGGTTGATAAGAAATTGAATGTTATACATTATGCTAGTAAAACCCTTGATAGTGCTCAAAAGAATTATGCTACTACTGAGAAGGAATTCTTAGCTGTAGTGTTTGCTTGTGATAAGTTTAGGCAGTATATTGTTGATTCCAAAGTTATTATTCATACTGACCATGCTGCCATTAAGTACCTTATGACAAAGAAGGATGCCAAGCCAAGACTTATCAGATGGGTACTCCTTCTTCAAGAATTTGATTTGCAGATTGTTGATAGGAAAGGAGAAGACAATCCGGTGGCGGACAATCTTTCAAGGATGGAAGATATACCGCATGATCCCATCCCAGTCAACGACAGTTTTCCAGACGAGCAACTTGCTGTTGTAAAAGTACAATCTCTTTTCGATCCTTGGTTTGCAGATTATGCTAATTTTATCGTTGCGAAGTATTTGCCTCCAGGTTTAACATTTCAGCAAAGGAAGAAGTTCTTTCATGATTTGAGGCACTACTTTTGGGATGACCCACATCTTTTCAAAGAAGGTCCAAACGGGATCGTGAGAAGATGCATACCGGAACATGAGCAGAAGGACATTCTCAGACAATGTCATGATAGTCCCTATGGAGGACATCATGCCGGTGAGAGGACCGCACATAAGGTTCTTCAATCAGGTTTTTATTGGCCTACTCTATTTAAGGATGCTAGAAATTATGTTTTAGCCTGTGATAAATGTCAGAGAGTTGGTAACATTAGTAGAAGGAATGAGATGCCTATGAATTACTCACTAGTGATTGAACCTTTTGATTGCTGGGGTTTTGATTTTATGGGTCCTTTTCCTTCTTCGCACAAGTACACTCACATTTTAGTAGCTGTTGATTATGTGACCAAGTGGGTTGAAGCAATCCCCACTGAAAGTGCTGATCACAAGACATCTTTGAAAATGCTAAAAGATGTGATTTTCCCTAGGTATGGTGTACCTAGGTATCTCATGACTGATGGAGGATCACACTTCACGCATGGAGCTTTTAGAAAAGCTTTAGCCAAGTACGATGTCAATCATAGAATTGCTTCACCGTACCATCCTCAAACTAGTGGGCAAGTTGAGCTCACCAATAGAGAGATCAAGTTGATCTTACAGAAGACAGTAAACAGAAATAGAAAGGACTGGTCAAATAAGTTAGGAGATGCTTTGTGGGCGTATAGAACTGCTTACAAAAAGCCCATGGGCATGTCCCCCTATAAGATGGTTTATGGCAAGGCTTGCCATTTGCCATTATAATTAGAGCACAAAGCTTTCTAGGCTGTTAGAGAGCTTAATGCTGACCCAAATTTAGCTGGTGAGAAGCGTCTCATGAACTTGACTTCTCTAGATGAGTGGATAAGTGAAGCTTACGAGAGCGCTAAAATGTTCAAGGAAAAGGTAAAGAAGTGGCATGATAGGAGGATTCTGAAATGTGAATTTAATGTTGGTGATAAAGTTTTGTTGTTTAGATCCCGTTTCAGGTTTTCTCCAGGCAAACTACTTTCCAGGTGGGAAGGGCCATTTCATATTGAAGAAGTCTATCGGTCTGGTGCAATCAAGATTAACAATTTTGAAGGCACCGAACCTCAAGTTGTGAATGGGCAAAGACTTAAGCATTACATAGCAGGAGACCCTGTCAATGTTGATGTGAATATGATATACACAACAACTCACGAAGAACATGTTGCAGCCCTGTTTCAGACACCAGCAGAAGCAGAATAAGAAAAGGAAATCTTTTAGCTAGACCTAGGTGCCATGGCTTCCCCAAGTTCCCCCAAGGACAAGTTCGTCGTCAACGTCATCAACCCTTACCTCGCTGAGGTGAAGAAGCACCCTCAGGTTGTTCGGATGGAGGACGGTGTCCTCCATCAAGAAGATCTGAAGGGACCTATCAAGGAGGGGAGCATCCAAGCCAGGCTAGAAGAAGTGGAGCAAGAAGTCTTCAAGTACAAGAAGATGATCGAGCGTGGTGTTGAAGCTAACTTTGACATCATCAACGAGCTGAAGACCTACTTCCTGAAGGAGATGTGGAAAAGCATCACCACATCTGAAGAAAGAATTGAAGAGCTCCAAGGGCAAATTTATGATCTACATCACCAGAACTGTGAGTATGAACTAAGGTTTATGCGCATGGGTATGGGTGCTGCATGCAGGATTCAGGAGACAAACTTCTCATATGAGACTGGAGAACCCCTTCCATGGAAGCGCTTAGCCGAGGACTACGTGATCAACGTCAACAAAAATGAGGAGTGAAATCTCCTTGGGTAATGGCATCCCCTTGGCTTGTTCCAAGCTTGGGGGAGTGCCCGGTATCTTTATCTTTATCTTTTGCCTTTTAGAGTCAAGTAGAGTCGTATCATGTCTAGGGAGGTTATTATATGAAATAGGTGTGTGCATTGAGGTCTATCACTCCTTCTGTGGAGAGATTGTATCCGTGAGTGTGGAGTCGTCTATGATGGAATATTAATGAGAAGTCTATTGGTTCCTTTGCTGCACTCGGTATTCTCTTCACGCAATCGACCTTATATGATGATTCTTATGGGGAGTATTGACCTTATATCAGGTATGGCTTTGAAAACTTTATTTAATCTTGGCAAACATAGCTTGGGTCATAACAACAAGCATGATTTTCTTAAAGTAGTGACATAGCCAAAACCTTTATGTTATTATGCTTGAAGTGTTATGCCGACAAGGAAGACAACTTGATGTGTTATGCTTATTTTAATGTTTATGCTTTATATTGCTTTGCATCTTAGTCATCATCAATTGTATGTTCTCTCAAAGCCTTTGCTAGCCTAAACTCTGTACTAAGCGGAATTCTGCTTGTGCATCCATACCCTTAAACCAATACCTTCCATATGAGTCCACCATACCTTCCTATTCGTGGTATTCCACTACCACCTCCTAAAGTATAGAATTTATGTGTTATCCTTAAATGTTCAAAATCTTCTATTTTGTGCCCCTGTTTTAGCTCATGAGGAAGTAGTAGTTAATCATGATCTTTTTAAGTTGGACAAGTTTTACCCCGGGATTGCATATCTAATCTGCAAACCCCTAATACGAGGAGGAACTGGCATGAGTGCGCCCGGCTCATAAAAGATAATACAACAAACAACCCCTCCTTCACGCTTTGTTCATGAGAAATCAGAAAACTTTTGGCAGTGATAAACAAAGGAGATTAAGGGAATGTGATCGTCCCCGTGCGGGAGCCGTTCCTCGAAACTTGTCCAGTTTGACAAGTAATTGAGTTATCTATTAGCATTCGTTGACAAATCATGCACCTCTCAAAACTTGTTTTCATTCTGTTTGATTTAAGGATAGCACATGAGTTTTCCCTACTTCCCTAGAGCAGGGCCTATCTCTTAGTTTTAGGTTGAGTCAGTTATTCCTACTTCCTTCTATTCTTAAAGAGAGCAGACATTGGATGTTGACGAGGATTCATTCATATAAAGTTGCATTAAGATTTGTCATATCATATCCTTGTTGACATTATCGTTTGATAAGTAAGTTGTTTGTCAAGCCCAGCTAAAGCAAAAATCTTCCTTTGTGTTAACACTTTCACTTCTTGCCTAATAACATGTTCTTTCAAAAGCTTCAATTAATCTCATCAAAACATAAAGAGAAAGAGCAAAAGTAAAAGCTATTAGTTGTTCTTTGACCAAAGGACATGTTTGCCATGATTTGATGAGTTTCCTTAGCCCTACTTTCTATTATAAGTGTTACCACTCTTTTATAAGGGCCTTATGAGTTGAAGATTGTTGTTGAGGATATTTGAGTTTGGTGCAGAAATTGTGATGCTTCTTGTTCGTATTCTATTTATCGACACTTCACTCTCTAAACTTGTGGACAGGTTTACCGAGCTCAGTATTCGCTTGGGGACAAGCGAGGTCTAAGCTTGGGGGTGTTGATACGTCCAAAATGCATCACTATTTTATATCGTAATTCATCCTTATTCATTGATATATTTCACATTATGATGATGTTCCTATGTTGTTTTGGCCTATTTTACACAGTTTGCAACTTTCCGGTGCCGAAGCAGCACACGCAGGATTCAGCGGTAAAAAGTGGACGCTGAGTTGCTAAAGAAGAATACCTCCAAATTACCTGAAAATCGAAGGAGGGTATTTTCCAGAAGGATCACGAAGATATGCAAAAGAGCAACCAAAGGGGGGCCACAGGGTGCCCAGACGGCCACCTGGCGCGGCCCCCACCCTGGCCGCGCCGGGAGGGCGCCTGGAGCCCCTGGCCCACTCCAGGCTCCCCCTCTGGCCTATACTCCTCGTCATCCAGAAACCCTAAAAGGGGGAGAGTTTACGGAGTTCCGCCGCCGCTCCGTGGCGGAAACCTACAGAGAAGAAAAGCCATCTCCGGCGGGCAGATTCCGCCAGGGAGATCACCTCCCTGAAGGGGAGATCATCGCCATCGTCATCACCATCGTCACGGGCATCATCGAGATCATCATCAACATCATCCCCAACATCAGCACCATCTCCATCTTCATCCAATCACATCTCACAATTGCAACTTGTGTTGTAAATCGTACTATCTATCCTCTCTACTCTATCGGTGTTGATTACTACTTTGTGGTGAATGCTATTGAGTTTTGTTGGAGAAATATCATTGTGTCCAGATTGTTTATCATCCATCTATCTCCACTGATCATGATCTCTTTTATGTCTTGTGAGTAGTTACTTTAGTTCTTGAGGACATGGGAGAAGTCTTGTTGTTAGTAGTCATATGATGTTGAAGTAATATGTGTTGTTTGATACTTAAGTTGTGTTGTTATTTTCCTAGTGGTGTTGTGTGAGTCGAACACTCAACACTTCGCCTTATTAAGGACCTAGGGGAATAGATTGTGTACAAAGAATGCTTACGGTGGGTTGCCGGAGTGACAGAAACCTGAACCCCAGTTCGCACGCTTTTGCACAAGGGAACAATGGATCATCGATCGTATTGCTATGGTTAGGCTTTTGCCTTAAATACTATCTTGTATTTGCGGATGCTTGCAAGGTGTTTAATCATAAGAGTGCACTCATCTTAGTCTAGAGGGTGTACTAGCATAGATCCACCCACTCAACACTTATCAACACATCACATAGTACCGATACGGAATATGGCGAAAGCACATGACTACCTCTCACGTGTGTCCTCAAGAACACTTTAGCCTTTATAAGTTCAGTTGCTAGGCCTCTCCTTTGCTCAGAAAGGATTGGGCCACTTGTTACTCTCCAGTGCCTTTTACTTTGCTCGCTTTTACTTTCCTGTTGCTTATATCAAGAAAACCCCTAAAAAGTTATCTTTCAGTGCTTGCAGTTATTCCTTGCTCAGAATCACTTATCAATACCTTCTACTCCTCGTTGGGTTCGACACTCTTACTTATCGAAAACGCTGCAATAGATCCCTTACGGTTGTGGGTCATCAGTTCGCTCTTCGCCTTTTACTACGAGGCGCTCGTGGGGGTGAGATCGACTGTCGCCCTCTTCCGCCACTTCTTCTCCATGCGGCGGTATGACGCGGGTCCGTGCTCAGGCTGTGTCTCCTTCGTCTTCCTGCGCTAGGGCTGCCGGCTTATGACAGCCGGGAAGAAGATAGACTCCCACCGGAAGAGGTGGGTCTATCTGGATGCCCAGCGCGTTCATCCACTGCTGGCGCTGCCTACCGCCCGTCCGGCGAAACGCACCGGCTGGAGCTACGCGAAGCTCACTGACCCCCTTGCCAAGCCTGTTCTAGCAAGGATTGAAGCCAACCTGGGCTCGAGGCTTGAAGGGGCCCAGATCATAAAAGGAGTTCTTGAGGCAGCGTATGGCGCCGCTGCAGGCACACTCGCGCCCCATGTGGGAGCTGATGGGGGATGACGACAGGATCCGGCTGCGCTCGGGGGCGCTGGCCGAGGCCGGCCTGGACTTCGCCTCAGTCACTCTCCTGGGGATGGTTCCCGAGGACCTCTCAGGGGCCCACCTGCCGCTGTACAACCGTCCTGACAAGGCTGAACTGCTGAAGGCCGTGTCAGGTTTCAGGGTGCCCACGGTTGACGTGTCCTCTGGTGCCGACAATGGGAGTAACGAGGAGGGTTCGGAGGAGACCCTAGGCGACAAGGACCGGGCTGACGAGGGGGACTCCTCCGAGGCGTCCGCTGAAGAAGCGGCGTCAGACGTAGGTGCCGCGGGACGGCCCCAGGCGACCACTCCACGACGATTCGAATGTGTTGTATTCGGGGGAAGCAACGTGGCGACCCTGCCGAGGAGTGTCGTGCCAGCGAAACTGGTGACCACGGCTCTGCCCAGGTCTGTGGCCTCGCGCCTTCCCTGGATCCGGGCTATCGGCAAACCCGTAGCGCCAGCGGCTGCGGCCGATCTGCTGATGAAGAGGAGGGCGCGCCTCACCTCCGACGAGTAAGTGTGTAATCTCCTGTTATCCTTAGTCGATGTGTCCCTGATGTGCTTCTCCTGATGCAGCAGCCTGGGTGGCGTGATGAAGATGGTGAAGGGGGAGGTCACGTCGCGGTGCCCTGCTCCTCCTGCTACTGTTGAGGCCGCGGAGAAGGGTGCCACGACTTTGGGCGCCTCGGACAGTTGGGCCACCGGGCACACGGCGGCGGCATCGCTTGAGGGCGTCATCGCTGTTTGCGAGGCCACGGCAGCTCCCGCTTTGGCTGCTTTAGCGAGGGGGGCCGGAGCCCCTGAGCCCCTAGTCGAGCAGTCGGTCTTGTCGGTGCCCATGCGCCAGTCGGTGCAGCCTGGCCCTGAGACCTTGGAGGCCGCCTCCGTCGCGCTGGGTTGGCTTCGTATTGAACTTCAGGGTGGTGACGGCCGCGCGATGGAGGGACGCCTGGGGCTGATCTCTGGGTGGCTCCTGGCAGACGAGTCCGCGTGGGCCTCCTGGAACCAGGCCTCAGCGATCGATGCCAAGGGTCAAGAGGAAGCTGCGGCAGCCACGCGGGCATGTGACGCCGCGCGAGCCGATGCTGCGTCCTTCGAAAAGCGCTGCCTCAAGGCGGAGAGTGAGCTAGAGACCCTTCGCGAGGAAGGCACTAGGCGCGCCCTGGAGCTCGAGAGGTCGGGGAAGGAGCTCAAGGCGCAGAAGGCCGAGACGTCCCGGCTGCAACAGGAGCAGCTTGCTGACCGCGCGAGCCAGGAGAAGCTGAAGGCCGAGGCTGAGCAGGCCAACGCGACCCAAGCTGCGCGCGACAAGGACGACGCCCTTGCGGCCTCGGCAGCAGTGAGTCGTGAGGCCCTCGCGGCCTTTGAGCTCGAGGCTCGTACGGCGCTGCGGGCCGCTTACGGGGAAGGGTTCAAGAAGCCGCTGGCCGCCCCGGAGGAAGGCCCCGCCGGGCTCCTCATCGCGCTTGTGAAGTGCCCGCATGAGGTTGCGGCCGCAATTGGCTAGTTAGCAGACGTCGAAAGCCGCACGCTCCTCACCTTGGTCCTAACGCAGGTGTGCGGCCACCTAAGTCTTCGTGATCCCACTCTTGACTTGGCCTCGCTGTCCGAGCCCGTGACCACGAGCATAGAGGGTGTGGCTGCTGAGGCCCTGGGGGCGAAGGTCACGGAACTGGTGGAGGCGTTCCTCCAGGCTACTGCTACCGCAGCCGAAGAGGCCGAGACCGGTGATGACGCACTTGGTGATGCCTGATCTGCTCCTGTCCAGATGAGAGAAGTGCGAGTGCCTCGGGGAGGCGTAAGAACTTGTTTGAATTTGAAAAACCTGGTATTATTGTAATAACTTGATGATTTCCATGCTTGCTTCCTTTCATGTTTTCTTAGGTGCTCTCCGTCGGCAGGGCCCAACCCCGCGCATACCTCAATCGCCATTGAGCCCTCCGGGTGACCGAGGTTATCGTAATAACTAGACTCAAGGGATGAGGGGCTACGGGGCTAGTGAGTCCACTGGGTCGCGATGCCCAGGGATCCCCCTTGACGTTCGAGCGATCCCGTTTGCGTTCTGCGTCGGCAGGGCCCAGCCCCGCGCATACCTCGACCGCCATTGAACGCCGAGCTCAAGGAGTGAGGGGCTACGTGACTAGTGAGGCCCCTGGGTTGCGATGCCCAGGGGTCCCCCTTGACGTACGAACGGCTCTCATGAGGGAGAACGAGCACCATACCTTGCTCACGAGCCTTCGCCTGGGATGGGGCGCGAGAAGGCCAGGTGTCTAGGCACCTGGTAGGGTAGCGTCTGCCACGCGTGACCTGAGCATAGCCCCCGTGCCTAGCCCACCTCGCGACACCCATCCAAGGAGAAGCTATGAGCATCGTGAGCTGAAAAGCTCCCTGAGGTTGGTGCGACCGCTGAGGGCCGCCCTCAGTTGTTTATAACTAGCGTGGAGCATAGAGCTACCACACTTGCGCGGAGTGTGGGCATAACCGCGCCTCGGTCGTAGTGGCCAGCGTCGAGCTTGGTGCTTCCACTCATTCGTGGGCATAACCGCTCCTCGGTTGATTCTGCCAGCGCGGAGCATGGCACTTCCACTGAACCGTGGGAGGGAGCCTCCCACCGGGAGAGACTCTGGGGCGTGTACAGCCCCGTCCTAACACGTGGCTCGCACGGCAGGACAGCCAAGGTGTATATGGGCCCTCCTTAGGACGAGCTAAACGACTCTGAGGAAGTTCTTGTGAGCTTACGCATCACTCATGAGACCCTACCCTGAGGTGGGTTGCGCCTGAGTCTTCTTCTACAAAATGTGAAAAGAGAGGTGTCGTGTCGACCTGCGCCGAGTGCATCTCTAGAGGGCATCGCATGAGAAGGCCGCAGTACCAACGACCCCAAGAGGTGACGTCACGGGAATGGCTCGTGAGACAGAGCTCAGCCGCTGGATTTATCGAAGCTGCAGGGACAGACCCGAGCACAGACGCCGTGCCCAGTCTTCTCATGCAACGATCCAAAAGAAAAATAATCAGCACGCGGTTCCCTCGTGAGCGAGGCACCTGCCACGGGCCCCTACTTACCCATCCACGATTAGCCCATGTGAGAACAAGGCACCAAGGACCACGGGAGGTGACGTCACGGGAATGGCTCGCGAGACAGAGCTCGGACCTTGGGTTTAGCGACGCTGCAGGGACGGACCCGAGCACAGACGTCGTGCCAGTCCTTAATCATGGGGCGGTCGCGAGTGGGCTCGCAAGGGCTCATGACCTTAGTGGCGGTGAGAACGCCAAGCATATAGATAATGCGAATAGGAAGGAGCAACTAGCCTTGGTCATGCACAAAAAGGAGACACTGCGGGGCGATAGCCCCCAGCAGCTCGAGGATGATGCATCCCGGGGGGGGGGCGCCCTCGATTGAGTACGTGAAGCATCACCTGATACTTGTCGAAGAAGAGTTGGGGTAGCTGAAGACGTGAGCCGTGCGGGTCGCTCCTGAAGATCGTCGGGCTCCTGAGGCCCAGGGGCTCCGAAGGCCCTCAGCGGTTGTGCGGGTCTGGTTCTCGCTCCGTCTAGACCGCATGCCACTGAGCCTCCCGAGCCCCCAAAGCCTGCCGCGCGAGGTGCTGGAACGTGGCAGCTGCGTTGCGGAAGCCGAAGAGTGTGCGGACGTAGCCGCAGGGGAGGGACCTCCTCCGACCGACCGTCGTCGGCCAGAAGGGCTCCAAAGATGCGTCTCGGTTGAGACGAGCGACATCAATGCAGACGCGGAAGCGGTCGCTCGGGCTGTGGGTAGGTGAGCTCGGCATTGTGCGATTACGCCCACCGCGTATGAGCCTTGCGTACTGAAGTTCCTCGGTAACCTGGTCGATGAAGTCCTGAGCCCCCAGCGATGTGTGGTTCACGCTGGGCTTACAAAAATGCGCGTCGAGACACGCCTGCAGGTGGTGCCCGAACACCTCCCTCGAGACGCTGGTGAGGCCGGAGACACTCCAGAGGGGAGCCCCCAAGCCCGTCTTGAGAGGGGCGTCGGGCGCGCCTCCCTATGCGAGGGTGGGGGGCGCCTCATCGGCAGGCGCGAGTCCTGAGGCGGAACCGTCAGGAGCCCCCGCGCCCTGAGATCTGTTGGCGGGCAGGTTCTTCTTCTTCTTTGGGGCGGTCTGTAGGGCGAGTACGGCTCCATCCTCATCGGAGCTTTCGACCACCGCAGTCTGGTAGGTGCGCTCCAGGGAATGCGCCACTTCCTTCTCGTCGGAGGCAATCGTGATGACTCCGCCACTCTCGGGCATCTTGAGGACGTTGTAGCCGTGATGGGTCGCCGGCATGAACTTGCCGAGGGCAGGGTACCCAAGGATGGCATTGTATGGGAGGTGGATTGTCAGGGATATTACTAGCAGGTATGAACCAGCTAGTGTAAACCGGTTTATGGTAATATAGTTGTATCATCATACTTAGTAGAGGCTACGGCCCATGAGATCTTAGGGCCCGTTTATAGAGTTACGGTTTGTAAACCGCCTGGTCATGTAACTTGAGAGATAAGGAAGAAAGAGCAGAGACCGAGGCGGACACAAGTACGAGCCGGCCTCGGGACTCTGTAAACCGGACCGGGCGTCGCCTCTATACAAAGGGACGACGCGGCGACGGTTTAGGGACAAGCAAGAAACAACCCGTCGAGACACAGGCAAGCGATCTGCTCCCTGTTCATCGACGCCCAAGCAATACCAAACCAAACTAGACGTAGGATTTTACCTTCACCGAAGGGCCGAACTAGTATAAACCCTCTGTGTCCTTTGTGTGCTTTTAACCCCTTCAAGCTAACCCGTGCGATGGTTCCATTATCAAGTCCGTTAAACCGGACATCTGTCGTGTTACTTCCACGAAAGTTGGCGCCCACCGTGGGGCCTCCGCACGATGGTTTCGAGTTCTTGAAGGGCAGCTTTGAAGGGCTCAAGGGTTACGCGGTCGGCCGGATGACCAAGAGTAGCCGCGGCCGGATTTACATCGACGACGCAGGCTGGGGACCGGAGGCCGATTCAATCGAGTACGGGTACCGGGTTCCCTTCGGCAGCATCCACGTCTTCATCGGAAAAATCGGCGAACCGGGACCTGAGTCGGACGTCTTCCCCAACATCGTCGAGCCAGCTCAGCGTGCGAGATCGGCCCGGATTCAGCCCGCCATGAAGCACGTTTTCGTCGGGGCAGTTCACGGGGTTCAAGTCGAGGACGGGTCGGATTCCGGGGGCGAGACAATTATCTATTCCGACGATGAATCTTCATCCGGAGAAACTGAGTCTTTGTATCAGTTGCGGGGCGGCCGGTCTGAGGGTGAGTCCGACGGAGACAGTATTCCGGGCCCTTTTGACCCGCCAAATCGGGTGGCTGTCTTTATGGACGGTTCACAACCTACGCCGCAGTCCACGGTGATCGGGGCGACAACAGAAGCTCGTGCAGGGGGGAGCGGCCAGGCCCTCTCACCCGCTGACGTTCTATCCACCTTGGTCGAGGAGTTTACAGCCCGAGCCATGGCAGAAGTAGCTCCAGCAGATAAGGCGCAACATGATGCAGAGCTCCTTCAGCTAAAGGACCGGATTGATCAAGCAAGGGAAAGTCTGAAAACAGAGAAGGCTATGATAGCAACAAGGCAGGCAGAGCTGAATGATCAGGCTTTTCATCTAAGGATGGAGCAGGCCTCTGCACAGGGAGTAAGGAGTCGGAAGTACCAGTCTCGTCTACCGCCGGTTTACGAGGCGACGGATCTTTTTAGGACAGCCGGAGCGGGGACCAGCAATGATCCGACTTTAAACCGGAGGGTAGCCCCAGCGAGGGATGAGCCGGTTCAGCAGCCTACTGCAGAGCAAGATCGGCGGATCACGTCTGCGCCTCACGTTCCTACCCCTCCGGGTCATTATTCAAATCCTTTGGACAACATCGTTGCTGCTGCTTCACGCTTGGCCGCTTTACCCATCGAGGGGACATCCCCTGTGGCGTTGGAGGCACGCAGGGTCAAGGATCTGCTTAACACGGCATTAACGCAACAGCAAGCGTATTCTCATAGCAGGGAGAGGCTCCATTCGACACCACGCCACAGCCGGAGTTACACTAGGCATTGGGAAGAACCAGAAGTGTCTAGTAGTGAACACAGGCGACACCGTCACAGACAAAATAATCCGGCAGGCGCGGATGCACAAGCTCAGGAGGCAAACCGGGTTAGATCTGTGGCCCGTGAGGAGGTCCGTCAAGCGACGCCGGTTCACACAACCACAGCAGAGACAGGAGTCACGACGAGCTCCTTTGGGGTGCCATGTCTTATTCCCGCTTTACGGAGCATGAAGCTGCCCAAGGATTTTAAAGGTCCACGAAAGGTGCCTAATTACACAGCAGATTCGGCTCCAGAAGTTTGGATTGAGAGTTATGAGATGGCCATGGAAATGCTGGATGTGGATGAAGCGGCTTGTGCGAAATACTTTACCATGATGCTTGAAGGTACTGCCCGGAGCTGGCTAAAGGGTTTACCCCCTAATTCTATCGGGTCATGGGGAGAGCTGCGTCGCCAGTTTATCAAGAACTTCAAGGATACATGCAAGCAGCCGATGTCGATAGTAGATCTAGCAGCCTGTGTACAAGGAGAACAGGAGTCTACAAGTGCATGGGTGCGGCGAGTGTCAGAGATCTTGCACTCTTCGAATGGTATCAATCCCAGTACGGCAATAGTGACACTGGAAAACATTTGCCGGTTTGAGTCTCTAAAGTTAAAACTGGGACGGCTTAAACGGGATTGTAATGATATGGGAACTCTCATGAGCGCTCTGGTAAAATACGGGGACTCCGACAACAATAAGTATCCAGAAGCGGAGGGAGACAAAGCTGGAAAGATCAATAAGCCTGGTAAACCGGCACAGGTTAACCCGGCTGGTACCAGTTTCATAGGCAAACGAAAAGCGGAGGGTGGCTCTGATTTCGTGGCCAATACCCAAGTTCAGGGGGGTTTTCAACGCAATAGGGGCAAACCACCTCCACAAACCGGCGGAGGGAATGTTAGCTGGGAGCAGGAGTTAAATGTGCCTTGTCCGAAGCATAGCACAAGGGAATGACCAGCAAAGCACACTATAGGAGAATGCAAGCCTTTGATGGAAGCCATAATGAGCCGCGTCAGCTCTAACAACGGGCCTCCAAACGGCGGTTCAGGCCCGGGGTTTTACGGTCCGGGTCACCACGGGAACGGCTCCGGATCAGGATATCGTGGCAACAATAGTGGTTATAATAACCGAGGCAATAATCAATATGGTCAAGGTGGTTATAATAACCAAGGCAATCAGCCGCATGGTCAAGGTGGTTACAATAACCAAAGCAGGCAACAGCAGGGCCAGGGTAATCATAATAACCAAGGTAATCAGCAGCGTCAGCAGCAGCAGCAGCAATCCGGATATCAGAGTATTCCGAAGGAGTTGAGCAGTGGGCAGTATCATGTGTTCACCACGAGTTTGTGTAAACGAGATCAAAAAGTTTTGAAGCGGCCGGTCCACGCGGTTGAACCGGCGACGCCGCAATTCCTACGCTGGTGTAGGATCGAAAGTATGTCTAGAGGGGGTGATTAGACTACTTGTAATTATAAAAATTCTGCCTTTTGACAAAGAACAGTTTTTGGTAGTTTCACAATTATGATCAAGTCAAGTATCACCCTACACATGCAATTCTAGAGTATAAGCAGCGGAAAGTAAATTGCACATGTAGTAAAGAGAGGTGGAGAAGAGCAAACGCAATTTTGGAGACGCGGTGATTTTTCCCGTGGTTCCGATAGGTGGTGCTATTGTACATCCACGTTGATGGAGACTTCAACCCATGGAGGGTAACGGCTGCGCGAGTCCACGGAGGGCTCCACCCACGAAGGGTCCACGAAGAAGCAACCTTGTCTATTCCATCATGGCCTACGCCCACGGAGGGCTAGCCTTACTCGGGGTCGATCTTCACGAAGTAGGCGATCTCCTTGCCCTTACAAACTTCTTGGTTCAACTCCACATCTCGATGACGGAGGCTCCCAAGCGACACCTAACCAATCTAGGAGGCACCACCCTCCAAAAGGTAATAGATGTTGTAGATGATGATGAACTCCTTGCTCTTGTGCTTCAAATGATAATCTCCCCAACACTCAACTCTCCTCACTGATTTGGCTATGGTGGAAGAAAGGATTGAGTGGAAAGCAACTTGGGAAGGTTAGAAATCAAGTTTCATATGGTGGGAGTGGAGCAACTTGATCTCAACACAAGGGTAGGTAGTTCTCTTCTCAGAAAGTGTAAGGTAGGAGTGGTAGTTCTTTCTGATGGCTCTCTCCACGAATGAAGAGGAGGTGGAGGGGTATATATAGCCTCCACACAAAATCCAACCGTTACACACATAATTGAGCAATCTCGGTGAGACCGAAGTGGACAACTCGGTCAAACCGAAAGTTCAAATAATGTGAACGTTGGGGTTTTCGGTGGGACCGAAAATACCATCTCGGTTATTCTGATTTGAGCAAAGACAGGAACATGCCAGTTTCGGTGGGACCGATTTCATCAACTCGGTGACACCGATTTGATGACAAACGGTTACAGAAGCTTGGCAGCCCATGTTTCGGTGAAACCGATCTCAAACTCGGAATGTCCGATTTTTCTAGGGTTTGGCTTATGGCTGAGGTGGTTCATCTCGATGTGACTGAGTTTGGAAAATCGGTTGGTCCGAGATTACTTATGAGTGTGTATTGTAGTGAAAGTTGCTGATAGTTGAAGGAGATATATCACTAAGCACTTGAGCAACCAGATCATCAACATAACCTCATCCCCTTTTAATAGTATTGGCTTTTCCTATGGACTCAATGTGATCTTGGATCACTAAACCAAAAATGGAGTCTTGAGCTTTTGCCAATGCTTGCCTTAGCATTTTGAGGGGTCCACTTCTTCAGTCATTGCCATACCCATATCACTGAACTTTTCTGAAATGATTCTCAAGTAACTATTAGTTCAATGATATATATGTTGTTATTAATTGCCAAAACCACCCGGGGATTAGTTGCACTTTCAATCTCCCCCTTTTTGGTAATTGATGACAACATATAGATCAAAGCTTCGACAAAGGATATAATCAATGAATAATATCGTCGCTTTGAGAAGTATGTGATAAGCAAGAGCTCCCCCTAAATTTGTGCATTATTTGAGATTTGCGTTTGAATGCAAATGCACAATCGATTAGGATCATGGGTCACTCTTCCATGTCACATACATCTTGGTGGAGCGCACAAAATGATAAGAATGAATAACATGCACCCAATCACCAAGACATGAGTAAATAGCCATACAAGATAGGAATAGCATATGATAAGCATTAAGCACACATTAAAGCATAGTATGACCAAGCACTCATTAAGGTAGCATCAAACGTAGTATCAAGCACACTGAAAGTTTCGAAAACCAAAAGTATCTCAAAGAAACCGCAAAAGAACGAAAGAGCACTCTCTCTCTCTCGAAGCCCTATGATCTATACAATTTCTCCCCCTTTGGCAACAAGTTACCAAAAAGATTGAAAAAGCATAGAGCTAAACGTCGCTGTGGGCTCTGCTGGCGGCTCCCGTCTGGGTAGATGTCGGAGTAGATATGACGGCATCGGCGAAGACTTCAGCTGATGTCTGCGCTGGAGGAGTGGATACTGGAGCTGTGGCTGGAGTGACTGCTGGAGCTGTGGGAGGTGCTGAAGCGGTAGTCCTGGTGTCAGTCACTGGAATAGCAGCTGATCGGGATCCTCTGGGAATCGGAGCAGTCTGTCGCTGAGAATCCTGGACTAAGTCATCCTGCATGAGCTCTGCCCTGTCCTGCTTTGCTTCCTCCATGTCTGCCTCAAGCTTGTTGACGGTCACCTGAATTTCAGTCAGCTTCACGTCCAGAGCGTGGATCTTCTCGTCAACAATCCTCTCTAAGCTCTCCTGAGATTGTTCAATGCTGGCCAGGCGTTGTTCAATCCTTTGGGTAGCTTCAAGAATCTGCTCTCCGAAGCTCTTTGGTTTAGCTGCTGCTGCTGCTGCTGCCTCTTTATCAGCTTTGGCTTTCCTAGCAGCTTCAATCTTGGCTTGACCTTCAACTGATGTTGGATCCTCCTCATCCATCACAACAACATTGTCTTCATGCTCTGGCTGCAGGGGTAAGTGTTTCCTATCCAACAGGAATTTGCCCGTGCCAAACTTGGCATTGATAAGCATCTGAATCTGTGGGGCAAATCCACATGACCTTTTCTGGTCAGCTGCAGTCCTCTTAATGGTCTCTACCATTAAGTCCATCACCTTGAAAGGTGCCTTCTCATCAAGTATATGCAGCATGTTGATAGAATACCCTCTTATCATGCGTTGATCTCCAGACTTGGGCATCAAGGTATGCCTCAGAATAGTGTTAGTGGTAGGTAAAGCTGCCTGGAGATAGTAGACTGAGCCGAGCTTCCACACTTCCAAATCTGCTGCGGGGATCTCCTTGTACATGTTCTTCATGGAATCATGATTCTTCTTTGGAATCCCATAGACATCAATGTCATCCTCTCGTTGCACTGGAGCATTCAGAAGTTCTGCCCATTCTTCAACAGAAGAAGAAAACCTTTGACCTTCAGTCATCCAGGTGATCTTCCCATCAGGATAGAAGTGAGCTGTGGCATAGAACTGCATAATCATCTCGTCATTCCAATCTGTCAGTTTCTGACCCACGAACTCAGCAACGCCACATGCAGTGAAGCTTTCATGCACATGGGGAAAGAAGTCTCCGTGCTCTTCGCTGTCAATGTATTCCCAGTCAACGTATCTGGTATCTGCAACTATTGGCTTCTTGTCCATCAGCACAGTCTCATAGAAGTCCTGCTGCTCTCTGGTGTGGAATCTGGGATCCACAGCAGTCCTTCTTCTCACGGCATATGGATCAGTCTGTCTCCATAGCCTGAGACCTCTATCTTTCCTTGCCTTCATATCCTCGGCTTGAGGATGAGCATCATTGTGGAGTGGCAGTTTTGGACGGAGTTTCAGCAACACTTGTCCTTCCTCATCAGACTCAGATGGTGGCACATCACCCTTGTTCTTCTCAGATGCTGGAATGTTCCTGGTAGTCCTCTTGGGCTTGGCAGTAGGCTTTGCTGGAGCTGCCTTAGCTTGAGCAGATTTCTTGGGCTTTGAAGTGGCTCCAGCCCTAATGGCATCACCCTTGAGCTTCTGCTTCTGAGGAGCAGGCTGGGGGTGCTTCTTCTTCTTCTTCCTCGACTGCTGCATCTGCATGAGGATCAGTATACACAACCCTCTTTCTCTTGGAGGTTTTCTTCACTTTGCTTGGGGCTGGCTCTCCCAAGTTCAGCTTCTTGGCAACAGTGGATTGCTTGACTTTGCTGGTGCCTTTCTTTGACTGCTGACCTTGTTGCTCTTTGGCAAAAACCTTTCTCTTAGGCTTGGAGGACACCTCTTCCTCAGAAATGAAATCAGAATCCTCATCATCAGAATTCCTCTCCTTTCTGGCTCTGGTGGCTGCAGGAGGCAAGCCACTAGGTGTGCTCCTCTCACCATCATCAACTGGACTACTAGCCTCAGGACTAGTGTCTGCCTCAGGAATGTCTACAAAAGGTGACTCTGACCTGTTCTGACTGTCACTGGCATCTGACATGGCTGACAACCTGTGAATAGATAAGGTATAGGCAGAGAAGAAGAGTTATCACAAACTGCAGAAGTTTTTGCAAAAAAAAAAATGAGTTCAAATTTTAGTTTTAAGTTTTCACAGAAGGCATTTCGGTCAGACCGATTTTCAGTTTCGGTGAATCCGAAGTGTATAACAGAAACTTTACACACCACTTTCGGTTGGACCGAAGTGGGTTTCGGTCCTGCCGATACACTAGGGTTTCACTAAACTGTATTTCGGTCACACCGATTTGCACAACTCGGTTGGACCGAAAGGTGCAGTGCAATGGCCAGAGGCCGAATCGGTCACACCGAAATTTCAAAATCGGTTTCACCGAGATGTGTTCCGTGGAAACCTAACCCTAAGAATTTTTACTCGAAACTAGTTCAAACGAACCGATCTGGTGTTAAGGAAGATTTCAATCGTGGCCAGATATAGGGCAAACCAAACGTGCATTGAATCGGAGATGGGAGTACGAGTGGGATCGAGACTCACCCTAACTTGGTGGAGTCCCTCTACGGCGGCAACGGCGCGGAGGAGAAATCCGTTGACGGCGATGGAGACCTGCGGCGAGGGCGCACAGGCGACGACGGCGACGATCCGGAGATCAGGGTGACGACAGCAAGGGACGTGGGAGCGAAAACGTTTGAAGGAATAATCAACGCGCGCTGCCCTCAGTATATATATCCCTTTGCTGTCGGTGGGACCGAGTTGAAAAACTCGGTGTCACCGAGATGGATAACTGCCAGGCAGTTATGCATTTCGGTCACGCCGAAAATTACAACTCGGTTTCATCGAGATGAAACCTAGATCAGTCTAAATGCTTTCGGTTTGACCGAGTGGGAGAAAGTTGGTCTGACCAAAAATCACTTAGAAGGTTTTGGAAGTTAGCCCTTGACGGATCGGTGGCTCCGAGTGCTCGTCACTCGGAGGGTCCGAAAATGACTTGTTCAAAGTTTGTGATATAAGCATGAATAGAATTTAAGACAAGAAAGCATAGATAGCTAGGGGAGGTACTTAGGCATTCTTGTCCATCCATTTGGCCAGAAAATTCAAAACAACCAAAACAACAAATGGATGTCCTCGAATGGATAAAATCATGCATTCAACATGCTCACACAATAAGATAGCAAATGAAATATGTGTCAAACATGCACAACCAAAACTCTAGCTACTAGCACACAATTTGTCGATGACTAGGTCATCTTTATATGAGTATTTTGACTTAGGAGCCAAATGAGAACATTTGATCATAGGTCATACTCATCGTTTAAGCACAAGTGGGGTTACCACTTTTACATAAAGCATTGATGTGTTCACATCATTTGGAGATGCTTTAGCTCAATTTTTAGAGCAAAGCTCCCCCTAGATGTGAGAACCCCTTTTAAAGGGTCAAACTAACCTTGGGTTGTCGTAGAAGACTTCATGTAGATGTTGAAGATGTGGATGCTCAATGTTGATGTAGATCATCAAGAGTTGGGAGCAATCCTTTGGATTAGGGCACTTTCAATACCTACATGGGTTAGTCCCACAAGGAACAAACAAGGATATCCATAGACATAGATTGAAGTTCACAATAGATGATGTCCATGAAAGCAATGATTACCTTGTCCCTTGACTTACCAACAAGAGGGTTTGTGACTCCATGAACTAGTGCATGATGTGGAAGTTGATTGCACAAGTTGCCAAAATGAATGTGAGTGAAGTATGTTGGCGGAGTCACCCTCAAGAACTTTCTAGTTCTTCTTCTTCGGGATCCACATCATCTTGATGGGAATCCTTGGGGTTGTAGTTGAGCTTGACGAAGTAGAACTTGACGTTTCCTTGGGAACCCACTTGACCATGGCTTGAGGTGCTTCAATGAATGCATCAATCTCCTCTTGAAGCTTGTCCTTGGCTTTCAGCTTGTGGTCTTGTGGTGGAAGGTCATCTTGAGCTTGTTCCACATTGGAAGAAGTAGGATCATACTTCTCCTTTTGAGAAACAAACTGTGGAGTAGGGTATTGACCTTCTTCCCACTCAACACCTTCGGCGTTGAACTTTCGCTCAAAACCAATCCCTTGATTCTTCCGGTGCCTTCCTTGCTTGCGAACAATTTCCTCAAAGTTCTTGCTTCCGGCAAGACTCTTGTAGACACCTTTCTCTATGATCCCTTTCAATAAACTATTCTCTTGCTCAAGTGTAACTTGGCTTGAAACATTGTTAGTGGAATCAAGAGAACTACTAGAAGCAACAACATTGGATTTAACATGGTTATTGTTACTACTAGAGGAAGAATTTTTCTTATGCTTGTCATGCTTAGTCTTAATAGGTGGCAAGAAATTAGACAAGAGAAGTCGTTTGGCAAGATATGAAGAACTCTTCTTTCGAAGATCGTCATTGATCGCTTTTAGAAACTCATGTTCTTGCTCTAGAGTGAGCTTCTCGAAGTGTAGCTTCTCATGAGATCTTAGGAGCTCTCTATGATCTTCTTGAGTTGTTTCATGAGCTAACTTAAGAGTGTTTAGTTCTTTAGTTAGACGCTCAATTTCCTTCATAGCATTGTCATTCGACTCTTCTCGACTATAAAGACTACTAGCATTTTCATCGTTACTAGGCTCACTAGATTTATCATGCAAGAGGTCATCTTCACCAAGCAAGTCATCCTCATCACTATTGAAGTCAATGAATTCAGGGTGTGATACCTTGGGGCCTTTAGCCATGAAGCATCTTCCAATTCCCTCATTTGGTGAATCAAATAAGTCGTAGGAGTTGGAGTTGGAGGATACGAGAGCAAGACCGGCAACACCTTCATCTTGACTGTAGTCGGAGTCAGAGTGATAGCTTCCATCGGATTGATTGTCGGAGTCGGAGCCGGAGACCCATTCACCTACATGAGCTTGATGTCTTATTCTTGTGTAGCTCCTTGATGACTTGTCTTTCCTCTCCGAATCCTTGCTTCTCCGAGAGGGTCTTCGTTCATAACGATCATCTCTACTCCTTCTCTCTTTCTGAGGTGACTCATCTCTTGATCTTCTTCTTGGAGATTCTTCTCTTCTCTTGTGGGGAGCCGTACACTCATTTGAGTAGTGTCCGGGTCTTCCACAATTGTAGCAGTTTCGATCACGACTAGAAGATCTCTTTTCATCATATGATCTAGACTTTGAGCTTCTCTCTTTGCCTCTATTCTTGTAGAATTTGTTGAAGTTCTTAACCATTAGGCTTATCTCTTCATTGGAAATTTACTTGTCACTTGAGGTTGTGGGAGCATCACTTGTAGCTTTGTAAGCACCACTTGACTTGTTGTGAAGCTCTTCCTTATCCTTAAGTGTCATCTCATGAGCAACAATTCTTCCAATGACTTCAGTTGGCTTGAGAGTCTTGTAGTTTGGCATCATTTGGATCAAAGTGCACACGGTGTCGTACTTTCCATCCAAAGCCTTGAGAATCTTCTTGATGATGAATCGGTCGGTCATTTCTTCGCTTCCTAAGCCGGCAATCTCATTTGTGATGAGAGCAAGCCTAGAGTACATTTCAGCGACTCCTTCACCATCCTTCATCTTGAACTTGTCAAGTTGACCTTGAAGAATATCTAGCTTTGATTCCTTCACAGACTCGGTACCTTCGTGCATTTCAACCAAAGTATCCCAAATCTCTTTTGCATTTTCAAGACGGCTGATTTTGTTGAACTCCTCGAGACACAAGGCATTGAAGAGAATGTCACAAGCTTGAGCATTGTTTTGCAACATCCGCAATTCTTCAGGTGTGGCTTCGCGATCCGGAACTTTTCCTTCCTCGAAGAATTCACCTTGCATACCAACACAAATAATGCCCCATGCGGCTGGGTTATGACCAAGAATATGCATTTTCATTTTATGCTTCCAACTAGCTAAATTTGTACCATCAAAGTAAGGACCTCTACGATAATTACCCTCACTAGACGCCATACTCTCCTAGGTTGTGAAACCAAGCTTATGGAGTCCAATGCAATGGAAACCAAAACAATGGAGACCAAAGCTCTGATACCACTTGTAGGATCGAAAGTATGTCTAGAGGGGGGGGTGATTAGACTACTTGTAATTATAAAAATTCTGCCTTTTGACAAAGAACCGTTTTTGGTAGTTTCACAATTATGATCAAGTCAAGTATCACCCTACACATGCAATTCTAGAGTATAAGCAGCGGAAAGTAAATTGCACATGTAGTAAAGAGAGGTGGAGAAGAGCAAACGCAATTTTGGAGACGCGGTGATTTTTCCCGTGGTTCTGATAGGTGGTGCTATCGTACATCCACGTTGATGGAGACTTCAACCCACGGAGGGTAACGGCTGCGCGAGTCCACGGAGGGCTCCACCCACGAAGGGTCCACGAAGAAGCAACCTTGTCTATTCCATCATGGCCTACGCCCACGGAGGGCTAGCCTTACTCGGGGTAGATCTTCACGAAGTAGGCGATCTCCTTGCCCTTACAAACTTCTTGGTTCAACTCCACATCTCGATGACGGAGGCTCCCAAGCGACACCTAACCAATCTAGGAGGCACCACCCTCCAAAAGGTAATAGATGTTGTAGATGATGATGAACTCCTTGCTCTTGTGCTTCAAATGATAATCTCCCCAACACTCAACTCTCCTCACTGATTTGGCTATGGTGGAAGAAAGGATTGAGTGGAAAGCAACTTGGGAAGGTTAGAAATCAAGTTTCATATGGTGGGAGTGGAGCAACTTGATCTCAACACAAGGGTAGGTAGTTCTCTTCTCAGAAAGTGTAAGGTAGGAGTGGTAGTTCTTTCTGATGGCTCTCTCCACGAATGAAGAGGGGGTGGAGGGGTATATATAGCCTCCACACAAAATCTAACCGTTACACACATAATTGAGCAATCTCGGTGAGACCGAAGTGGACAACTCGGTCAAACCGAAAGTTCAAATAATGTGAACGTTGGGGTTTTCGGTGGGACCGAAAATACCATCTCGGTTATTCCGATTTGAGCAAAGACAGGAACATGCCAGTTTCGGTGGGACCGATTTCATCAACTCGGTGACACCGATTTGATGACAAACGGTTACAGAAGCTTGGCAGCCCATGTTTCGGTGAAACCGATCTCAAACTCGGAATGTCCGATTTTTCTAGGGTTTGGCTTATGGCTGAGGTGGTTCATCTCGGTGTGACTGAGTTTGGAAAATCGGTTGGTCCGAGATTACTTATGAGTGTGTATTGTAGTGAAAGTTGCTGATAGTTGAAGGAGATATATCACTAAGCACTTGAGCAACCAGATCATCAACATAACCTCATCCCCTTTTAATAGTATTGGCTTTTCCTATGGACTCAATGTGATCTTGGATCACTAAACCAAAAATGGAGTCTTGAGCTTTTGCCAATGCTTGCCTTAGCATTTTGAGGGGTCCACTTCTTCAGTCATTGCCATACCCATATCACTGAACTTTTCTGAAATGATTCTCAAGTAACTATTAGTTCAATGATATATATGTTGTTATTAATTGCCAAAACCACCCGGGGATTAGTTGCACTTTCAGCTGGTCAGAGCAACCCATTGTGTGGCGTAGGGAGGACCACCCGATGCGAGTTGATAATCCGGGCCACTTGGCCTTGGTGGTAGCACCACAGATGGGTGGCTACAAGTTCACTAAACTTCTCATGGACGGCGGCAGTAGCATCAATATCTTGTATTATGAGACTTTCTGTCGCATGGGGCTGACGGATAAAAAGCTAAGACAATCAAACACGGTGTTTCATGGAGTAGTGCCAGGTAAATCATCTTACCCAGTTGGGAAAATTGACCTAGAAGTTACCTTTGGAGATGAACAGGATTCCAGGTCAGAGATAATAACTTTTGAAGTCGTCAAGATCCGGAGCCCTTATCATGCTCTGTTCGGGAGGACGGTTTATGCCAAGTTTATGGCCAGTCCGTGTTATGTTTATCTACAGCTCAAGATGCCGGGTCACAAAGGAACAATCACGGTTCATGGAAGTCGCAAGATTGCATTGGAGTGTGAAGAGGGAGATGCTGCCTACGCAGAGGCAGTATGTGCTACAGAGGAGTTGAAGTTTTACAAGGATAATGTTGATCCGGCAGATATGACCCCGTTGAAAAAGCCGACTACGGAGCATGATACGGCGTTGAAGTTTAAATCGGCGGAGGAGACCAAGCAAGTTGATTTTGTGCCAAGCGATTCATCCAAGCAATTCACTATCAGCGCTAACCTTGATCCCAAACAGGAAAGCGCGCTCATCGAGTTCATCCGTGAGAACCGGGATATCTTTGTATGGAAACCTTCTGACATGCCAGGTATACCAAGGGAACGCGCTGAGCACAGTCTTAACATTGATCCAAAGTTTAAACCGGTCAAACAGTATCTGCGCCGCTTCAACGAAGAAAGGTGCAAGGCTAGAGGAGAGGAGGTGGCCAGGCTTTTAGCCGCAGGGTTCATAGTTGAAGTTTTTCATCCGGAATGGTTGGCTAATCCGGTGCTGGTGTTAAAGAAGAATGGAAAGTGGAGAATGTGTGTGGACTACGCAGACCTCAACAAAGCTTGTCCAACTGATCCTTTTGCTCTCCCTCGCATTGAACAGATCATCGATGCTACAGCGGGATGTGAGCGGCTAAGTTTTTTGGATGCATACTCAGGATATCACCAGATCAATATGGCAGTTAAGGACCAGGAGAATACAACTTTCATAACTCCTTTTGGTGCCTTTTGCTATGTATCTATGCCTTTTGGGCTCAAGAGTGCCCAAGCAACTTATCAGCGTTGCGTACAGAACTGTCTTAAGGGGCAGATAGGGAGAAATGTTCATGCTTATGTGGATGATATCGTGGTGAAGTCAATAAAGGAGGAGACGCTGATAGAGGACCTCAAGGAGACCTTTGACAATCTTCGGGCCTATAAGATGATGCTTAATCCGGAGAAGTTTGCTTTTGGTGTTCCGGCAGGCAAGCTCCTTGGGTTCTTGGTGTCAAACAGAGGAATAGAAGCTAATCCAGAGAAGATCAAGGCAATCACATCTTTGACTAAACCGGCTTGCATTAATGATGTTCAACGTATCGCTGGCCGGATCACAGCATTGAGCCGGTTCATTAGCCGTTTGGGGGGAGAAGGCGATTTCGCTTTATCAGATGCTGAGAAAGACGGATCGGTTTATATGGAGTGATGAGGCAAATGCTGCGTTTGAAGACTTGAAGCGACAGCTGGCAAGGCCACCGGTCCTGGCTGCCCCTGTTGATAATGAGCCTTTGCTGTTATATGTCGCCGCCAATGCACGGGCAGTTGGTGTGGCAATCGTGGTTGAACGCAAGGAAGCAGGGAAGGAATATCCAGTTCAGCGTCCAGTCTATTACGTCAGTGAAGTACTCATTGAGTCTAAGCAGAGGTACCCACATTGGCAGAAGCTGGTGTATGGTGTGTTCATGGGAAACCGGAAGTTGAAGCATTATTTCCAAGGCCATCCAATAACTGTTGTTAGTTCAGCACCATTGGGGGTTATAATCCAGAACAGGGAAGCTACTGGCAGAGTGGCGAAGTGGGCCATTGAGCTCAGCCCACACGAATTGAAATATGTGCCACGCACCGCTATCAAATCTCAGGCATTGATGGATTTTATCAATGATTGGACAGAACTGCAAACACCAGAGGAGAAGCCGGATCTTACATATTGGGCGATTCACTTTGACGGTTCAAGGCAGTTAGAAGGCTCGGGGGCTGGAGTTGTTTTAACTTCCCCGCGAGGTGATAAGTTTTGTTACGTCCTCCGTTTATTGTTTCCGTGTACTAATAATGCAGCAGAGTATGAAGCATTACTTCATGGCTTGCGGATGGCCAAGGAAATAAACTTGAGCCGGGTCAAGTGTTTCGGCGATTCAGATTTGGTGGCACAACAAGTATCAGGCAAGTGGGATTCAAGAGATCCTCTCATGGCATCTTACAGACGAGAAGTGGAAGCAGTTGCAGGGTATTTCAAAGGGTATCAGGTGGAGCACATAGACCGGCGAAGGAATGAAGCGGCCGATGCTTTAAGCCGGCTGGGTTCACAGCGTAAACCGGTACCACCGAATACTTTTTTGGATGAGCTGCACAGTCCATCAGTTCAAGTACCGTCGGAGGAAGATTTGGATGTTCCTGATCCGGAGGCACAGCTAGTTGCGGCACTTCATGTTATTCCGGACTGGACGCTACCTTATCTGGCGTATCTAAACCGAGGAGAGCTACCGGACGACGAGATCGAGGCACGACAGATAGTCCGGCGTTCTAAGTCCATGACAATTGTAAATGGGGAACTTCATCATCGCAGCATTTCTGGAGCATTTCAGCGGTGTGTATCAGCTGAGGAAGGTTGTGATATTCTTCGTGAGATCCATGAAGGGGATTGTGGTCATCATGCCGGTTCAAAATCCTTGGTGGCTAAGGCTTTTCGACATGGGTTCTATTGGTTGACAGCTCATGCTGATGCAGCGGATCTAGTCCGGAAGTGTGATGCTTGTCAGAAGTTTTCACGACGTGCTCTTATTCCGGCACAAGAGCTCCGAATGATACCGATAACGTGGCCGTTCGCGACTTGGGGGCTTGATATGGTCGGACCTTTTAGGCGATCCCAAGATCAAAAGACTCATCTACTGATGGATGTAGATAAATTTACAAAGTGGATTGAGGCAGAGCCTGTGAGCAAGTGTGATGCGGCAACAGCGGTTAAATTCATCAAAAAGGTAGTTTTCCGATTTGGCTTTCCACACAGCATCATCACAGACAACGGCACCAATTTATCTAAGGGTGAGATGGAAGAATTTTGTCAACGGGAACACATTCGCCTAGACGTGTCTTCTGTGGCCCACCTTCAATCCAATGGTCAAGCTGAAAGAGCAAATCAGGAGATTTTGCGAGGTATCAAGCCCCGGCTTATGACTCCCTTGCAAAGAACACCTGGGTGCTGGGTTGAGGAGTTACCTTCTGTCCTTTGGAGTATCAATACTACGCCAAACCGGTCCACAGGTTACACATCCTTCTTTATGGTATACGGCGCTGAAGCGGTCCTTCCAAGTGATATCCGTCATGATTCACCAAGGGTGACGGCCTATGTTGAAGCGGCCAACGAGCAGGCGAGACAAGACAGTTTGGACCGGCTGGATGAAGAGCGTGATATAGCAGCAGCACGGTCTGCGATCTATCAACAAGACTTGCGCAGATATCACAGCCGCCGGATCAAGACAAGGACGTTCCAGGAGGGAGACTTAGTACTCTGGCTTATACAAGATCAAACAGATATGCACAAGCTATCCCCGCCTTGGGAAGGGCCCTTTGTGGTCAGCAAGAATCTGCACAACGGTTCATATTACCTGATGGAGGTTCGAGAACACAAGGACTCACGGACATCGGAAGAAGAGACAAAGAGGCCGTGGAACATCGCCCTCTTGCGGCCCTACTATACCTGAGCCATGAGCTCCACTGTATCCTATGTAAATATTATGATTAATGAATAAACCGGCACCCTTGGTAAACCGGGGGCTCAGCCTTTTTTCCAATACGAGTATTTTATGGTGACAACCATACATTTCTTATCATATGTCATATTTCAAAACACTTCGATCGGTTTAAACTGATGGTGCGGAGCATATATACTCTGGAGCAATAACTCACCGAAGGGATTACTGTTCAAACATAGGTCGAATTCGAACCAAAGAAGACATGACATAAAGGCCCTCTGGATGGTACCCGCATCCAGTGATTGGCTAAGTTTTTCCTATGGTTGTACCCGAACCATAAAGGCCCTCTGGATGGTACCCGCATCTAGTGATTGGCTAAGTTTTTCCTATGGTTGTACCCGAACCATAAAGGCCCTCTGGATGGTACCCGCATCCAGTGATTGGCTAAGTTTTTCCTATGGTTGTACCCGAACCATAAAGGCCCTCTGGATGGTACCCGCATCCAGTGATTGGCTAAGTTTTATATGGCCAGCAGGGGGCAGGATTGTACCCGAATCCTAGCTTAACCCCTGTTGGTTATATCCGGTTCCTATGGATGGTACCCGCATCCATAAGGCCCTCTGGATGGTACCCGCATCCAGTGATTGGCTGAACCTTGCTTTGAGCCTGGCAGCTCATAAAAAGCCTCGACTACATGGTTTTATTTGCAAATTTGCATTTCTGGTATTTATGTTTTATGGTTCTTTGATCCGGAGTGGGACAACTCCAGAGTTGACCATGTATCTTCAAAAGTCTGGGTCATGAACACCAGCATAAGTTCAAAAGTCTGGGTCATGAACACCAGCATAAGTTCAAAAGTCTGGGTCATGAACACCAGCATAAGTTCAAAAAGTCTGGGTCATGAACACCAGCATAAGTTCAAAGGCTGGGTCATAAACACCAGCAAGAGTTAAACCGGCGTTCATCATAAACGGGAACAATCATTAGGCAGAAGCCAAGTCAGAAAGCCAAGAGCTTAGCAGAATCATCAGGCAGAAACAAAGTAAGAAGCCAAGCATGATCTAAACCGGTAGCTTCTATAAGACCCGGGATTATTATTGGGTCTATCAAAAGGCTCCCTTAAAAAATGGCAAATTTCGCCGGATTAAGAGTATCAAGCATACTGGAATTCAGGTATGAAGTCATTTCTGGTACAAACAGAACACTTATTTGATATATTATGAGAGCAATTTAATTGGTCCGGCGGTAAACCGCTAGGACAAATTTTCAGTATTATCTATGCAGGAACAAATAATATGCAGGATAAACCATATCAGACCATATTTAAATTGGCAAACGTCAAAACAAGAAGTTGGAAAACATTCGGATCAAGACGAATAATGTTTTATGCTATCCTATTACAAGGCATAGCAAGCCTGAACGGATTAAAGACTGTCCAGCAAAATGATATTGCAACTATCAACTGCACTATGGCCTACGCCTCCTCGTGCTGCGAAGGCTGGGGATCAACTTGTTCCGGAGTCTCTTCCTCTTCTTGAAGCGGCTGGAAGTCAGGGACGCACCAATCGATTTTCGTTAAAGCACGAAAGTACATCTCTTCATTGATGAGTTCAGACGGATCAATATCTGGGGCGAAAGTATGAGGGCGCACTGGTGGGATTAGATTGACGGTATCATAAACCGGCCGATCCACCCGCTCGTTCTGTAAATCATACCCCGGATGATACCTGGACAAGTCTGATTCGGCAGCAAGCTTGCTAGCGAGAGGACGCATCTTCTTCGTCAAGGCGTGGAGATCTTTTGCAGTAAAAGCTGATCCGTCTTATTTAGTATTGGGATACCCATTCAAAGCTTCTTCCGGATCAAAGTCCGGAACCCACGCTTTCGCTCTGGTAAGCGCCATGAGGGAACCGGCTCGAGCAGCAGACTTCTTAACTTCTTCCAAGCGCACTGGCAAGACAGACAGTTTTTCTAATGTACCTTGGATGGTCGTAGGGGCCGGTTTATTGAAAGATGTTGCGCTTATGATCCTTTGAGCGTCGGAATACAGCTGCTCGACCAAAGTATAACACGCCTTGAGTTTTTTCCGTAAATCATCCCCAAGATGGGTGACACGGCGCCCTGTATATGGTTATCACAGTTAAACCGGAACGGATTAAAGATTGCAAGGATAAAAGCAGGAATACAGATCAAGTACTTACCAAAGACAGCAGAAGTCATCAGTTCTATTTGCCGCTTTAAACCGGTTAACTCTTCAGTCACCGGATTAAGGGCTTCCTCAGCGTCCTTTGCCCTTTTTTCCAGATCCTTCTTCTGAACCTCAAAGGCGGTCCGCTCCTCTTCAAAGAATTTCTTCAGCTGTTCAGCAGTCTTTAAGCTCAGCGCCAAGTCTTTCTTGGCCTTAGAAGCAGCGGATTCCGTTTCAGCAAGTCTGTTCCGGAGTTCAGTAATTTCTTCAGCCCTCCGGTTCAAATCAGCCTGCAAGGAAAATCAAGTGGAATAAAAGCAAAACTCAGACAAGTCTCAAGCACATAACCAAGTTATGTACTTGACACTTGGGGGCTAATGGGCAGTTGAAGTGTCAAACGGTAGCAATTTAAAAACAAGTCTCAAGCACACAAACAAGTTGTCTACTTGACACTTGGGGGCTAATGGATAGTTGCAGTATCGAAGGAAAAATTCAGACAAGTCCCAGGCACATAAACCGAATTATGCCCCTGGTACTTGGGGGCTAATGTAAGATCATTTGCTTAATCAGGAAGTACTGGTTCACCTTCTAAACATAGTTAAACTGGAACTTGGGGGCTACTATGATATAGACAGAAGCATGTCAAAAGCAAAAATTAAAAAGCAAAGGATTACCTCATACTTGTCTTTCATCATGTTAACCAAGCCTGCTTCATAATCTCGACTAGTATGAAACCGGTTCAAATATCCGGAATAGAGCTCCTGGGCACTCATGTCAGTGAAGCTAGACAGTTCTGTACTCCATTTACCCTTTTCTTGATGCAACTTCTCCGCTTTAGCCGTATGTTTGGCTAAGACAGTGGGCTCAGCAGGAGCGGTGTAAGCTGTACCGGTTACTTGAACTTCCGGAGAAGCAGTCGTTGGTGGTGGGGTCGCAGTGTGAACCGGACTAGCAGGAGCCGGACTAGTCCGAGGAGGATTGGCCCGGGCAGGACTCGCTGGTTCGCGGACGTTCTCAATATTGGGATTCTCAGGTGCAGTGGTATGATCCATAGGAGCGGGATCTTCAAGCGGCATTATGGGCTCGCCTTCTGGAGGGACGGTTGTATTCGGATCAACCGCCGGATCATCAGTAGCAGCCTCAGCAGTTGGTTTGTTAGCTTTTGCCCTTTTGCTGGGTTTAGGCTTGCTGAAAGAAGTTGGAAAAAGAATTCAGAACTGTAAAGCAAAGTGCAATCATAAACCGGATAAATTACAAAGACTTACCCTAGGACAGTTTTTAGGGGTGGGAGTTGTGTGGCAGTTGATTCGCCGGAAGAAGATAAAGGAGTATCCTGATAATTAGGGTCAGACGGCCCGGCCTTGGGATGAAGGAGAGTTGGAGAGAGTATAACCTCAGAGCGGCGCCTCCGAGCCGGAGTAAGAGATATGCCGGATGATTCAACTGCAAGGCCGCTATGGCGGGTAGTCCGGCGAAGGGCTTCATGTTGCTGTTTCGTCAAAAGAAAATTGGGGTCCAATTGATCATAAGGGTGAGAAAACTGATATTACCGGACTGTCTGACGAATTTTTTGTGGAGGTGGTTCCGAATCTGAAGAAAGAATAGTTACCTCAATTTCTGCCGGTTTATCTCCTTCAGCCAACTCCTGTGAAAAGTTACCGTTAAACACAAAAATGGATAAAAAGTGAACAAGTCAAAGCCGGATTAACTCATACCTCAGAGTCCGGATCATCATCTTCAGCATGTGAACCAGAGCCAGCAGCCACCTTTTTCTTCTTGATAGCGAAAGCTTTCCGGCGTGGCTGTTTTCCGGCCTTCTCCTGAGGTTTCCTCTTCCAAAAAGGATCATCAGCCTGTTCAAAAGGTGAAAGACAATTGAAAGAACGATTTAAAGGAACGGATTACAAACATATGAAAGAGAGTAAGACGTACTGCAGGCAGCTTGTTTTTCTTGTAATATGGAGCCAATCCGGTTCGGCTGCATTCTTCTAAGGTGACATTAAGCATCTTCTTAGCAGACTCAGTGACTTCCGATTCAGAAAGTTTGTCCTTAGAAAAACGTTGAGGATCATCCGGTTTACCAGAATATTTATACATCAAGCTTGGGCACGGGCTCAGAGGAAGGATACTCCAAGAAAGCCAGCAGCGCATAAAATCCACTCCGGTTAAGCCATTGTCCATAAAGGCCTTTAGCCTGGCAAGTTGAGAAGCAAACCGGGGCCGCTCTGAGGAGCTGAGGCGCTGCGGCAAGGGGTGATCCTCTGGAAAACGGTGCTCGCGATAACCCGGCAATGGGTTTTCCCCTTCAGGTGAAGCGTCAATGCAATAAAACCAAGACTTATTCCAATCTTTGGGGTGTGTGTGGAGAGCGGCATGAGGAAAGACTGCATCTTTTCTTTTCTGAATACTGACCCCGCCCAGTTCTTGATGAGGCCCACTAGTAAACTCAGTTCGCCGGTTCAGGTGGAAGAAGTCCCGGAACAGGTCGACAGACGGCTCTTCTTGCAAATACACCTCTAAGAAAACTTGAAAATCACAGATGTTGGAAACAAAGTTGGGACCTATGTCCTGAGGGTGAAGCTGGAAAGCGGCAAGCACATCCCGGAAGAACTTTGAACCAGGAGGAGTGAAACCTCGAGCAATGTGGTCGAAGAAGACAATAACTTCTCCCTCTTTGGGAGTAGGAGGGCATTCATCTCTTGGAGCCCGCCATTTTTAAACGGACTGAGGGCCTAAAGTGCCGATTGCAGCAGCATTGGCGAAATCTTCTTCCGTAATAACGGAAGGAACCCAGTTGCAAGAGACAAACTGTTTGGCCATAGCAACAGAAGAACAAGTGCTGAAAGGGTAAAGTGTAAACCCAGATTATTCGAGTACAATGGCATAAACCGGAAGACATATGCAAAGATCATGCAACGGTTTAGACAATGGACTAATGATATGGATAATCCGGCAGTAAGCAGGAAAACGTATAGCCCATAATAATTGTGATCTCCTATTTTAACAGATACCACCGGAGTACCTGAAATTGGGCCTTTGTTCTTGGCTGTGACAAGGTTAGTGGAAACAGCACAAAAAGTTATATTGGAATCCAAAACATCATCAGTAGCAAGGTCTTTAATCAATGCAACTTGAGGATCGACCCTGATCTGGTCCTCAGGTTCATCAACTCTTCTCTCACTTTTATTTATTATGCCTGTCACAAGGGAGTGCTCCTTTATCCTCGTGGGAAAAGGAGGCTGTTCATATATAACTGCAGGCAAAATAGGCTCAGCAACGTAAATATCAATATGTGGTTCTTTATAAGGTGCATGGTGCTGGTCTCTATTCTTTTTAAAAGAATCAACGTGAGAGGCAAAATTCTTACATAAATCAATCACTAGATGGGAATCAAGACCAATCTTAGAGCAAAAGGTATTGAAGTAATCAGTTTCCACATAGCTCTCAATATAATCATGTTCATAATTTATAGCGGGTTCAATACCTTTATCAATTTCCCAATCTTCGGTATTCCTCTGGATTATTTCAAGGAGATCCCACCTTTCTTCAACACTCTTCTTCTGAAATACCCCACTAGAGGAGGCATCCAGCATCTCCTTATCCTGACGAGAAAGCCTGGCATAAAAATTTATAAGTATAATTTCCTTGGGAAGCTTATGAATTGGGCATTTGAGCATTAGAGACTTAAATCTCCCCCAAGCTTGAGCAATGCTTTCTCCGTCACGAGACCTAAAGTTATATATATATAATTCCTGTCTCGATGAATTTCATGAAGAGGATAAAACTTAGTATAAAAGAGAGACATAAGCTCCTGCCAGTCCAGCAAGTGTGAGTTATCGAGAAGCCCATACCAATCTGAAGCTTTATCTATAAGTGATACAACAAACAATTTCCTCATGACAAACTCCCTCGATACACCTGCAAGCTTAAATAATGAACATAGTCGTGACAAATATAGCAAGTGTTCACCGGGATGTCTGTCTCCTGCATAACGATTAGCCAAAACATAATTGATAATGCCAGCTGGTATTTTATAAGGCACAATTTTAGTAGGGGGGGGATCAACCACCACAGGTGTGGGGCGTCTTCCCGCAAGCAACGCTCCAATAATAGGGTTATCCATAAGGACAAAGAGCAGCAATAGCAAAAATAAAAACAGAATTATAAAAAGACTTTCTTACCAGTTTCACTTTACCAATAGCGCTACGCTCCCCGGCAACGGCGCCAGAAAACGTTACTTGATGACCCTCAACCGTAAGGGATCTGTTGCAGCGTTTTCGATAAGTAAGAGTGTCGAACCCAACGAGGAGCAGAAGGTATTGATAAGCGATTCTGAGCAAGAAATTACTGCAAGCACTGAAAGATAACTTTTAGGGGTTTTCTCGATATAAGCAACAGGAATGTAAAGGCAAGTAATGTAAAAGGTACTGAGAGTAACAAGTGGCCCAATCCTTTCTTAGCAAAGGAGAGGCCTAGCAACTGAACTTATAAAGACTAAAGCGTTCTTGAGGACACACGGGAGAGGTAGTCATGTGCTTTCGCCATATTCCGTATCGATACTATGTTATGTGTTGATAAGTGTTGAGTGGGTGGATCTATGCTAGTGCACTCTCTAGACTAAGATGAATGCACTCTTATGATTAAACACCTTGCAAGCATCCGCAAATACAAGATAGAAATTTAAGGCAAAAGCCTAACCATAGCAATACGATCGAGGATCCATTATTCCCTTATGCAAAAGCGTGCGAACTGGGGTTCAGGTTTCTGTCACTCCGGCAACTCACCATAAGCATTATTTATACACAATGTATTCCCCTAGGTCCTTAATAAGGCGAAGTGTTGGGTGTTCGACTCACGCAACACCACTAGTAGAATGACAACGCAACTTAAGTATCAAACAACACATATTACTTCAACAGCATATGACTACTAACAACAAGACTTTCCCCATGTCCTCAAGAACTAAGGTAACTACTCACAAGACATAAAAGAGATCATGATCAGTGGGGATAAATATGTGATAAACAATCTGGACATAATAATATTTCTCCAACAAAACTCAATAGCATTCACCACAAAGTAGTAATCAACACCAATGGAGTAGAGAGGATAGGTAGTACGAGTTACAACACGAGTTGTGATGGTAAGATGAGATTTGGATGAAGATGGAGATGGTGCTGGTGTTGGGGATGATGTTGATGATGATCTCGATGATGCCCGTGACGATGGTGATGACGATGGCGACGATCTTCCCTTCCGGGAGGTGATCTCCCCGGTGGAATCTGCCCACCGGAGATGCCCTTTTCTTCTCTGTAGGTTTCTGCCTCGAAGCGGCGGCGGAACTCCGTAAAAAGTCCCGTGCCTAGGGTTTTCGGGGGACGGAGAACATATATGCAAAAGGGGGCGACCAGAGGTGGGCCAGGGGCTCCAGGCGCCCCCCCGGCGCGGCCAGGGGGGCGCCCCCAGGCCGCCTGGGCACCTTGTGGCCCCCCTTTGACTCCCCTTTTGCGTGTCTTCGTTATTCGTCTGAAAAATACCTCCCGTCAATTTTCAGGTAATTTGGAGGTGTTCTTCTTCAGCAACTCAGTATCCACTTTTTCCTGCTGAATCCTGCGTCTGCTGTTCCGGCACCGGAAAGTTGCAAACTGTGTAAAATAGACCAAAACAACATAAGAACATCATCATAACGTGAAATATATCAATGAATAAAGATGAATTATGATACAAAATAGTGATGCATTTTGGACGTATCAACACCCCCAAGCTTAGACCTCGCTTGTCCCCAAGCGAATATGAACTCGGTAAACCTGTCCACAAGTTTAGAGAGTGAAGTGTCGATAAATAGAATACGGACAAGAAGCATCATAGTCTCTTCACCAACTCAAATATCCTCAGCAGCAATCTTCAACTCATAAGGCTCTTATGAAAGAGTGTTAACACTTATATTTGAAAGTAGGACCAATGGAAACTCATTATATCATGGCAAACATGTCCTTTGGTCAAAGAGCAACAAATAATTTTAACTTTTGCTCTTATATTTTGACGGAATTAATTGAAGCTTTTTGGAATAACATGTTAATAAGCAAGAGGTGAAAGTGTTAACACAAAGGAAGATATTTGCCTTAGCTGGGCATGACAAACAACTTACTTATCAAATGATAATGTCAACAAGGATATGATATGACAGATCTTAATGCAGCCTTATATGAATGAATCCTTATCAACATGAAACGTCTGCTCTCTTTGGGAAATAGAGGGAAGTAGGAATAACCGACTCATCTTGAAATTAAAAGATAGGCCCTGCTCTAGGGTAGTAGGGAAAACTCATGTGCTATCCTCAAATCAAACAGAATGAAAACAAATTTTTGAGAGGTGCATGATTCGTCAACGAATGCGAATAGATAACTCAATTACTTCTTGAACTGGACAAGTTTCG
The DNA here is from genome assembly GCA_902687465.1 of Secale cereale. Classification (NCBI taxonomy): domain Eukaryota; kingdom Viridiplantae; phylum Streptophyta; class Magnoliopsida; order Poales; family Poaceae; genus Secale; species Secale cereale. The sequence continues at coordinate 382,649,219 of LR738709.1, read as the reverse complement.
AGGAACGGCTCCCGTATGAGGACGATAACATCCTCTTATTCTCCTTTGTTTATCACTGCCAAAGTTTTCTGATTTCTCATGAACAAAGCGTGAAGGAGGGTTTGTTTGTTATATTATTTTTAAGCCGGGCGCACTCAATGCCAGTTCCTTTTCGTATTATGGGTTTGCACATTATACATGCAATCCCGGGGTGAAACTTGTCCAACTCAAAAAGGTCATGAATTAGTTACTACTTCCTCATGAGCTAAAGCAGAGGCACAAAATAAAAGATTTTGAACATTTAAGGATAACACATAAATTATATAATTTAGGAGGTGGTAGTGGAGTACCACGAGTAGGTAGGTATGGTGGACTCATATGGAAGGTATTGGCTTAAGGGTATGGACGCACAAGCAGAATTCCGCTTAGTACAGAGTTAGGCTAGCAAAGGTTTTGAGAGAGCAGACAATTCATGATGACTAAGATGCAAAGCAATATAAAGCATGAACATTGAAATAAGCATAACACATCAAGTTGTCTTCCTTGTCAACATGACACTTCAAGCATAATAACATAAAGGTTTTAGCTATGTTGATACTTTAAGAAAATCATGCTTGTTGTTATGACCCAAGCTATGTTTGCCAAGATTAAATAAAGTTTCATAGCCATACCTGACATAAGGTCAATACTCCCCATAAGAATCATCATATAAGGTCGATTGCGTGAAGAGAATACCGAGTGCAGCAAAAAGGAACCGATAAACTTCTCATTAATATTCCATCATAAATGACTCCACACACACGGATACAATTCTTCACCAAAGGGGCGATAGACCTCAATGCACACACCTATCTCATATAATAACTTCCCTAGACATGATACGACTCTACTTGACTTCTGAAAGACAAAAGGTAAAAGATAAAGATACCGGGCACTCCCCCAAGCTTGGAACAAGCCAAGGGAATGCCATTACCACGGAGATTTCACTCATGCTTGTTGGCGTTAATCACGTAGTCCTTGGCGAAACGCTTCCATGGATATCTTGCTAAAGTCTCTTGTGAGAGGCTCATCTCCTGAATCTTGCATTCAGCACCCAAACTCATGCGCATAAATCTTAGTTCATACTCACAGTTCTGGTTATATAAATCATCAATTTGCCCTTGTAGCTCTATAAATCTGTCTTCAGATGCGGCGATTCTTTCCCACATCTCCTTCATCTCCTTCAGGAAGTAGTTCTTCAGCTCGTTGGCGATGTCAAAGTTAGCTTCGACACCACGCTCGATCATCTTCTTGTACTCGAAGACTTCCTGCTCCACTTCTTCCAGCCTGGCCTGGACGCTCCCCTCCTTGATAGGTCCCTTCAGATCTTCTTGGTGAAGGACGCCTTCCTTCATCTGAACAACCTGAGGGTGCTTCTTCACCTCGGCGAGGTAAGGGTTGATGACGTTGACGATGAACGTGTCCTTGGGGGAACTTGGGGAAGCCATGGCACCTAAATTTAGCTGAAAGATTTCCTGGCAGAAACAGATCGAAGAGAAAACACGCGAAATCGCAAGATTCGTTGCCGGAACAACCCGGTCAAATATATAGGAAAAATTTATGCACAGAAAGGAAGGTAACGGACCAAAGCGGGGTCGGAGACGGGCTCCAGGGTGTCCAGGCGGCCTGCCGGCGCGGCCCGGGGGGTGGGGGGCAGGGGGGCGCCTGGACTCCCTGGTGGTCGTCTCCGGCTCCACTTCGACTCAGAATTTTACTAATTTTACAAAAACTCGTAATACAGAACTTTTATAATGTTTTGCGGTGTTTTCTTACCGTACTACATACCTTTTCTTTATTTTGCTTCTGCTGGCGTCTGAAACAGGGCTGCAACATGTTCTTCGTGGGTTGTTGTGTATATTATATTTACATCAACATCGACAGTGTCTCCTGCTATGTAATGTTTAAGTCTTTGCCCATTCACAACTTGAGGTTTGGTGCCTTCAAAATTATTAATCTTAATTGCACCAGACCGATAAACTTCTTCAATATGAAATGGTCCTTCCCACCTGGAAAGTAGTTTACCTGGAGAAAACCTGAAACAGGATCTAAACAACAAAACTTTATCACCGACATTAAATTCACGTTTCAGAATCTTCCTATCATGCCACCTTTTTACCTTTTCCTTGAACATTTTAGCACTCTCGTAAGCTTCACTTCTCCATTCATCTAGAGAAGTCAAGTTCATGAGACGCTTCTCACCAGCTAGTTTTGGGTCAGCGTTAAGCTCTCTAACAGCCCAGAAAGCTTTGTGCTCTAGCTCTAATGGCAAATGGCAAGCCTTACCGTATACCATCTTATAGGGGAACATGCCCATGGGGTTTTTGTAAGCAGTTCTATATGCCCACAAAGCATCTCCTAATTTATTTGACCAATCCTTTCTATTTCTGTTTACTGTTTTCTTCAAGATCAACTTAATCTCTCTATTGGTGAGCTCAACTTGCCCACTAGTTTGAGGATGATACGGTGAAGCAATTCTATGATTAACATCGTATTTAGCCAGAGCTTTTCTAAAAGCTCCGTGCGTGAAGTGTGATCCTCCATCGGTCATGAGGTACCTTGGTACACCAAACCTAGGAAATATTACATCCTTAAGCATTTTCAAGGATGTTTTGTGATCAGCACTTTCAGTGGGGATTGCTTCAACCCACTTGGTCACATAATCAACAGCTACTAAAATGTGAGTGTACTTGTGCGAAGAAGGAAAAGGACCCATAAAATCAAAACCCCAACAATCGAAAGGTTCAATCACTAGTGAGTAATTCATAGGCATCTCATTCCTTCTACTAATGTTACCAACTCTCTGACATTTATCACAAGCTAAAACATAATTTCTAGCATCTTTAAAGAGAGTAGGCCAATAAAAACCTGATTGAAGAACTTTATGTGCAGTCCTCTCACCGGCATGATGTCCTCCATAGGGACTATCATGACACCGTCGGAGAACGTCCTTCTGCTCATGTTCCGGAATGCATCTTCTCACGATCCCGTCGGGGCCTTCTTTGAAAAGATGTGGGTCATCCCAAAAGTAGTGCCTCAAATCATGAAAGAACTTCTTCCTCTGCTGAAATGTTAGACCTGGAGGCAAATACTTCGCAACAATAAAATTAGCATAATCTGCATACCAAGGATCGGAAAGAGGTTGTACTTTTACAACGGCAAGTTGCTCGTCTGGAAAACTATCGTTAACTGGGATGGGGTCATGCGGTATATCTTCCATTCTTGAAATATTGTCCGCTACCGGATTGTCTTCCCCTTTCCTATCAACAATCTGCAAATCAAATTCTTGGAGAAGGAGTACCCATCTGATAAGCCTTGGCTTGGCATCCTTCTTTGTCATAAGATATTTACTGGCAGCATGATCAGTATGAATAATAACTTTGGAATCAACAATATACTGCCTAAACTTATCACAAGCAACAACTACAGCTAAGAATTCCTTCTCAGTAGTAGCATAATTTCTCTGAGCACTATCAAGGGTTTTACTAGCATAATGTATAACATTCAATTTCTTATCAACTCTTTGTCCTAAAACAGCTCCAACAGCAAAATCACTTGCATCACACATAATCTCAAAAGGTAAATTCCAGTCAGGTGGTTGTACTATAGGAGCAGTTATTAAAGCTTTCTTAAGGACTTCAAAAGCTTCCTTACAATTTTCATCAAACGCAAAAGGAACATCCTTCTGGAGAAGATTAGTGAGGGGTCTCGAGGTTTTAGAAAAGTCTTTAATAAATCTTCTATAAAAACCTGCATGACCGAGAAAACTGCGAATACCTTTGATGTCCTTTGGATAGGGCATCCTATCAATAGCTTCGGTCTTGGCTTTGTCCACTTCAATTCCCCTTTCGGAAATCTTGTGACCAAGAACAATTCCTTCATTAACCATAAAGTGGCACTTCTCCCAGTTGAGTACCAAATTTGTCTCCTCGCATCTCTGCAAAAACTTTATTAAGGTTGTGAAGACAATGGTCAAATGAAGTTCCATAGACGGAGAAATCGTCCATGAAGACTTCCATAATATCCCCGCAGAAACCATGAAAGATAGCAGACATACACCTCTGAAAAGTAGCAGGGGCATTACATAAACCAAAAGGCATACGTCTGTATTCTTTTTAAGGTGCATGGTGCTGGTCTCTATTCTTTTTAAAAGAATCCACGTGAGAGGCAAAATTCTTACATAAATCAATCACTAGATGGGAATCAAGACCAATCTTAGAGCAAAAGGTATTGAAGTAATCAGTTTCCACATAGCTCTCAATATAATCATGTTCATAATTTATAGCGGGTTCAATACCTTTATCAATTTCCCAATCTTCGGTATTCCTCTGGATTATTTCAAGGAGATCCCACCTTTCTTCAACACTCTTCTTCTGAAATACCCCACTAGAGGAGGCATCCAGCATCTCCTTATCCTGACGAGAAAGCCTGGCATAAAAATTTATAAGTATAATTTCCTTGGGAAGCTTATGAATTGGGCATTTGAGCATTAGAGACTTCAATCTCCCCCAAGCTTGAGCAATGCTTTCTCCGTCACGAGACCTAAAGTTATATATATAATTCCTGTCTCGATGAATTTCATGAAGAGGATAAAACTTAGTATAAAAGAGAGACATAAGCTCCTGCCAGTCCAGCAAGTGTGAGTTATCGAGAAGCCCATACCAATCTGAAGCTTTATCTATAAGTGATACAACAAACAATTTCCTCATGACAAACTCCCTCGATACACCTGCAAGCTTAAATAATGAACATAGTCGTGACAAATATAGCAAGTGTTCACCGGGATGTCTGTCTCCTGCATAACGATTAGCCAAAACATAATTGATAATGCCAGCTGGTATTTTATAAGGCACAATTTCAGTAGGGGGGGGATCAACCACCACAGGTGTGGGGCGTCTTCCCGCAAGCAACGCTCCAATAATAGGGTTATCCATAAGGACAAAGAGCAGCAATAGCAAAAATAAAAACAGAATTATAAAAAGACTTTCTTACCAGTTTCACTTTACCAATAGCGCTACGTTCCCCGGCAACGGCGCCAGAAAACGTTACTTGATGACCCTCAACCGTAAGGGATCTGTTGCAGCGTTTTCGATAAGTAAGAGTGTCGAACCCAACGAGGAGCAGAAGGTATTGATAAGCGATTCTGAGCAAGAAATTACTGCAAGCACTGAAAGATAACTTTTAGGGGTTTTCTCGATATAAGCAACAGGAATGTAAAGGCAAGTAATGTAAAAGGTACTGAGAGTAACAAGTGGCCCAATCCTTTCTTAGCAAAGGAGAGGCCTAGCAACTGAACTTATAAAGACTAAAGCGTTCTTGAGGACACACGGGAGAGGTAGTCATGTGCTTTCGCCATATTCCGTATCGATACTATGTTATGTGTTGATAAGTGTTGAGTGGGTGGATCTATGCTAGTGCACTCTCTAGACTAAGATGAATGCACTCTTATGATTAAACACCTTGCAAGCATCCGCAAATACAAGATAGAAATTTAAGGCAAAAGCCTAACCATAGCAATACGATCGAGGATCCATTATCCCCTTATGCAAAAGCGTGCGAACTGGGGTTCAGGTTTCTGTCACTCCGGCAACCCACCATAAGCATTCTTTATACACAATGTATTCCCCTAGGTCCTTAATAAGGCGAAGTGTTGGGTGTTCGACTCACGCAACACCACTAGTAGAATGACAACGCAACTTAAGTATCAAACAACACATATTACTTCAACAGCATATGACTACTAACAACAAGACTTTCCCCATGTCCTCAAGAACTAAGGTAACTACTCACAAGACATAAAAGAGATCATGATCAGTGGGGATAAATATGTGATAAACAATCTGGACATAATAATATTTCTCCAACAAAACTCAATAGCATTCACCACAAAGTAGTAATCAACACCAATGGAGTAGAGAGGATAGGTAGTACGAGTTACAACACGAGTTGTGATGGTAAGATGAGATTTGGATGAAGATGGAGATGGTGCTGGTGTTGGGGATGATGTTGATGATGATCTCGATGATGCCCGTGACGATGGTGATGACGATGGCGACGATCTCCCCTTCCGGGAGGTGATCTCCCCGGCGGAATCTGCCCACCGGAGATGCCCTTTTCTTCTCTGTAGGTTTCCGCCTCGAAGCGGCGGCGGAACTCCGTAAAAAGTCCCGTGCCTAGGGTTTTCGGGGGACGGAGAACATATATGCAAAAGGGGGCGACCAGAGGTGGGCCAGGGGCTCCAGGCGCCCCCCCGGCGCGGCCAGGGGGGCGCGCCCCCAGGCCGCCTGGGCACCCTGTGGCCCCCCTCTGACTCCCCTTTTGCGTGTCTTCGTTATTCGTCTGAAAAATACCTCCCGTCAATTTTCAGGTAATTTGGAGGTGTTCTTCTTCAGCAACTCAGTATCCACTTTTTCCTGCTGAATCCTGCGTCTGCTGTTCCGGCACCGGAAAGTTGCAAACTGTGTAAAATAGACCAAAACAACATAAGAACATCATCATAACGTGAAATATATCAATGAATAAAGATGAATTATGATACAAAATAGTGATGCATTTTGGACGTATCATCATGTAACTTGAGAGATAAGGAAGAAAGAGCAGAGACCGAGGCGGACACAAGTATGAGCCGGCCTCGGGACTATGTAAACCGGACCGGGCGTCGCCTCTATATAAAGGGACGACGCGGCGACGGTTCAGGGACAAGCAAGAAACAACCCGTCGAGACACAGGCAAGCGATCCGCTCCCTGTTCATCGACGCCCAAGCAATACCAAACCAAACTAGACATAGGCTTTTACCTTCATCGAAGGGGCCGAACTAGTATAAACCCTTTGTGTCCTTTGTGTGCTTTTAACCCCTTCAAGCTAACCCGTGCGATGGTTCCATTATCAAGTCCGTTAAACCGGACATCTGCCTTGTTAATTCCACGACACTAAGTATATCATCAAATTCTACACTAAGCATATCACAACATTACTAATTAAGCATATCAAATTTCTACACTAAGTAACATACCATGACATGGTGGTTAACATTTGTCATTGTCAGGCGGGTCACGAATAGCATCCCGACGTAGTCATCACGTGGATGAAGTATGTACCAGAGGTTTCCCGATTTGTCCTCACTCGGCCCGATTTCTTGGGCATAGAGGGCTTCATCACATGGATCCTCATCATCCTCGTCCTCCGAGTCGACGTACATAACAGCCAGCCTTGGAGTTTGTCTTCTAAAGGAGAAGCTGGCCAGTTCACCCCTAGTGAGGTGCATGTGGGCGATCAAACAATCACATTCATCCCCTCCAATCTGAGATATCTTTCGTCCTTGTGGACCTTGATAGTGTAGGGCCCCCCCAGGAGCATCGAAGATCATAATGTCTTCGCTAATGAGTGTCAGCGGCCTGGGAACCAGGGTACCCACACTTGCCTGTCGGCGGGCTGCGACGCGCTCCTACCATGGCCTGGTACGGCCCAACTGATTGACTAGCTGCCCAAGACCCTCGCGAGGGGGCTAGACCTCGCGAGGAGAACAACGTCAAGACCCCCTCAGGAGCGGCCTCGGCAAGGTTGCTCCGGAGGGGCGGAGAATCCAAGGCCAAGCCTGCCTCAGGAGGAGGCAGTGATGTAAGCAGTGACGCACCGCGCCAGCGGGTAGCAGCGCCCGCCAGCGGCGCAGTTGCCATTTCGGTGCAAAGGAGGCAGCGCAGGCGCAGGTTCCCAAGGAGCGGGACAAAGGTTTCCCCATTAGTGCAACAAGACCGAAGACCACAAGGACGACAGGGAGGATGTCACCACCGAGCCCACCACCGCCTCACCGCCTGATCCTTTTGCAGGCGAAGACTGCTTTTGTCAGGATAGGAACGTCCTTCTGTCCCCGCTCAAAAATGGCCGTTGTGGGATTCCTTCCCACCTAAACATTTCGCGGGAAGAGGACCCTAGCCGCCTATATAAGTAGCTAGGATCCCCACCATGAAGGGACAAGGTGAAGCAGATCCATAAACTCTGCCCTCACGCAACGGAGCAAGAACTCTTGCCTCCTGACCCTCCGAGCTCCCCTCCTGAGCTCAGGAACCACTGTACTAGTTCATATTCTAGCCCTCCTGAGGCCAATCCACCAAAGCAGGAAGCAGGGTTTTACACCACAAGGTGGCCTGAACCTGGGTAAGCTCTTGCGTGCTTCACTTGTTGTTTGCTTGAATCTCTTCACTGGACGAGGGCGAGACACTAGGTAGACGTGAGTGGGAGAGATCTTCGTTCACGCCCCTGTGTTCGAACTTCTTGGGTTTGCGGAGCCCGTAATCCGACATTTGGCGCGCCAGGTAGGGGGCGTGTCAAGATCTCGCCTCTCTGACGACCTCGTCCCGTTCTCGTCGCCGACTTCGCTCCACGGCCATGGTGGACACACGCCAAGCGCGCGCCGCCCGCCGCGCCGTGAACATCGCTCAGACGGTGCCCGCGGGCACCGGTGCGCCGCCCCGCCCCAACTCGCCGGTCGCCAACGCCGCCACCGACCAGACCGTCCACGAGCAGCAGGAATCGTCGCTACCGCTGTCCATGCGGCGTGATGGCCGCACGGCGACGCTTCACCCTCGCCGGCCGCGGCGTCGTCCTCGCTGGTCCGCCGCGGGCCGGTCTACCAGCAGCATGCACTGTTGATGTCGCGGGAGCTCTTGCGCTACCGCCCGGCAGATGACCTCTACGACGAGTGGCTCCACCGCATCACCGAGCTCGTCAATGCCGCTGGGGAAGCACCTGCACCAACGAACTTCTCCCATCCCCCGTCGCCCCTGGCGGGGAACGAAGGCCACGGAGTCCCGGCTCCACCCCCACTCTACGGCGCCGGCCAGGAGGTCCGGCGCGAGGCTCCGTGGCGTGAGCCGCCCCGCAGGGCCCATGCGCGCGATGAAGAGAGCTGTAAGATGATTCCGTAATCCCAGGCAGGGGCTCGCGGGCCCCCTGGCCCACAGCGCCAAGACCGCGCGCCACAGGAGGTGGTGGTGCCAGCGCCCCAAGAACCAGCACCGCAGGCGCAGGGGGCGCCTGCAATCATGAGCGTGCCTGGATGTCGTGCCTTAGCTCCTGAGCTACGGCGCCTCGTCTGGCCCGGCAAGTTCAAGCCGGACCTGCCTCCGCGCTATGACGGCACCACCGACCTCACGGAGTTCCTCCAACTCTACGAGCTGATCATCGAGGCATCCAACGACACTGAGCAGGTCATGGCGAACTGGTTCCCCATGGCTCTCAAGGATGGCACACGCTCCTGGCTCCTGAACCTCCCCGTGGGATCCATCTCCTCCTGGGAGGAGCTTCGTGAACGTTTCGTCGCCAACCTCCAAGGCACCCGCGACCGAGCCCCGGCGGCCGCGGATCTGCGCCGCGTGAGGCAACAGTCGGGAGAGACCCTGCAAAAGTACATCCAATGCTTCAACACCATGTGCCTCCGAATCCCTAGGGTCTCGGACGAGGCCATCATCTCGGCGTTCTTCGATGGCGTCCGCGACGTTAGGATGAGGGAGGAGCTCGCCATCCACGAGGATCTGTGCACAGCCCTCAAGATGTTCAAGCTCGCGGCAAAGTGCGCCAGGGCGGGGGAAGGACGCCTCTCCCTCCAGGAGTTGCCTGAGGCGGAGGCAGACGACAAGAAGACCAAGCCAAAGAAGCAAAGCGCAAGGGGCCCGCCGTGCTGGCTGCGGAGCCAGAAGTGAAGCGTGGCTGCGGCTACGACGACACCCCCAGAGACAACCATCCGTACTGCGTCTTCCACAATGTCCACAGCCACAACACTAACGACTGTCAGGAGCTCAGGGCGATGCGCGGCGGGCGCGTCGGGCAGCGCCCTGAGCGCGACAACCGCGGCTACGGACGCGGAGGAGGCCAAGGTGGAGGACGTTGGGACGACAGGAACTCGCGCCAAGGGTGGCGCGAACAGCCTCGTGAAGACCACTGGAAGGAGCAGCCTCGTGACGCCCCCTGGCGCGAACATCCTCGTGAGGGTCACCCTCAGGGAAATTGAGGCCTGCCTCCGCTGCCACCACCGCCAAGAAGGAACGACGACGACCTCCAGGGAGATGGAACAGGGGGCTTCCAGGAGCCGCGTGCAGTTGCATGCATCTTGGGAGGAGCCCATGCTCTGGCTTCCCACCGCATCTTCAAGCAGTTCGCCCATGAGGTGAACGTGGCGCTTCCCAGGCCTGACGCCGCGCGCAACCTCAGGTGGACCAAGCAGGTCATCGCCTTCGACCCCATGGACCAGCTCAAGTGCACCGCAAACCCAGGCCCTCTCCCGATGCTTTGCACCCCGAGCATCATCAACGTCCTTGGGACCAAGACCCTCATCGACGACGGAGCAGAACTCAACGTCCTCTCGGTTCAGACTTTCGAGACACTCCAGGTCCCCTACGATCAGCTCCACCCGACCAAGCCATTCTACGGAGTCACAGATGGCTCCACGCTCCCGATGGGGCAGGTCCGCCTCCCCATCACTTTGGCGACCGCGACAACTATCACACCGAGCTCATCGACTTCGACGTCGCCAACATCCATGTCATGGAATTAACACGGAAGATGTCCGGTTTAACGGACTTGATAATGGAACCATCGCACGGGTTAGCTTGAAGGGGTTAAAAGCACACAAAGGACACAGAGGATTTATACTAGTTCGGCCCCTTCGGTGAAGGTAAAAGCCTACCTCTAGTTTGGTTTGGTATTGCTTGGGCGTCGATGAACAGGGAGCGGATCGCTTGCCTGTGTCTCGACGGGTTGTTTCTTGCTTGTCCCTGAACCGTCGCCGCGTCGTCCCTTTATATAGAGGCGACGCCCGGTCCGGTTTACATAGTCCCGAGGCCGGCTCATACTTGTGTCCGCCTCGGTCTCGGCTCTTTCTTCCTTATCTCTCAAGTTACATGATCAGGCGGTTTACAAACCATAACTCTATACACGGGCCCTAAGATCTCATGGGCCGTAGCCTCTACTAAGTATGATGATACAACTATATTACCATAAACCGGTTTACACTAGCCGGTTCATACCTGCTAGTAATATCCCTGACATTAGGCCCCAGAATGATTTGAACTTGTTCACATCAATCTTCCCAGTCTTGCATAATCTTCCTTCTTGTGTCTTCTCATTTTTGTAAACCGGCCACGACGTCATCCTTGAAAATCACTTAATTTTGACCGTGACATCACTTCCGCATTTAACGCGCCCAACTGTCTATCACCTTTGTTTAAAGGCTATCCCGAGAATCGAGGCGACAGGGAATCTTTATCCGATTTTTTGCCCCCTCAAATCTCGTGCCTGCCATTTCGTTCTCTGCCCCTTTATAAATACCGCTACAACTCTTCCTCATTCACCTTCCGTTCGTTCTTCTTCCTCCGTCGCCCGAACTCAAGTCTCCGTCGTCGTCCGTCGAGCTCGCCTCCGCCGGCCGCTGCATCAACCTGAGTGCGACCAGAGAAAACTCCGCCGCTGCTTCTTACTGTTCTAGGTACTTCATCTTCTTCGCTGTAGATCTATAGCTCTAGGGTTCTTCTCGCGCCTCCGCCATTAAACCTCAGTGAAAGCTTCATCTGTTCATCCTAGGCACCAAGTTCTCAGTAATTTTAGCCTTTAGATCTTGCCCTTAAAACTTGCCTCTGTTCCGCTGCTGTATACTTTAGATCTCGTCCTTTAGATTCAACCTTTAAATTTGTCTGCTCTGTATATGATCCCCCCAGTTCTTCTTGCAATAGCAGCGTATTTGTTTTTGTTTTTCCTGAGTGTTCAGATCTGTTATACTTTAGCTGTCTGCAAAAACTTGTTTCTTCACCTTTGTAAATCTGTAAAGTATTCTCCGGTTTAAACAGTCATATGCTGCTTCTGTAAAAATTCAATGACGAACGCGACGGTTTAACTTATCTTTTGTTATCATGAACCGGTAGTAATACGTTTTCCTGCTTACTGCCGGATTATCCATATCATTAGTCCCTTGTCTAAACCGTTGCGTGATCTTTGCATATGTCTTCCGGTTTATGCCACTGTACTCGAATAATCCGGGTTTACACTTTACCCTTTCAGCACTTGTTCTTCTGTTGCTATGGCCAAACAGTTTGTCTCTTGCAACTGGGTTCCTTCCGTTATTACGGAAGAAGATTTAGCCAATGCTGCTGCAATCGGCACTTTAGGCCCTCGGTCCGTTTTAAAATGGCGGGCTCCAGGAGATGAATGCCCTCCTACTCCCAAAGAGGGAGAAGTTATTGTCTTCTTCGACCACATTGCTTGAGGTTTCACTCCTCCCGGTTCAAAGTTCTTCCGGGATGTGCTTGTCGCTTTCCAGCTTCACCCTCAGGACATAGGTCCGAACTCTGTTTCCAACATCTGTGATTTTCAAGTTTTCTCAGAGGTGTATTTGCAAGAAGAGCCGTCTGTCGACCTGTTCCGGGACTTCTTCCACCTGAACCGGCGAACTGAGTTTACTAGTGGACCTCATCAAGAACTGGGCGGGGTCAGTATTCAGAAAAGAAAATATGCAGTCTTTCCTCATGCCGCTCTCCACACACACCCCAAGGATTGGAATAAGTCTTGGTTTTATTGCATTGACGCTTCACCTGAAGGGGTAAACCCATTGCCGGGTTATCGCGAGCACCATCTTCCGGAGGATCACCCCTTGCCGCAGCGCCTCAGCTCCTTAGAGCGGCCCCGGTTTGCTTCTCAACTTGCCAGGCTAAAGGCCTTTATGGCCAATGGCTTAACCGGAGTGGATTTTATGCGCTGCTGGCTTTCTTGGAGTATCCTTCCTCTGAGCCCGCGCCCAAGCTTGATGTATAAATATTCTGGTAAACCGGATGATCCTCAACGTTTTTCTAAGGACAAACTTTCTGAATCGGAAGTCACTGAGTCTGCTAAGAAGATGCTTAATGTCACCTTAGAAGAATGCAGCTGAACCGGATTGGCTCCATATTACAAGAAAAACAAGCTGCCTGCAGTACGTCTTACTCTCTTTCATATGTTTGTAATCCGTTCCTTTAAATCGTTCTTTCAATTATCTTTCACCTTTTGAACAGGCTGATGATCCTTTTTGGAAGAGGAAACCTCAGGAGAAGGCCGGAAAACAGCCACGCCGGAAAGCTTTCGCTATCAAGAATAAAAAGGCGGCTGCTGGCTCTGGTTCACATGCTGAAGATGATGATCCGGACTCTGAGGTATGAGTTAATCCGGCTTTGACTTGTTCACTTTTTATCCATTTTTGTGTTTAACGGTAACTTTTCACAGGAGTTGGCTGAAGGAGATAAACCGGTAGAAATTGAGGTAACTGTTCTTTCTTCAGATTCGGAACCACCTCCACAAAAAATTCGTCGGACAGTCCGAAAATATCAGTTTTCTCACCCTTATGCTCAATTGGACCCCAATTTTCTTTTGAAGAAACATCAACATGAAGCCCTTCGCCGGACTACCCGCCATAGCGGCCTTGCAGTTGAATCATCCGGCATATCTCTTACTCCGGCTCGGAGGCGCCGCTCTGAGGTTATACTCTCTCCAACTCTCCTTCATCCCAAGGCCGGGTTTATACGCAAACCTCTTAAACCGTCTGACCCTAATTATCAGGATACTCCTTTATCTTCTTCCGGCGAATCAACTGCCACACAACTCCCACCCCTAAAAAATGTCCCAGGGTAAGTCTTTTTAATTTATCCGGTTTATGATTGCACTTTGCTTTACAGTTCTGAATTCTTTTTCCAACTTCTTTCAGCAAGCCTAAACCCAGCAAAAGGGCAAAAGCTAACAAACCAACTGCTGAGGCTGCTACTGATGATCCAGCGGTTGATCCGGATACAACCGTCCCTCCAGAAGGCGAGCCCATAATACCGCTTGAAGATCCCGCTCCTATGGATCATACCACTGCACCTGAGAATCCCAATATTGAGAACGTCCGCGAACCAGCGAGTCCTGCCCGGGCCAATCCTCCTCGGACTAGTCCGGCTCCTGCTAGTCCGGTTCACACTACGACCCCACCACCAACGACTGCTTCTCCGGAAGTTCAAGTAACCGGTACAGCTTACACCGCTCCTGCTGAGCCCACTGTCTTAGCCAAACATACGGCTAAAGCAGAGAAGTTGCATCAAGAAAAGGGTAAATGGAGTACAGAACTGTCTAGCTTCACTGACATGAGTGCCCAGGAGCTCTATTCCGGATATTTGAATCGACTTCATACTAGTCGAGATTATGAAGCAGGCTTGGTTAACATGATGAAAGACAAGTATGAGGTAATCCTTTGCTTTTTAATTTTTGCTTTTGACATGCTTCTGTCTATATCATAGTAGCCCTCAAGTTCCGGTTTAGCTATGTTTAGAAGGTGAACCGGTACTTCCTGATTAAGCAAATGATCTTACATTAGCCCCCAAGTACCAGGGGCATAATTCGGTTTATGTGCCTGGGACTTGTCTGAATTTTTCCTTTGATACTGCAACTATCCATTAGCCCCCAAGTGTCAAGTAGACAACGTGTTTGTGTGCTTGAGACTTGTGTTTAAATTGCAACCGTTTGACACTTCAACTGCCCATTAGCCCCCAAGTGTCAAGTAGATAACTTGGTTATGTGCTTGAGACTTGTCTGACTTTTGCATTTATTCAACTTGATTTTCCTTGCAGGCTGATTTGAACCGGAGGGCTGAAGAAATTACTGAACTCCGGAACAGACTTGCTGAAACGGAATCTGCTGCTTCTAAGGCCAAGAAAGACTTGGCGCTGAGCTTAAAGACTGCTGAATAGCTGAAGAAATTCTTTGAAGAGGAGCGGACCGCCTTTGAGGTTTAGAAGAAGGATCTGGAAAAAAGGGCAAAGGACGCTGAGGAAGCCCTTAATCCGGCGACTGAAGAGTTAACCGGTTTAAAGCGGTAAATAGAACTGATGACTTCTGCTGTCTTCGGTAAGTACTTAATCTGTATTCCTGCTTTTATCCTTGCAATCTTTAATCCGTTCCGGTTTAACTGTGATAACCATATACAGGGCGCCGTGTCACCCATCTTGGGGATGATTTACGGAAAAAACTCAAGGCGTGTTATACTTTGGTCGAGCAGCTCTATTCCGGCGCTCAAAGGATCATAAGAGCAACATCTTTCAATAAATCGGCCCCTACGACCATCCAAGGTACATTAGAAAAACTGTCTGTCTTGCCAGTGCGCTTGGAAGGAGTTAAGAAGTCTGCTGCTCGAGCCGGTTCCCTCATGGCGCTTACCAGAGCGAAAGCGTGGGTTTCGGACTTTGATCCGGAAGAAGCTTTGAATGGGTATCCCAATACTAAAGAAGATGGATCAGCTTTTACTGCAAAAGATCTCCACGCCTTGACGAAGGAGATGCGTCCTCTCGCTAGCAAGCTTGTTGCCGAATCAGACTTGTCCAGGTATCATCCGGGGTATGATTTACAGAACGAGCGGGTGGATCGGCCGGTTTATGATACCGTCAATCTAATCCCACCAGTGCGCCCTCATACTTTGGCTCCAGATATTGATCCGTCTGAACTCATCAATGAAGAGATGTACTTTCGTGCTTTAACGAAAATCGATTGGTGCATCCCTGAATTACAGCCGCTTCAAGAAGAGGAGGAGACTCCGGAACAAGTTGATCTCCAGCCTTCGCAGCACGAGGAGGCGTAGGCCATAGTGCAGTTGATAGTTGCAGTCTCATTTTGCTGGACAGTCTTTAATCCGTTCAGGCTTGCTATGCCTTGTAATAGGATAGCATAACACATTATTCGTCTTGATCCGAATGTTTTCCAACTTCTTGTTTTGACGTTTGCCAATTTAAATATGGTCTGATATGGTTTATCCTGCATATTATTTGTTCCTGCATAGATAATACTGAAAATTTGTCCTAGCGGTTTACCGCCGGACCAATTAAATTGCTCTCATAATATATCAAATAAGTGTTCTGTTTGTACCAGAAATGACTTCATACCTGAATTCCAGTATGCTTGATACTCTTAATCCGGCGAAATTTGCCATTTTTTAAGGGAGCCTTTTGATAGACCCAATAATAATCCCGGGTCTTATAGAAGCTACCGGTTTAGATCATGCTTGGCTTCTTACTTTGTTTCTGCCTGATGATTCTGCTGAAGCTCTTGGCTTTCTGACTTGGCTTCTGCCTAATGATTGTTCCCGTTTATGATGAACGCCGGTTTAACTCTTGCTGGTGTTTATGACCCAGCCTTTGAACTTATGCTGGTGTTCATGACCCAGACTTTTTGAACTTATGCTGGTTTTCATGACCCAGACTTTTGAACTTAAGCTGGTGTTCATGACCCAGACTTTTGAACTTATGCTGGTGTTCATGACCCAGACTTTTGAAGATACGTGGTCAACTCTGGAGTTGTCCCACTCCGGATCAAAGAACCATAAAACATAAATACCAGAAATGCAAATTTGCAAATTTGCAAATAAAACCATGTAGTCGAGGCTTTTTATGAGCTGCCAGGCTCAAAGTAAGGTTCAGCCAATCACTGGATGCGGGTGCCATCTAGAGGGCCTTATGGATGCGGGTACCATCCATAGGAACCGGATATAACCAACAGGGGTTAAGCTAGGATTCGGGTACAATCCTGCCCCTTGTTGGCCATATAAAACTTAGCCAATCACTGGATGCGGGTATCATCCAGAGGGCCTTTATGGTTCGGGTACAACCATAGGAAAAACTTAGCCAATCACTGGATGTGGGTACCATCCAGAGGGCCTTTATGGTTCGGGTACAACCATAGGAAAAACTTAGCCAATCACTGGATGCGGGTACCATCCAGAGGGCCTTTATGGTTCAGGTACAACCATAGGAAAAACTTAGCCAATCACTGGATGCGGGTGCCATCCAGAGGGCCTTTATGTCATGTCTTCTTTGGTTCGAATTCGACC
>LR738709.1:382612326-382632291 GCA_902687465.1 Secale cereale | reverse complement strand
CATCCAGAGGGCCTTTATGGTTCGGGTACAACCATAGGAAAAACTTAGCCAATCACTGGATGCGGGTACCATCCAGAGGGCCTTTATGGTTCGGGTACAACCATAGGAAAAACTTAGCCAATCACTGGATGCGGGTACCATCCAGAGGGCCTTTATGGTTCAGGTACAACCATAGGAAAAACTTAGCCAATCACTGGATGCGGGTGCCATCCAGAGGGCCTTTATGTCATGTCTTCTTTGGTTCGAATTCGACCTATGTTTGAACAGTAATCCCTTCGGTGAGTTATTGCTCCAGAGTATATATGCCCTGCACCATCAGTTTAAACCGATCGAAGTGTTTTGAAATATGACATATGATAAGAAATGTATGGTTGTCACCATAAAATACTCGTATTGGAAAAAAGGCTGAGCCCCCGGTTTACCGAGGGTGCCGGTTTATTCATTAATCATAATATTTACATAGGATACAGTGGAGCTCATGGCTCAGGTATAGTAGGGCCGCAAGAGGGCGATGTTCCACGGCCTCTTTGTCTCTTCTTCTAATGTCCGTGAGTCCTTGTGTTCTCGAACGTCCACCAGGTAATATGAACCATTGTGCAGATTCTTGCTGACCACAAAGGGCCCTTCCCAAGGCGGGGATAGCTTGTGCATATCTGTATGATCTTGTATAAGCCGGAGTACTAAGTCTCCCTCCTGGAACGTCCTTGTCTTGATCCAGCGGTTGTGATATCTGCGCAAGTCTTGTTGATAGATCGCAGACTGTGCTGCTGCTATATCACGCTCTTCATCCAGCCGGTCCAAACTGTCTTGTCTCGCCTGCTCGTTGGCCGCTTCAACATAGGTCGTCACCCTTGCTGAATCATGACGGATATCACTTGGAAGGACCGCTTCAGCGCCATATACCATAAAGAAGGGTGTGTAACCTGTGGACCGGTTTGGCGTAGTATTGATACTCCAAAGGACAGAAGGTAACTCCTCAACCCAGCACCCAGGTGTTCTTTGCAAGGGAGTCATCAGCCGGGGCTTGATACCTCGCAAAATCTCCTGATTTGCTCTTTCAGCTTGACCATTCGATTGAGGGTGGGCCACAGAAGACACGTCTAGGTGAATGTGTTCCCGTTGACAAAATTCTTCCATCTCACCCTTAGATAAATTGGTGCCGTTGTCTGTGATGATGCTGTGTGGAAAGCCAAATCGGAAAATTACCTTTTTGATGAATTTAACCGCTGTGGCCGCATCACACTTGCTCACAGGCTCTGCCTCAATCCACTTTGTAAGTTTATCTACAGCCACCAGTAGATGAGTCTTTTGATCTTGGGATCGCTTAAAAGGTCCGACCATATCAAGCCCCCAAGTCGCGAACGGCCACGTTATCGGTATCATCCGGAGCTCTTGTGCCGGAACAAGAGCACGTCATGAAAACTTCTGACAAGCATCACACTTCCGGACTAGATCCGCTGCATCAGCATGAGCTGTCAACCAATAGAACCCATGTCGAAAAGCCTTAGCCACCAAGGATTTTGAACCGGCATGATGACCACAATCCCCTTCATCGACCTCACGAAGAATATCACAACCTTCCTCAGCTGATACACACCGCTGAAATGCTCCAGAAACACTACGATGATGAAGTTCTCCATTTACAATTGTCATGGACTTAGAACGCCGGACTATCTGTCGTGCCTCGATCTCGTCGTCCGGTAGCTCTCCCCGGTTTAGATACGCCAGATAAGGTAGCGTCCAGTCCGGAATAACATGAAGTGCCGCAACTAGCTGTGCCTCCGGATCAGGAACATCCAAATCTTCCTCCGACGGTACTTGAACTGATGGACTATGCAGCTCATCCAAAAAAGTATTCGGTGGTACCGGTTTACGCTGTGAACCCAGCCGGCTTAAAGCATCGGCCGCTTCATTCCTTCGCCAGTCTATGTGGTCCACCTGATACCCTTTGAAATACCCTGCAACTGCTTCCACTTCTCGTCTGTAAGCTACCATGAGAGGATCTCTTGAATCCCACTTGCCTGATACTTGTTGTGCCACCAAATCTGAATCGCCGAAACACTTGACCCGTCTCAAGTTTATTTCCTTAGCCATTCGCAAGCCATGAAGTAATGCTTCATACTCTGCTGCATTATTAGTACAAGGAAACAATAAACGAAGGACGTAACAAAACTTATCACCTCGCGGGGAAGTTAAAACAACTCCAGCCCCCGAGCCTTCTAACTGCCTTGAACCGTCAAAGTGAATCGTCCAATATGTAAGATCCGGCTTCTCCTCTGGTGTTTGCAGTTCTGTCCAATCATTGATAAAATCCACCAATGCCTGAGATTTGATAGCGGTGCGTGGCACATATTTCAATTCGTGTGGGCTGAGCTCAATGGCCCACTTCGCCACTCTGCCCGTAGCTTCCCTGTTCTGGATTATATCCCCCAATGGTGCTGAACTAACAACAGTTATTGGACGGCCTTGGAAATAATGCTTCAACTTCCGGTTTGCCATGAACACGCCATACACCAGCTTCTGCCAATGTGGGTACCTCTGCTTAGACTCAATGAGTACTTCACTGACGTAATAGACTGGACGCTGAACCGGATATTCCTTCCCTGCTTCCTTGCGTTCAACCACGATTGCCACACTAACTGCCCGTGCGTTGGCGGCGACATATAACAGCAAAGGCTCATTATCAACAAGGGCAGCCAGGACCGGTGGCCTTGCCAGCTGTCGCTTCAAGTCTTCAAACGCAGCATTTGCCTCATCACTCCATATAAACCGATCCGTCTTTCTCAGCATCTGATAAAGCGGAATCGCCTTCTCCCCAAACGGCTGATGAACCGGCTCAATGCTGTGATCCGGCCAGCAATACGCTGAACATCATTAATGCAAGCCGGTTTAGTCAAAGATGTGATTGCCTTGATCTTCTCTGGATTAGCTTCTATTCCTCTGTTTGACACCAAGAACCCAAGGAGCTTGCCTGCCGGAACACCAAAAGCACACTTCTCCGGATTAAGCATCATCTTATAGGCCCGAAGATTGTCAAAGGTCTCCTTGAGGTCCTCTATCAGCGTCTCCTCCTTTCTTGACTTCACCACGATATCATCCACATAAGCATGAACATTTCTCCCTATCTTCCCCTTAAGACAGTTATGTACGCAACGCTGATAAGTTGCTTGGGCGCTCTTGAGCCCAAAAGGCATAGATACATAGCAAAAGGCACCAAAAGGAGTTATGAAAGCTGTCTTCTCCTGGTCCTTAACTTCCATCTTGATCTGGTGATATCCTAAGTATGCATCCAAAAAACTTAGCCGCTCACATCCCGCTGTAGCATCGATGATCTGATCAATGCGAGGGAGAGCAAAAGGATCAGTTTGACAAGCTTTGTTGAGGTCTATGTAGTCCACACACATTCTCCACTTTCCATTCTTCTTTAACACCAGCACCGGATTAGCCAACCATTCCGGATGAAAAACTTCAACTATGAACCCTGCGGCTAAAAGCCTGGCCACCTCCTCTCCTATAGCCTTGCGCCTTTCTTTGTTGAAGCGGCGCAGATACTGTTTGACCGGTTTAAACTTCGGATCAATGTTAAGACAGTGCTCAGCGAGTTCCCTTGGTATACCTGGCATGTCAGAAGGTTTGTGACGCCCCCGATTTGTCCGTACACTAATCATGCACGCAAATGTGTACGACCAAGATCAGGGACTCACTGGAAGATATCACAACACAACTCTAGACACAAATTAAAAATAATACAAGCTTTATATTACAAGCTAGGGGCCTCGAGGGCTCGAATACACAAGCTCGAAAACACAAGAGTCAGCGGGAGCAACAATATCTGAGTACAGACATAAGTTAAACAAGACTGCCTTGAGAAGGCTAGCACAAAAGTAACAACGATCGAAAAGGCAAGGCCTCCGGCCTGGGACCTCCTAACTACTCCTCGAAGCCGAACTCCACGTAGAATCATCCTCGGGATCTTCTGGCTCCTGGACTCCAACAATCTGGTTGCATCATCCGAGAAGAAGGAACAAGAGGGGAAAAGGGGGAGAAAAGCAACCGTGAGTACTCATCCAAAGTACTCGCAAGCAAGGATCTACACTACATATGCAATGATATCTGTGTAAAGGGGGGGAATATATGTGGGTTAAACTGCAGAATGCCAGAATAAGAGGGGGATAGCTAATCCAATCGAAGACTACGCTTCTCGTAACCTCCATCTTGCAGCAGAAGATGAGGATAGCTGGAAAGTAACAAGTATCCCCGCTTCTCGCGGCCTCCGTCTTGCAGCAGTAGAAGGGAGTAGATGGTAAGTTCACCAAGTAACATCGTATAGCATAATCCTACTCGGCGATCCTCCCGCACGTCACCCTGTGAGAGAGCAACCACCGAGTTATCTCTGGCACTTGTAAGGGTGTGTTTTATTAAGTATCTGGTTCTAGTTGTCATGAGGTCGGAATACAACTCCGGGTCGTCCTTTTACCGAGGGACACGGCTATTCGAATAGATTAACTTCCCTGCAGGTGTGCACCACATAACCCAGCACGCTTGATCCCATTTGGCCGGACACACTTTCTAGGGTCATGCCCGGCCTCGGAAGATCAACACGTCGCAGCCCTACCTAAGCACAGCAGAGAGGTCAGCACGTCGGTCTAAGTCCTAAGCACACAGGGGTCTGGGCCCATCGCCCAATGCACACCTGCACGTTGCGAGGGCGGCCGGTAAGTAGACCTAGCCTCTCCTAATACCAGAGTAGGCTTCCAGTCCAATCCGGCGCGCGCCGCTAAGTCGCTGACGTCAAAAAGGCTTCGGCTGATACCACGACGTCGAGTGCCCATAACTGTTCCCACGCAGCTGGTTAGTGCGTATAGACCAAATGGCCAAACTCAGATCAAATACTAAGATCCCGTTAAACGTGTTATTATGAAATAACCGCGGACAATGACCAGGGCCAGGCCCACCTGTCTCCTAGGTGGTCGCAACCTGCCCTGTCGCTCCGCCACAAAGTAACCATCAGGGGACTGTCGGGAACCCAGGCCCACCACTACCTGTGTGGAACCACCTGCCCCTTCAGCCCCCATCTCCGAATCATCATCATGTGTATGTAAAGTATGTATATAGTATATACCCGTGATCACCACCCAAGTGATCACGGCCCGATAGAATAGCATGGCAGACGGACAAGAATGTAGGGCCACTGATGGAATACTAGCATCCTATACTAAGCATTAGGATGGCAGGTACAGGTATCAACAGTTGTAGCAACAATGACAGGCTATGCAACAGAATAGGAGTAACCGAACGGTAACGAGCTACACTACTCTAATGCAAGCAGTAGAGAGAAGAATAGGCGATATCTGGTGATCAAGGGGGGGGGCTTGCCTGGAAGCCCTGCAGACGAAAGGAATCTTCGGAAGCGTAGCCGTAGTCGAACACCGAAACATCAATGGTCTCGGGGTCTATCACAGTATCGGAGTCTACCGAAAATAAGCAACGAAGGGGGAAACAAATAAATAACAGAGCAAACAATAGCATCACAAAGCATAACATGGAAATACGCGGTGCTACGTGTGACCTAACGTAGTAGGAGGTGATATTGGCAAGGATGAAAAACATCCGGGGAAGTATTCCCGATGTTTCGCGTTTTCGGGCAGATGAAACGGAGGGGGAATGTTGCACGTTCGGTATGATAGAGATGTGTAGCGGACGAATGGACCGCTTATTCGGGTTCGTCTCGTCGTTCTGAGCAACTTTCATATATAAATTATTTTCATCCGAGTTACGGTTTAAAAGATATGATTTTCTAAAGTTTTTATTAATTTCTGGAATTTCTGAATTTATTATTATTTCGAAATTAAACAGTCATATACCTTTTATACACAGCTATAACTAGCCCATGTGCATGACAGGTGGGGCCATGGGGGCTGAGTCAGCAGCCAGGTCAACAGTCAACAGTTGACTGTTGACTGGTCAAACTTACGAGTGGGGCCTAGGTGTCATAGACTCAGTTATACTAACAGTTTGTTAGTGTTAATTAACATATTTAATTGGGTTAGTTAATCAAGATTAATTAACTTAATTAACTCATTAATTAATTAAATAATTAATTAATTAATTAATTAATATTATTATTATTTTTTAATCCTTTTTTTTAGAAAACGTTCTGGGGGTGGGCCCCTGTGTCATTGGCAGAGGGCCTTAGCGGGCGACGGTGTGCGGGCGACGGGCGCTGGGCGCACGAGCATGCGGGGCGGGCGCTGGCGGCCAGGGGCCAGCGCCGGGAAGGGCCGGCGGGCGACCAGGCGGGCGCGGCTCGCGACGCCGACGCGGCGCCGGCGCCGGGCGCCGTACGTGGTCGCGGAGGGGGGGCGGCGGCCGGCGGCAATGCAGCGCGCGGGGCCGGGCAGTGGGCACAAGGCGAGGGGAGCAAGGCGCGCGGCTGAGGCTGGGCTCCGCCGGAGCGGAGCCCCGGTGAGGCGAGGGCGAAGGCACGCGGACGCGCGGGCGGGGCGGCGCTACGCGCGGCGGCCGGCGGCGCTAGGTTCGGCGGGCGGCGGGGCGCAGAGCGGCTGACACGGGGCGGCGCTGGCGCGTGGAAGTGGCGGGGCGAGGGCAGAGCGGCCACGGGAGGAAGAGGAGCAGCGCAGCAGCACCGCAACAGGCGCGCGGGCGCATACGCGAGACGAGCAGGGGGCGGTCTCCGGCGTGGACGAGCTCGGACGGGGCGCCGCTAGAGAGAAAGGGGAAGGAGGGGAGCGCTCACGAGGGGGGAGGAGAGGTCTTGGCAGCGGGGGAACGGGGCGGCGGTCGCGGACGACGGCGACGGAGAGGGAGCAGTCCGGCGGCGGCGATCCGGCGGCGAGTGTCGAGCGGCGTCGGCCGATGGGGTTCTCCCCCCCGATCCAGTCGAGGGAGAGAGAGGGGGGGAAAGGTGTCGGTGGAGAAAATATCCCACCGAGGGGTGGGGTTATGTATTGTCTAGGTGGGCTTCGGCTCAGTTGGGCCAGGGGGCTTTGCTTTCCCCCCCCCCTTTTTTTATGTTTTGTTTGTTTTGGGTTTTCCTTTTATTTATTTAATTATTCCTTTTCTATTTTATTTTAGTTTAACAAAAATACAAAACTAGTTCCTAATTTATCTTTAATAAATATTCCACTGCCCCGTGTAGGTTTTGGGCAGTTAATAATTTAGCTTAATAATTTATTAATTGAAGAAGGCATTTATTTATTTGTTTCTACTACTGTTTTATTTACTTCAAAATATTAGAATACTTAATAGAAATATTGTTGCTTCACCAATATTTATTATGCATTATTTGAAACACTTAGAACATTTTAGTTTTTAATGTTTTGAAACTTTTACCGCTCGACTTTATTTGAAGTTGAATTTGAATCGGTTTCGAACTAACTCGAAATTAGCAAAAGTAATCGAAGTGATTTGGCATCACTACCAGAGGGTTACTGTAGCTTGATTACCCGGGCGTCACAATTCTCCTCCACTACAAGAAATCTTGTCCCGAGATTTAAGCGGTGGAGTAAGGGAGAGGGGAAGTGCTGGTAGCGAAAACCTAACGAGTCTTCTTGGTTTTGGCTGCCTTTTCGAAGAGGTTGATCTCTTTCGTTGATGTCTTCATTTCTCTGCTTCAAGTCATCGGGATCAAGACGTCATCCTTCCTTCGGGATCTCAATCGTCCTACGAACGCGACCAGGGGGAAAAACTTTGGTGGAACGTATCTCCACGAAGTATGTGCATCTGACAGTGAATTCAGAAAGTGATACACGAAGTGCCCTACGCGTAGTATTTCAGTGAATGCATTGAGAACAATAAGCGATGGTACCAAAGTTTCAAACGGGTAGGCAGTCATTCGATGCCTAACCATAAGCTAGAATGGGGGCTTGAACAACGAGAATAATATGGTGTTAGAAATCAGGATGAAACATGGTAGAATTTAGCTCGTGAATTACACACGAAGCTAAGTGCAAAGTATACATTAGAATCAGGGTTGTACAATAGAGTCAGGTTTCAATCCCGTGGACCTATGGGTTATGGGCCCACCATGTGGGTTGAAATAGGAAGGGTGGTGACATCTTGCATAGTCATGACAGGGGGGCATGTGAGTGGATAGCTTGTCAGCTATGTCGGCAACAATGTCGGTGCCAAGGATTGGGGGCGAAGGGAACCATCTTCTTGCTCATTGTAATGAGGCGGACCAGTAGGCAAAGTTTTCTTCCATCGGTGGTTACCGGAATGTTATGAACAATAGTAACTGGTTCTTATTGACAGAGTTGAACACCAAGTTGTTTACATAAGCAGAAAATTATTACTGCTTAGTTTATATGTAGATAAAAGAAAGGTTAAACAAACAAATGGAAAGGAAAATTGTGATTACACACAATTATTAAGAGTATATCCTTCCCATGTACAAGTAGAACATTGCATACTGGGTAGGAGAGCAAGTACCCAACCATTCAGATAACGGGGCAAGGATTAATCAAGGTGTTATACATACAACGGTGTTTGGATAACTGTCCAAGAATCAATTAGCATTGGGCTTCAGAGGCACTTGTTGAAAATTGGAGTACCACAGACATGTTTTGAGATAGCATTGGCATGGTCTTGAAGCAAAGTTCGGACTTGAATACACAAAGGATTCATCCGGAACAACTTATAGAATAAGTCTTATAATTTCCTCCTGGAAAAATGGTTATCCTTGCAAAAGAGATCATAATAATAGGTCCTCCAGCAGGGGTGCTAGGCATGACATCATATTACCGAGTCATCAAAGGACCGATATTATAACTACTGGAAAGTGACCCCAACCATCATATCTGACCGAGATTCAGATCTGATTGGTGTCATGATACCTCAGACTCACGATGTTCGAGAAGAAAAGGTGCCACACAAATTGACGAAATGACATTGCAAGATTCTCGGGAGATGAACTACGGGAGCGGTTTCCATAAACAATAGTTCATCATTAAACCAAGGAGAGGGTGAGGAGGTGGCTGATGGGCTCAGCGTCAATTTATCGAGAATTCCAAACGGATGGATTTCCACAATAATGTGAACAAGAATATGACACTTGTTAATCCAAATGATATAATGTTGTATGCTCGAGGAAAACACACACCATTAATCATTAAGTGAAAGGTGTGCCCGAACTATGACCTTAGGCAGCAAGATCAATGTTAGGGTGACGATTCAATAACCAATAGTCTAAGAACGAACTGTCGATCATTAACTTCAAAGCAATAGGGTTGCTAGAAGTACAACACTTAAACAACATCGTTAGCATATTGGTATCCCGGTTGAAAACAACACGGGGACCAAGGAAGAAAAGTGATGAGGAGAAGTATCTCCATATCGAGAATTTCTAAGAGCTGGGGCAATCCCCACAACATTCTCGACATAAAAGATAGTGATACTTCAAGGCAGAACACAACACTCACTGGAGAGCAAGTTGTATTCATAATGTGGACAAGTTCGCGATGACAGGAAGTCAAGGGTGTTGCCGATGATGATGAAAATCATCAAGGGCAAGGAGGGTATTTCTCATTATGAACATAGTTGACATCTTGGTAGTAGTCAAAGTGTTGAAGGTGATCCGACACATTTGTCGGGAGGTGTCAAGGGGATGCAATCAAACAACAACGGCAACAAGCAAGGGAATGACGAAGTGGCAAGTTATAGGATCAATTTATAAGATGCAAGCTCGGAATCAAAGTTGCCTTACTGAACAAGCAACCAGATGCTGACAGCTCGACGTAAGTTGTGCTCAATCTCTGAAGAATTTGTGCACCAAAGAAGGACGAGGTAGCATAGTCAAAGATAGCTAGACTAGGGATGTACCCGATAGTCTAGGAAATAAAACCAGATTGAGTTTAAAAATTTCCCAGTAACATCTACTAGGGGTGTTGAATTTTTAGAGCGGATTTGATTTACTAAACGGTGTCCTCGGTTGACGGCAACCTAGAACCCGTAGAGTGATTACGACAAGCAAAGGTATTACTTCATCAAAAGTTCAAGAGGTGTAGTGCAAAGGCATGATATCCTTGAGATATCAGAGGGTAAAACTCGAAGGTAGAACACGATAGAAGTTGAACTAGGTCATTGACCTATGACAGTAGATGCTTAAACCTTGTCAAAAATTGACGAGGCCTGGAATGGATTTATTCCAGATATATTGAATAAGGACAGCATGGTCGGAACATAACTGCAAGGGATCAAATTTATTGATACCGAAAGAATTATTTAGATGTAAAATCATCTTGCGAGAAGCTCCAGAGACGGTCTACATCGTTTCCATGGGCATGAACAAAAGCTCAAGGTCGACTCCCATTTCTCCAATGCATACGTTTCATTTACCTCTTGCTTTGATAAAATTGTAGTGTTGGAATTTTATCCGGTAGAACACCGGAAGAGTATGACTTGTGAAAACTTTCGGGTTTTCACGGATTAGGGGAAAGCATAGGTTCCACCCATCGGGCATCTTAGTAACATATACCACTAGTTTCAAAAGTAAATATCACCAGCTCAAAAGGAGAGCATGGTTGTCAAAGAAGAGGATACCATTTACTGAAGGTACTATGCATCAGGGTAAGAACTCACAAGGTGATTGAATATGAAGGACAATGTCGGATGACGATCCAATAATGGATCGGGCGATCCACAACGGAGCTGATGTGCGTATCGGTACTCACTCAGAGGAAGAAAGAATGCAGATGCATCAGATTCAAGAATCACCTTATTAGTCTGATGCTTGAAATAGAAAGAAATTATGGTTTCCAAAGGAAGGATCAAAAGCAGACGCTCTGATCAAGGATGGATAAGTTGAAAACACTTAGTTGGACAATCAATAAAGGTTAGAATTGCCGAGAACCAACTCATGTCCGAAATGACGTCCGAGCCGGAAAGATACTTTTAAAAAGGATAACCTGATGACTTCGTGCATACGCACACATTGAATCAATAGGCTCCAAACAGCTAAGACAAAGGATGTTGACGAGGACTACTACTAGTCATATGGAATTAACCATAATGCAAGCAGACAAGAATTTCAAGAGTAACCGGCTGCAGAGAATTTTCGAACGATCGAAAAGTATCCAGAGGATTTTTGTGAGACACATGATCAATTGAGAACAACTGATCCTCGATAAATGTGAGGAAATAATCGTAAGGGTTTTCATGCGAAGTAAAACTGCAAGACAGTAACTCAAAGGATTCTCGGAACAACGGAGAATATTTCGAGGCATCTTGTAACAACAAGAGCGATGAGGAATGATCATGAGAACGGCAAGTGCATGCAGATATCCATAGGGATATATTGGTGGCAGTGAATTGCAAAGGTGATGAACACAAGTTCTCGGGTTAACAACGGAGAGTATCTTCAGGGTCTTCTGGTGCAGCAGACGATCATCGGTAATAAGGTGCTCTCCGGGTGAAAGTGATAACGAGATCCTAATGTTAGAATTTGCAAAATCCATTTATCCCGAATAGAAGAGAGATCAGAGTCCCAGAGTATAGACGAGGAGTAAAAGATCCTAATACCACCCATTGGTGTTGTGGGCCCGTAAGCCACACAACAAGTTAGTAAATTTATTTTTCAAAGACTAGACTCAACTTCGGCCAAGGAGTTGGAAATGGGGATTCCTACAGGCAGTCGGCTCTGATACCAACTTGTGACGCCCCCGATTTGTCCGTACACTAATCATGCACGCAAATGTGTACGACCAAGATCAGGGACTCACTGGAAGATATCACAACACAACTCTAGACAAAAATTAAAAATAATACAAGCTTTATATTACAAGCCAGGGGCCTCGAGGGCTCGAATACACAAGCTCGAAAACACAAGAGTCAGCGGGAGCAACAATATCTGAGTACAGACATAAGTTAAACAAGACTGCCTTGAGAAGGCTAGCACAAAAGTAACAACGATCGAAAAGGCAAGGCCTCCTGCCTGGGACCTCCTAACTACTCCTCGAAGCCGAACTCCACGTAGAATCATCCTCGGGATCTTCTGGCTCCTGGACTCCAACAATCTGGTTGCATCATCCGAGAAGAAGGAACAAGAGGGGAAAAGGGGGAGAAAAGCAACCGTGAGTACTCATCCAAAGTACTCGCAAGCAAGGATCTACACTACATATGCAATGATATCTGTGTAAACGGGGGAATATATGTGGGTTAAACTGCAGAATGCCAGAATAAGAGGGGGATAGCTAATCCAATCGAAGACTACGCTTCTCGTAACCTCCATCTTGCAGCAGAAGATGAGGATAGCTGGAAAGTAACAAGTATCCCCGCTTCTCGCGGCCTCCGTCTTGCAGCAGTAGAAGGGAGTAGATGGTAAGTTCACCAAGTAACATCGTATAGCATAATCCTACTCGGCGATCCTCCCGCACGTCACCCTGTGAGAGAGCAACCACCGAGTTATCTCTGGCACTTGTAAGGGTGTGTTTTATTAAGTATCTGGTTCTAGTTGTCATGAGGTCGGAATACAACTCCGGGTCGTCCTTTTACCGAGGGACACGGCTATTCGAATAGATTAACTTCCCTGCAGGTGTGCACCACATAACCCAGCACGCTTGATCCCATTTGGCCGGACACACTTTCTAGGGTCATGCCCGGCCTCGGAAGATCAACACGTCGCAGCCCTACCTAAGCACAGCAGAGAGGTCAGCACGTCGGTCTAAGTCCTAAGCACACAGGGGTCTGGGCCCATCTCCCAATGCACACCTGCATGTTGCGAGGGCGGCCGGTAAGCAGACCTAGCCTCTCCTAATACCAGAGTAGGCTTCCAGTCCAATCCGGCGCGCGCCGCTAAGTCGCTGACGTCAAAAAGGCTTCGGCTGATACCACGACGTCGAGTGCCCATAACTGTTCCCACGCAGCTGGTTAGTGCGTATAGACCAAATGGCCAGACTCAGATCAAATACCAAGATCCCGTTAAACGTGTTATTATGAAATAACCGCGGACAACGACCAGGGCCAGGCCCACCTGTCTCCTAGGTGGTCGCAACCTGCCCTGTCGCTCCGCCACAAAGTAACCATCAGGGGACTGTCGGGAACCCAGGCCCACCACTACCTGTGTGGAACCACCTGCCCCTTCAGCCCCCATCTTCGAATCATCATCATGTGTATGTAAAGTATGTATATAGTATATACCCGTGATCACCACCCAAGTGATCACGGCCCGATAGAATAGCATGGCAGACGGACAAGAATGTAGGGCCACTGATGGAATACTAGCATCCTATACTAAGCATTAGGATGGCAGGTACAGGTATCAACAGTTGTAGCAACAATGACAGGCTATGCAACAGAATAGGAGTAACCAAACGGTAACGAGCTACACTACTCTAATGCAAGCAGTAGAGAGAAGAATAGGCGATATCTGGTGATCAAGGGGGGGGGGACTTTCCTGGAAGCCCTGCAGACGAAAGGAATCTTCGGAAGCGTAGCCGTAGTCGAACACCGAAGCATCAATGGTCTCGGGGTCTATCATAGTATCGGAGTCTACCGAAAATAATCAACGAAGGGGGAAACAAATAAATAACAGAGCAAACAATAGCATCACAAAGCATAACATGGAAATACGCGGTGCTACGTGTGACCTAACGTAGTAGGAGGTGATACTGGCAAGGATGAAAAACATCCGGGAAAGTATTCCCGATGTTTCGCGTTTTCGGGCAGATGAAACGGAGGGGGAATGTTGCACGTTCGGTATGATAGAGATGTGTAGCGTACGAATGGACAGC
This sequence comes from Secale cereale, assembly GCA_902687465.1. Lineage (NCBI taxonomy): Eukaryota > Viridiplantae > Streptophyta > Magnoliopsida > Poales > Poaceae > Secale > Secale cereale. Next base: position 382,618,543 of record LR738709.1, on the reverse strand, counting down.
GTATTCGGGTTCGTCTCGTCGTTCTGAGCAACTTTCATATATAAATTATTTTCATCCGAGTTACGGTTTAAAAGATATGATTTTCTAAAGTTTTTATTAATTTCTGGAATTTCTGAATTTATTATTATTTCGAAATTAAACAGTCATATACCTTTTATACACAGCTGTAACTAGCCCATGTGCATGACAGGTGGGGCCATGGGGGCTGAGTCAGCAGCCAGGTCAACAGTCAACAGTTGACTGTTGACTGGTCAAACTTACGAGTGGGGCCTAGGTGTCATAGACTCAGTTATACTAACAGTTTGTTAGTGTTAATTAACATATTTAATTGGGTTAGTTAATCAAGATTAATTAACTTAATTAACTCATTAATTAATTAATTAATTAATTAATTTTTATTATTATTATTATTATTTAATCCTTTTTTTAGAAAACGTTCTAGGGGTGGGCCCCTGTGTCATTGGCACAGGGCCTTAGCGGGCGACGGTGTGCGGGCGACGGGCGCTGGGCGCACGAGCATGCGGGGCGGGCGCTGGCGGCCAGGGGCCAGCGCCGGGAAGGGCCGGCGGGCGACCAGGCAGGCGCGGCTCGCGACGCCGACGCGGCGCCGGCGCCGGGCGCCGTACGTGGCCGCGGAGGGGGGGCGGCGGCCGGCGGCAATGCAGCGCGCGGGGCCGGGCAGTGGGCACAAGGCGAGGGGAGCAAGGCGCGCGGCTGAGGCTGGGCTCCGCCGGAGCAGAGCCCCGGTGAGGCGAGGGCGGAGGCACGCAGACGCGCGGGCGGGGCGGCGCTACGGCGGCGCTAGGTTCGGCGGGCGGCGGGGCGCAGAGCGGCTGGCACGGGGCGGCGCTGGCGCGTGGAAGTGGCGGGGCGAGGGCAGAGCGGCCACGGGAGGAAGAGGAGCAGCGCAGCAGCACCGCAACAGGCGCGCGGGCGCATACGCGAGACGAGCAGGGGGGCGGTCTCCGGCGTGGACGAGCTCGGACGGGGCGCCGCTAGAGAGAAAGGGGAAGGAGGGGAGCGCTCACGAGGGGGGGGAGGAGAGGTCTTGGCAGCGGGGGAACGGGGCGGCGGTCGCGGACGACGGCGACGGAGAGGGAGCAGTCCGGCGGCGGCGATCCGGCGGCGAGTGTCGAGCGGCGTCGGCCGATGGGGTTCTCCCCCCGATCCAGTCGAGGGAGAGAGAGGGGGGGAAGGTGTCGGTGGAGAAAATATCCCACCGAGGGGTGGGGTTATGTATTGTCTAGGTGGGCTTCGGCTCAGTTGGGCCGGGGGGCTTTGCTTTCCCCCCTTCTTTTTTTTATGTTTTGTTTGTTTTGGGTTTTCCTTTTATTTATTTTATTATTCCTTTTCTATTTTATTTTAGTTTAACAAAAATACAAAACTAGTTCCTAATTTATCTTTAATAAATATTCCACTGCCCCGTGTAGGTTTTGGGCAATTAATAATTTAGCTTAATAATTTATTAATTGAAGAAGGCATTTATTTATTTGTTTCTACTACTGTTTTATTTACTTCAAAATATTAGAATACTTAATAGAAATATTGTTGCTTCACCAATATTTATTACGCATTATTTGACACACTTAGAACATTTTAGTTTTTAATGTTTTGAAACTTTTACCGCTCGACTTTATTTGAAGTTGAATTTGAATCGGTTTCGAACTAACTCGAAATTAGCAACAGTAATCGAAGTGATTTGGCATCACTACCAGAGGGTTACTGTAGCTTGATTACCCGGGCGTCACAAGGTTTCCATGCAAAGATATCCCGGTTCTCACGGATGAACTCGATGAGCGCGCTTTCTTATTTGGGATCAAGGTTAGCGCTGATACTGAATTGCTTGGATGAATCGTCTGGCACAAAATCAACTTGCTTGGTCTCCTCCGCCGATTTAAACTTCAACGCCGGATCATACTCCGTAGTCGGCTTTTTCAATGGGGTCATATCTGCCGGATCAACATTATCCTTGTAAAACTTCAACTCCTCTGTAGCACATACTACCTCCGCGTAGGCAGCGTCTCCCTCTTCACACTCCAATGCAATCTTGCGACTTCCATGAACCGTGATTGTTCCTTTGTGACCCGGCATCTTGAGCTGTAGATAAACATAACACGGCCTGGCCATAAACTTGGCATAAACCGTCCTCCCGAACAGAGCATGATAAGGGCTCCGGATCTTGACGACTTCAAAAGTTATTATCTCTGACCTGGAATCCTGTTCATCTCCAAAGGTAACTTCTAGGTCAATTTTCCCAACTGGGTAAGCTAATTTACCTGGCACTACTCCATGAAACACCATGTTTGATTGTCTTAGCTTTTTATCCGTCAGCCCCATGCGACGAAAAGTCTCATAATACAAGATATTGATGCTACTGCCGCCGTCCATGAGAACTTTAGTGAACTTGTAGCCACCCACCTGTGGTGCTACCACCAAGGCTAAGTGGCCCGGATTATCAACTCGCATCGGGTGGTACTCCCTGCTCCACACAATGGGCTGCTCTGACCAGCGTAGGAATTGCGGCGTCGCCGGTTCAACCGCGTGGACCGCCCGCTTCAAAACTTTTTGATCTCGTTTACACAAACTCGTGGTGAACACATGATACTGCCCACTGCTCAAATCCTTCGGATTACTCTGATATCCGGATTGCTGCTGCTGCTGCTGACGCTGCTGATTACCTTGGTTATTATGATTACCCTAGCCCTGTTGTTGGCTGCTTTGGTTATTGTAACCACCTTGACCATGCGGCTGATTGCCTTGGTTATTATAACCACCTTGACCATATTGATTATTGCCTCGGTTATTATAACCACTATTGTTGCCACGATATTCTGATCCGGAGCCATTCCCCTGGTGAACCGGACCGTAAAACCCCGGGCCTGAACCGTCGTTTGGAGGCCCGTTGTTAGAGCTGACGCGGCTCATTATGGCTTCCATCAAAGGCTTGCATTCTCCTATAGTGTGCTTTGCTGGTCGTTCCCTTGTGCTATGCTTCGGACAAGGCACATTTAACTCCTGCTCCCAGCTAACATTCCCTCCACCGGTTTGTGGAGGTGGTTTGCCCCTATTGCGTTGAAAAGCCCCCTGAACTTGGGTATTGGTCACGAAATCAGAGCCACCCTCCGCTTTTCGTTTGCCTAAGAAACTGGTACCAGCCGGATTAACCTGTGCCGGTTTACCAGGCTTATTGATCTTTCCAGCTTTGTCTCCCTCCGCTTCTGGATACTTATTGTTGTCGGAGTCCCCGTATTTTACCAGAGCGCTCATGAGAGTTCCCATATCATTACAATCCCGTTTAAGCCGTCCCAGTTTTAACTTTAGAGACTCAAACCGGCAATTGTTTTCCAGTGTCACTATTGTCGTACTCGGATTGATACCATTCGAAGAGTGCAAGATCTCTGACACTCGCCGCACCCATGCACTTGTAGACTCCTGTTCTCCTTGTACACAGGCTGCTAGATCTACTATCGACATCGGCTGCTTGCATGTATCCTTGAAGTTCTTGATAAACTGGCGACGTAGCTCTCCCCATGACCCGATAGAATTAGGGGGTAAACCCTTTAGCCAGGTCCGGGCTGTACCTTCAAGCATCATGGTAAAGTATTTCGCACAAGCCGATTCATCCATGTCCAGCATTTCCATGGCCATCTCATAACTCTCAATCCAAGCTTCTGGAGCCAAATCTGTTGTGTAATTAGGCACCTTTCGTGGAACTTTAAAATCCTTGGGCAGCTTCACGCTCCGTAAAGCGGGAATAAGACATGGCACCCCAAAGGAGCTCGTCGTGACTCCTGTCTCTGCTGTGGTTGTGTGAACCGGCGTCGCTTGACGGACCTCCTCACGGGCCACAGATCTAACCCGGTTTGCCTCCTGAGCTTGTGCATCCGCGCCTGCCGGATTATTTTGTCTATGACGGTGTCGCCTGTGTTCACTACTAGACACTTCTGGTTCTTCCCAATGCCTAGTGTAACTCCGGCTGTGGCGTGGTGTCGAATGGAGCCTCTCCCTGCTATGAGAATACGCTTGCTATTGCGTTAATGCCATGTTAAGCAGATCCTTGACCCTGCGTGCCTCCAACGCCATAGGGGGTGTCCCCTCGATGGGTAAAGCGGCCAAGCGTGAAGCAGCAGCAACGATGTTGTCCAAAGGATTTGAATAATGACCCGGAGGGGTAGGCACGTGAGGCGCAGACGTGATCCGCCGATCTTGCTCCGCAGTAGGCTACTGAACCGGCTCATCCCTCACTGGGGCTACCCTCCGGTTTAAAGCCGGATCATTGCTGGTCCCCGCTCCGGGTGTCCTGAAAAGATCCGTCGCCTCGTAAACCGGCGGTAGACGAGAGTGGTACTTCCGACTCCATACTCCCTGTGCAGAGGCCTGCTCCATCCTTAGATGAAAATCCTGATCATTCAGCTCTGCCTGCCTTATTGCTATCATAGCCTTCTCTGTTTTCAGACTTTCCCTTGCTTGATCAATCCGGCCCTTTAGCTGAAGGAGCTCTGCATCATGTTGCGCCTTGTCTGTTGGAGCTACCTCTTCCATGGCTCGGGCTGTAAACTCCTCGACCAAGGTGGATAGAACGTCAGCGGGTGAGAGGGCCTGGCCGCTCCCCCTGCACCAGCTTCTGCTGTCGCCCCGATCACCGTGGACTGCGGCGTAGGTTGTGAACCGGCCATAAAGACAGCCACCCGGTTTGGCGGGTCAAAAGGGCCCGGAATACTGTCTCCGTCGGACTCACCCTCAGACCGGCCGCCCCGCAACTGAAATGAAGACTCAGTTTCTCCGGATGAAGATTCATCGTCGGAATAGATAACTGTCTCGCCCCCGGAATCCGATCCGTCCTCGACTTGAACCCCGTGAACTGCTGATGGCTTCTCGCACCTCGTTGGTTACCCCAAGTGGAAAGTTTGAGATGCAGTGTAGCGGAAGTTTTCCCTTGGCAAAGATACCAAGGATCGAACTCCCCTGAGACTCCAAGGTTCAACAAGAAGGTGTCAACTGCTAATGGCGCCAGATACTTAGCAATCAACTTGGACCTGCACACAGATACAAATAACTGTGCTCCCAACGAGTACAGAGAGGTTGTCAATCCCTCCGGTCTTGTCGTTTACAAAGGATCAAACGCAAGAGATAATAGTGATAGGTATTGCTGCAACTAGTAAGTAAAAAACAGAAAGTAAATAGCGGATGTGATCAGTGATGGTAATATGGACCGGGGTCCCATGATGTTCACTAGTGATGTCTCTCTCCCAAAAGACGATAAAACAGCTATGTGAGGTAAACGAATTACAGCTGGGCAATTGACAGAATTATGTGCGCAAACCAATGCTAACTATGCTGCAAGAAAGGTTGAGGCTCAAAAGCATGGGCGGTACGCCAAGGTAAGTAGACCGAAATCCATCAGCATCTACTACTAATCATCCACCTTGAGATATCTATCCAGAACATCTCGCTGGTATTAAGTTGCGAGTCCCACCCAAAGTGTAAACTCAAAGCAACAGACAACTGCATTAAAAGAACTTTGCGTAAAGTAAACAATCCTTGCACCCGCGAGTACAAGCACCGTTGTTTTCCCCCTTGTGGCAACATCACATCCCCTAGACTCATGTTTCTGTCACTCAAGCTAGTCATCGAGGGGCATGAACCCACAATCAAGCATAACGTTCCCTCTTGGAGTTACTACCTACTACTTGGCCAAAGCAATAAACAGCAACGGAGAACATGCAAGAATTACTCAAGAACATAAATATAAAAGAGGTAAATCAAATATATTACTCACACACAATCTGAACATAATCTCACAATCCATCGGATCCCAGCAAACTCAACATAGCAACAGCATAAGAATTACATATGTGCCTCGATCATGTAGGGCAGCTCACGAGGTCTAATTAGTGAAGCACAAAGAGGGGAGGAGAACATTGCATAGCTACTGGTCATGGACCCATGGTCCAAGGGAGACTACTCACAACTCATCCGGGAGGCGTCCATGGTGGTGGAGAGGCTCCCGGTGGTGGTTCTCCCCTCCGACAGGGTGCCGGGAAGAGTTCTCCTGGTGCTCCCGATCTTGGAAGCGTGGCGGCGGTACAACAGAGATGAGATCGCGAAAAGGGTTCCGTCCTCGAGGGTTTCGGGACGCGGTGTAAATATATGCCAAAGGGGGCATCAACGGAGGCCTGGGGGGCCCAGGCGCCCCCCCCCCCCCCCCCCCCCCCCC
>LR738709.1:382592001-382605900 GCA_902687465.1 Secale cereale | reverse complement strand
CGCGGCCAGGAGGGGGGCCGCGCCACCAGGGCGCCTGGAGCCCTGGTGGCCCCCCTCCGGCCCTACTTCGGCCGTGTGGAAGCTTCCGGAACGCTGATTTTTTATATAATTTTTCCGGGATTTTTCTGGCAGTTTACGTGACGGGAAAACCTGAAATACAAAAACAGCAGAAAACAGAAACTGGCACTGGGGTGCACTGAGTTAATAGGTTAGTCCAAATATGATCAAAAGTGTATGGAAGTGTATAAATATCATAGCAATATCACCCAAAAGAGGCATGGAGCAAGCAGAAATTATAGATACGTTTTGGACGTATCAACTGCCCCGACGAAAACGTGCTTCATGGCGGGATGAATCCGGGCCGATCTCGCACGCTGAGCCGGCTCGACGATGTTGGGGAAGACGTCCGACTCAGGTCCCGGTTCGCCGATTTTGCCGATGAAGACGTGGATGCCGCCGAAGGGAACCCGGTACCCGTACTCGATTGAATCGGCCTCCGGTCCCCAGCCTGCGTCGTCGATGTAAATCCGGCCGCGGCGACTCTTGGTCATCCGGCCGACCGCGTAACCCTTGAGCCCTTCAAAGCTGCCCTTCAAGAACTCGAAATCATCGTGCGGAGGCCCCACGGTGGGCGCCAACTGTCGTGGAATTAACACGGCAGATGTCCGGTTTAACGGACTTGATAATGGAACCATCGCACGGGTTAGCTTGAAGGGGTTAAAAGCACATAAAGGACACAGAGGGTTTATACTAGTTCGGCCCCTTCGATAAAGGTAAAAGCCTACGTCTAGTTTGGTTTGGTATTGCTTGGGCGTCGATGAACAGGGAGCGGATCGCTTGCCTGTGTCTCGACGGGTTGTTTCTTGCTTGTCCCTGAACCGTCGCCGCGTCGTCCCTTTATATAGAGGCGACGCCCGGTCCGGTTTACATAGTCCCGAGGCCGGCTCATACTTGTGTCCGCCTCGGTCTCTGCTCTTTCTTCCTTATCTCTCAAGTTACATGATCAGGCGGTTTACAAACCGTAACTCTATACACGGGCCCTAAGATCTCATGGGCCGTAGCCTCTACTAAGTATGATGATACAACTATATTACCATAAACCGGTTTACACTAACCGGTTCATACCTGCTAGTAATATCCCTGACACTTAGTGTGAAGTAATGTGACATGCTTAGTGTAGTAATATGTTATGGTATGCTTAGTGTATAATTTGAGGATATGCTTAGTGTGTAATAATATGATATGCTTAGTGTAGAATGTGATGATATGCTTAGTTTGTAGTAATGTGACATGCTCATTTATCATATATGTTTTTTTTCTCGGAAATTGCGTAAGAGGCTAAGTGAGAGTTGTGGCATGGAGCCAGATGAAGTAGGCAATGATGGACTACAACTTACCGCAACGGGCTCCATCACCAATTGTGCTTACTCAGTGGACACAAACGGTCCACTGTTTTCAGTGCCGCGGGGTGAAACAAATTCCTTGATGACAAAAATCTCCAGGTTGGACAGGCCATCTTAGTCACCATCAGAAACACCCGGCGCCATGACATGAGAATGATAATCGTCATCGACCTCATTTAGAACTATGTGTGTGAATTGCTTATATATTAGCTAGGCTTTTCTACACCAGTGAGACCATCAAACTGGGACACGGGAAGCTTCCTACCAGGCATCCAAATATCGTGCACATTGTATCCATGATCTCCTTGTGCACCGAATTAGCAGGGCACAGTAGTCAGTAGGCCTGGTATCAATGAATGCCTCCCAGGTTTATATGGAGTACTACTACTTAGGGATTTGTAATCCATTTCCAATTATCATTACTACCAATGAATGCCTCCCAGGTTTATATGTACGGTAACAATGTCTGGAGGTAAAAATGGCACAGTAGTAGTAATGGCGAGGGATTTCTGGCGCGGGTAACGCTTGAGGTGAAGCGTATACGTACTCCAAAGACTTCAGAGTTAAGCACACAACTCACGCGGGACGCATTGCCTACCAAATCCCTTGAGGCGATCACTCCCCCGTCCCGCCTATAAATACGAGCAACGCTCCTCCTGTGCCACCAACTCCATCGATCTGTCTCTGACAGTCACACCCGAGTCCGGAGAACGTCGTGTTTCGAGAAGTTAGATCGAAGACCATGGCTAGGGTGGCGGCGGTGGCCATGTGCGCGCTGCTAGCACTGGTGGTGGTCGGTCCGCCGTCGGTGGCAGCACAGGACTGCGATGCGGGGAAGCTGATCGTGTGCGCGGCGGCGATCATCGGCGGGGCGGAGCCATCGGAGTCGTGCTGCTCGAACCTGAAGGCGCAGCAAGGCTGCCTCTGCAAGTACGCGAGCAACCCGGCGTATTCGGGCTACATCAACAGCCCCACGGCCCGCAAGACCCTCGCCTCCTGCGGCATCCCCATCCCGACCTGCCCTCAGTAGAAACATGGTGTATGCATGCGTGCACATATAGTGTGCTGGTGTATCACTTTCTTAGAATGACAAAAGATGTGGTGTGTGTGTTGATCTAGTGATTAACTGTCCGGATTTGATATATTTCAATAACAGATACGAGCGCAGTGGATGTGCTCGCCGTTTGTTTTCCGCTAACTTGTCTTGGCTGATAACAAGGATGTTGTTCTTTTCGACGACCGGATTAGGATTTTGGGATGAGAACTTCAGAGCGCATGTCGCCGCTCGCATCGAAGTATACAGGTACCTGAGAAAACCTGAAAAATAAAAACATTTGATAAAATTTAAATTTGCATGATTCGAATTACATGGCCTCAAATTGGTTTATAGGTTGTGGGGCATATTGCCATTTTTGCTTAAGTTTAAGCTAAAATTCCACACGTATGACCTTTTTAGGGGTTACAAGGCATAACTGGTCTTTAAAAAATATTATTTCCTCCAATCCAAAATAAGTGTTTTTTTTCCAACCGGGCTCACACCCCTTTCCATTAATCTTTCAATCAACGGAAATACATCAGTCTTTTTGTTATAACCAAAGACCCTACAGCAGACTAGTAAATGAGACTGAAAGGGGGAGAGCGAGTTGGGGCATTATCAGGAAACCCATTGTATGATAACCCTGAAGCGGATCATCAACTACAGGGAGAAAACCTGATAACACTACAACATCAAACTACCCAACACAGAAACCTACCAAGTTTAATGAGATAGTATCCCATCTAGCATACTTCACGAACGCACAGAAACTATTGCATACAGACCAAACCAGCGGGCATCAGACCCCAGTGGTATACGACTTCAGCCAACTGACGAGACAAAAGGAACTCATCATTTTTGAACTGTCACTCGGAGATGAGCCTGCCACGATGAACCGGTCTATCAGCCAAGATAGCCGCAGCACGAGCGAGTCTTTTCACCCCTTCCTGAAGCTTCATCCTATCATCCTCCTTGAGCAAACCTGCCCAATACATCATAAAAGAACAAGCAATGAAAACAGCCTCCAAAGGAGAGCGAGTAACATGTTTTTCAAAAGTAACTTTGTTGCCGAGATTCCAAATCCCCCAACATATAGCCGCAATAATCATCATATAAAACTGTTTTCCTCCTGGAAAGAACTTATAAAGCCAGATCCAACTTTGCCAAAGAGATTGCGGGCAACGAGAGCTCCCAACTGTCACCCCCAACACTCTCCATACTGCACGAGCAAGTGGACACCCGAAAAATAAGTGATTTGTTGTTTCCATATCGTGGCAAAAGGAGCAAGCGGGATTGCCAGGCCACTTTCTCTTGCGCAGGTTGTCCCTTGTAAGAATCGCATTTTGAAACAGCTGCCACATAAAGATTTTGATTTTCAAAGGAATATTAGCCTTCCAAACCCATTTGTAATTAGGGCCCAACATGTTTCTTTCCAGCCACTCATATACCGATTTAGTGGTAAATTTCCCCTTACTATTTAATGACCAGGAAATCGTATCTGCATTACCATTTAGATGCAATTTTTTCCCTTCAGCTACCATCCATGCCCACTGTTCGCTCAACACACCGAACAACCTTCGCCTGAATCTCAAGTCATAATTGTTCGCGACCCAGGCCGCAATAGTACATTCTTGGTCATGGCATATATTGTATAGCTCGGGGAACCGATCACGTAAGGTCATATTGCCAACCCAAGGGTCATGCCAAACTCTAACCAGATTACCACTGTTGATGTTGATCTTCCTCCCAGCCATATAAGTTTCTTTAACTTTCATGATAGCTTTCCAGCATGGAGAGTCAGAGAATCTGCTCTGTATATTAGCCACAGTTTTATTCCTAAAGTACTTGGCCTTAACAATACGTTGCCACAAGCCATCACTTGTTTCAAGTTTCCACCACCATTTCACTAGTAGACTGATATTCTGCTTATGAAGATCTTTAATCCCTAGACCCCCAATCTTTTTGGATTGGCACACTCTCGACCACTTCACCATATGGTACCCATGACTCTTGTTTTTTTTTCTCCAAAAAAATCTTCTGCGATGTTTATCCATCTTTTCAATGAAGGTTTTATTGAAAAGGAACATAGACATGAGATAGGATGGCACACCATCTAAACTAGAACCAACTAGAGTAAGCCTGCCCCCAGAGGATGCTGCATAAGCAACCCAGGCATCTAATTTTTTGATCATCTTACCATCCAGAAAATCCAAATCCACATTTTTAAGATTAGAATATGTAACTGGAACTCCCAAGTATTTCATAGTAAGGGCCCCTACCTGACATGTGAACATGTCAGCATAAGTCTTATCGGTCTCATTATCCCCTCCTATGACGATAACCCCGCTTTTATCAAAATTGATCTTTAACCCAGACATGATTTCGAACAGATATAGCAACAGTTTGACATTAACAGCTTTATCAACATCATGCTCAAAGCATAATACCGTATCATCAGCATATTGCAAAACACCAACACCCCCCTCAATAAGATTAGCAGCCAAACCTGTTACTAGCCCATTTTTTTGAGCTGAGAGCATCATTTTTGTTAGGCATTCAGCCACCATATTGAAGAGGAAGGGGGAGTGTGGATCACCCTGCCGCACCCCTTTTGCACTTTGGATATATGGGCCAATTTCATCATTAATTTTAACACTCACCGTGCCATTTCTAAGAATTTGATTCACCCAACTACACCATTTAGGACTAAAACCTCGTTTTTCATGACAATCAATCAAAAAGTCCCAGTTGACTTTATTATAGGCTTTCTCGAAGTCAAGTTTCAAGATCACACCTATTTGTTTTTTGACATGAGTATAATGTATAACTTCATGCAAAGATAAAATGCCATCCACAATCTGCCTGCCTTTAATGAATGCATTCTGCTGAATACTAAACAGCTTATGAGCATATTTGCTAACTCTCATATCCATCACCTTCGTGATTAGCTTATAGGGACAGCGGAGCAGACATATAGGTCTATATTGTTGAATTTTTTTAGCATCCGTTGATTTTGGTAATAGGGTTATAATCCCATAGTTCAAGCGCTGAACATCTAGTTTACCCTCATAAAACCAATCAAACAAACTCAACAGATCTTGAGCCACCACATCCCAGAAGTGTTGATAGAATTCAGCAGGTATATCATCCGGGGGCTTTTTTAATCTCATCAAGAGAAAAGGGTCGAGTCAAATCTTCATTATCTGAAGAGTTAATGTTTTCTCCTTGAGACCATAACTTCGCATCAATGCTACAAAGGTTGCCCGGAGCGGGGCCAAACAGGTTCTTATAGTATTGGGTAGCATGATCTAAAAGATTATTGGTCCCAGCAATAGTTACCGACCCGTATTCCAGGGATTTCATCAGGTTTTTCCTACGACGCCCATTCGCAACTTTATGAAAGAAATTTGTATTATTGGGTAGCATGATCCAAAATAAGTGTTTTACCTTTAGTATAACTTTGTTTCTGAAATAAAGATCGTAATATAACTTTCTACTAAATTTTGTATAAAATTGAGACATTTTGGGACGAAGGGGGTGCAACTGATGCAAAACAGACAAAAGTTTGTAACATGCCATCCTACCGAGGTTAGTGATGACGTTATTACCACGTGGTAGACTCACTCGGTCGATGAATGATCACCAAGAAGACGAGTAGTTTGGAGCAATATACAGAGAACAGTCGCCTAGACGCACGCCACAAGGGGGCTCATCCAGCTAGGCCTTAGTGCGCAAACATTACTCTGCAATAAAATTAGACGTTTCAACAATTACAACAAAGCCACCAAGTGGGAGTTTTTAGTGCACAGTTATTAATAGGCAGTTTCCACTCAACGTTAACACGGCACCATTACCCTGCAATTACGACAAAGTCATCAACTGGGAGCTTTTAGTGCACGGTTAATGGGCAGTTTCCACTAGACATTAACTATTTCATAACACTCCCGACTGTTGTAAGACTAGCCATAGTGGGTGGTAACATAGAGTAGTAACATGCCCATGTTACTACTCTATATTACTACCTCTATAGTGGGGAGTAACATATGTGTGGGAATATGCAACACTTCATTTATTAGGCTATAGACTCATCTTGCCTTGGTATGTGTGATGTTACTCATACTACTAGTAACTAGCTATGTTACCACATTCCTCTCTTTCTTCATTTATTGATTGCCACATCATCTAATTTAACTAGATATGTGTGATGTTACTACCTATGTTACTCCCACTATGGGTAGTCTAAACATGGGCAATACCATCCCTACTACTCCCTGTGTTCCATAATGTAAGACGTTTTTTTGATATCAATGCATATAAATAAATCAAAATAATTAAGATCATCTCCAAGGTTAAAGTTCATTTTATTATATTAGATGCATTACCATAATCTTCATAGTTTTTCTTTTCTTATTATTACGTATATATTTGTATTGTTGTATAAAACTCAAAGAATTTTTGGCCCCTTTCAAAGGCATTGCCCGAGGACCCTTGTCGAAGGATACTGTTTGAGCGTCGAAATAATCCATTTTCATCTCTCTCATACTCTATAAAAACAAACATATATAGAAATACACATGTCGGAGATATTGACCATGGGTACCCTGAAGATGGCAAGACAGTATTCCCACATGTCGGGGCTAGCAAAGCCCCTCGGTCCGAATGCTCAGGCCGCCCCAGACGCCCCCCTGTCCGACTGCCCGGGCCGGCTTTCCAGACGGCAGCCCGGCTGCCGACGGCAGTCGGACGGGGCGCCCGCCCACTCAGTCCGCCGGCTCTCAGTCCGACTGCTCCACCCGGCCGACTGTCCGGCCGGTTGCCGGCTGTCGACTGCGCCAACCAGTCGGATGCCCGAAGTCAACACCGATACGACACCGACGAGACGGCCATACCATGGACAGGACGGCGGTACCCGGCACTGTACACATGTCACCCCAGCCCTCATCTACAGTGTACTTGTCCCCTTGACACTATTTTATAAAATGTCCAGGGGACAACTAGCCATGCCACCATGCCTCATGCATAGCTTGGTTTGTAAGCTACCCAATGTAGCTTATAACCAACGCCACCACCACCCATGCCCACTCCACACTATATATATGAACATCCATCCATCCATCCAGGGGGAGACGCACACCACGCCACACTCATTCGGCCACTGGAGCATGCTTGCTCACTTCGACCATACACACATACATGAGGCTAGAAGTATATAACACTCATCCGGATACAGCTCAAGGAGCGCCTTTGTACTGCCAGATATACACCCCACATATATTTCAAACATGCAGGAGTAGGGGTGTTATCTCTCCGGAGTGCCCCGAACCTAGGTAAACGACTGCGTGCTACTCGCATACCCGTCCCTGGATATTCCGGCAGCAGTCTTGCCCTCACATGAGGCCACATCGTGGCATCTGTCGTCTTGCAACCCCCCGTGAGAAAAACACGACAACACCTTTTGTATTATCACGGGTGATCCATCCAGACCTCTCAGAAAAACAAGTTAAAATGTCCCTTTGTGGTCCATTTCACTTCACAATCAATACAAGAACAAATGCACAAATCCTTGGTGTTTTTCAGCAACCGAAGATCCTTATTGTTTTTTTACTTTGGCAACTTTGTTTGAATTATTACCATATCCTCTACAAGAACTGGAATCGGGAAATAAGGGGGATGATCCCCCGGACCTCCCGGGCCCTCTCAACTAAAAAAGAGAGCAAGTTCATGTGAAGCTACATTTGCTTCTCGCCCACAGTGCATAGTCCTCGCCCTACCAAAGTTTGTCACCAAATTCCAGCAATAAATGACAACCGCCTTTGAACTGTGGTACTCTGATGGGTTCTTCATGGCTTGAATAATTTTCATTGAATCTCTCCACCTCAAGGGAGTGGATGTCCAATTCTTCTGCTAATAGCAGGCCCATGAGTAATGCTTCAGCTTCCATCGATGGAATGTCCAGCCTTGACAACTTCTACCTACATGAAGCAACAAAGAAGCCCCCAAATGAGTCACGGAGAATAGCCCACAGGGACGTTGCCTCCATCAATATGAAACGAAGCTAGCAATAGTCCATGAGTACAGGGCCTTAAATATTGAGGCTCGCAATCTCGCTAAGCATACTTTAATTTTAGGGTTTGGCCGTCATGTCTGGTTTGGCCAGCCCGGTGATCTTCTTTTTATACCTGTAAACATTGTGGTTACATAAATAAAGCTTGGTGAGAGTGTCTAAAAATAGCTATTAGCAATCCTAGCCCTTGTTCCATCCTAGCCCTTGTTGAGCTTCACACTACTGGATGCAGGTCAAGTCCAATTACGAGCTTGGCGGCAGTGCGCGATCCACTGGTGCAATGGAGTTTACAACTATAGTCCTCATGCTCATCGATGAGTGCGCAAGGCGGTCTCGTTTTTTCATCATGAAAATGCTTCCATATTCCCACCAGATAAACCAACAGGAAACCATTAGAAGATCCTTGATGTTGATTAGAGCCCCTGCTTCTAGTAGCTGCCTCGTGACAATTATCAAGTCCACCCACACTTACCGAAAGTACCAACAGAAATAAAATGCAATGATATTTGCTTCGTTGGAAATGGCGTGGGTTTAAGATATAAAAGTTTCTAAACAATTAAATATGGTAATTAGGGGTCCTATGAGATGGACAACTTCTGCTTTTCTGGATGCATGGCTAATTAGTCAGTAGTTTGTTACTTGACATGATCAAGTGGATTATTAGTAGTTTCCAAACATATAAATGATGGCCACTATTAGCACCTAGTTTGTAGCATAGCTTCGACCTAGATTTTTTATTCGAGAAATTATTAAGAATTAATTTCAATAGAAATGTATATATGTGCAGACAGATAGTTAAGCAAGCACAAGATAAACTATTTACAAATTGTGAAGGATTGATTAGAATTCACAAACAACAGTAACCAACAGTTGTTTCTAAAATTTAATTCCTTTGCACTATGTTTCTTTAAGGGGAAGACATTTAATAAAATGTAGATGAAATGTCGCATAAGACTATGCCAGCACCTCACAAGCTATATGGATTTGAATCAGCGAGCTAAAAACTTATCAAGAAGCGAATCAGTTACATGTATACGGAAGTGAAGATTCAAGTTGACCTCTAGTGAAAATACAAGGTTTAGGTGTTATAGCATAGATGTGGCAACAACAAAAGGCCGCCTACAAGCATGTACACATGGATGGCATGAGTCAGCTGCCTCGGCACATGGATCTTTGTGGGTGCACCTCCCAAGATGGACCAAGACTACATCTCTAGGATGATGATCGCGAGCCCTTTGACGCCGACGCGTGCCCACAAGCGGGCCTCCTCCTGAATTGTTTGTACGATACGTCTGACGGAGGATTGGTCACCATTGAATAGGTAACTATGTTTAAAGCAAAGTGTCTAAGCTATAAATCAAATTACCTGGATTAGTAGTTGGAAGAACCTTGTATTATACAGCCTAAGTACCAGATTGACACCTAAGAAATGGATATCCGGTGTCCATATTTCCCTATCTGCAGTAGAAGATAAACCTAAATCAAATCGAAGGTCCCCGTCCATTGTAACGCGATGACAAAACAGACACATGGATATACTTTGATAAAAGAGAGCATCATGCATAATGTAGCATATACATTTTGCATACAACTTTATTTTAGACAAAATATAGTCGTGGAAATTGCTAAGCTACTGGCTATGTCCTAAACATATTGAAATTGACTTCACTGCGTTTATGGCTTCAAGGTGGGCAGGATCCGCATGTTGATCCAGCACAGAAAAAGTCATTACCCCTAATTTTGGTAGAGACAAAGGCACCTACACAGGATCATGGCAAAGCAAAATCCATTATCATCACCAACAAGTAATGGAAAAACAAATTACTGGTGCTTCCTTTCTCTATAGTTCTGAACCACTGCTTGCATTGTGTGGATAATAGGTAACTTACATATAACAAGAACGCTTTATAATTCGGAAGTATACGATATAACTTGGACGACGGTGTTCTCACAAAATATGTAAAGTCAAAGTAAAGAAGTAAAGCTAATCCCCTAACACTACAATATTCTCACGTATGTATTCTCAAGAATAAGGGTCATCTTACTATGCCAAGTACAAAATTGATAGAGACAATGGTACTGCTAGTAGTCATCCATTTAATGCTGCTAGAGAAAGACCACCAATAGGCACCCCTCACTATACTGAAATTGCATTCATAAATCCATGGCTAGGATGCATATAAAAGTGTTAGTAATACGCCAGGTAGTTTTCTTCTTTAGCTGGGATTTCAGAAATGTGAATCAGAATTTAAGCATAATAGTTTGCATCACACAAATAAACTATCAATTATGGTGGAACTGGTCTTACTTTTTTTATAGCAACTAAACCAATCCAGAAGACCGGCAACCACCTGGGAAGGAAAGTTCTTGTGCCCATCCCCTTCTCCTAGTGCAACCCAACTGAAAAACGTGAACATACATATCTGACGGATTGCATTACCTGAAGCGCAGTGAAGGAGACATGAGGAGCCCAACAGAGGTCACATAAGCTACAGGGCAGTGGCGCTAGACAGTGGTTAAGGACGATGACCGCGTAGACATCCGCGGAGCCAGCGGGATCGCGTGCCATAGAAGAAGATGAATTATTTAACATTTCTCTTTACCTTTCAAAATCATCAACAATGACAATAATATTGAAACAATTAGCATAAATAAATTTGTGATACTAAAAGCATGATGGCATGATTAGTTAAACCATTACTGCTCATTCTCACCTTACTGGCACATAACAATCAAGCCTAAAACCATGATCTGACCATGGACAAAGACAAAGAAAAGGACAAAATGGCCAAAAAATCTACAAATAGAACTGTAGCAACATGATTGCATACCAACAAAAATTACATGGCATTGTGATGGTAATTTGCATTCAACCCTGGGTTCTTTATAGGCCACATGCAATTGGACAAGGATTTAGATTAGCACTTGATCGACGCCAATGCAACCAATGCGGGGACGAGCTTGGACTCTTTGACGACAACGATCAAGTGTCCGACGACGCCCTTGGTCATCTTTTCGTGGAAAAGAATGCCGCTGCTGCCCCTGGCCCTTGATGAGGTTGAGCTACGAGTCGCCCATGTTGGAGCATCGTTCCGCTCTCATAGTATAAAAACAGAGGTAATTGATACGTCTCCAACGTATCTATAATTTTTTATTGTTCCATGGTATTATATTATCAACTTTGGATGTTTTATATGCATTAATATGCTATTTTATATTATTTTTTGGACTAACTTATTAACCTAGAGCCGAGTGCCAGTTTTTGTTTTTTCTTATTTTTCAATTTCGCAGAAAAGGAATATCAAACAGAGTCCAAACGGAATAAAACTTTCGTGGTGATTTTTCTTGAATTAGAAGACACACGTAGGACTTGTAGTCCAAGTCAGAGAGTCCTCGAGGCGACGACAAGCCACGGGGCGCAACCTAGGGGGTGCCCCTAGGGCTTGTGGCCCCCTCGAAGACCCCCTGACCCCCTTGTTTGGCCAATAAATATAGAATTATTCCAGAAACCCTAGAGGCATCCATGAAAATAAGTTTCCACGTCGCAGGTCTATGATCTCATGAGATCCCATCTGGAGGCCTTTTCGGTACTCTGTCGGAGGGGGACTCGATCACGGACGGCTTCTACATCAACCTTGTCGCCCTTCCGATGATGCGTATGTAGTTTACCACAGACCTACGTGTCCATAGCTAGTAGCTAGATGGCTTCTTCTCTCTCTTTGATCCTCAATACATTGTTCTCCTCGATGTTCTTAGAGATCTATTCCATGTAATCTTCTTTTGCGATGTGTTTGTCGAGATCGGATGAATTGTGAATTTATGATCAGGTTATCTATGAATATTATTTGAATCTTCTCTGAATTCTTATATGCATGATTTGATATCTTTGTATTTCTCTTCGAATTATTGGTTTGGTTTGACCAACTAGATTGGTAGTTCTTGCAATGTGAGAGGTGCTTAGTTTTGGGTTCAATCTTGCGGTGTCCTCACCTAGTGACAGAAGGGGTAGCGAGGCATGTATTGCATTGCATATATTGGGGACTGTTGCAAATATGCCCTAGAGGCAATAATAAAATGGTTATTGTTATATTTCCTTGTTCATGATAATTGTCTATTGTTCATGCTTTAATTGTATTCTCCAGAAACAGTGATACATGTGTGAATACCTAGACCACAATGTGTCCCTAGTAAGCCTCTAGTTGACTAGCTCGTTGATCAACAGATGGTTACGGTTTCCTGACCATGGACATTGGATGTCATTGATAACGAGATCACATCATTAGGAGAATGATGTGATGGACAAGACCCAATCCTAAGCCTATCACAAGATCGTGTAGTTTGTATGCTAAAGCTTTTCCAATGTCAAGTATCCTTTCCTTAGACCATGAGGTTGTGCAACTCCCGGATACCGTAGGAATACTTTGGGTGTGCCAAACGTCACAACGCAACTGGGTGGCTATAAAGGTACACTATGGGTATCTCCGAAAGCATCTGTTGGGTTGGCACGAACCGAGACTGGGATTTGTCACTCTGTATGACGGAGAGGTATCTCTGGGCCCACTCGGTAATACATCATCGTAATGAGCTCAATGTGACTAAGGGGTTGGTCACGAGATGATGTGTTACGGAACGAGTAAAGAGACTTGCCATAACGAGATTGAACAAGGTATCGGTATACCGACGATCGAATCTCGGGCAAGTACTATGCCGATAAACAAAGGGAATTGCGTACGGGATTGATTGAATCCTCTACATCATGGTTCATCCGATGAGATCATCGAGGAGCATGTGGGAGCCAACATGGGTATCCAGATCCCGCTGTTGGTTATTGACCGGAGGGTCGTCTCGGTCATGTCTGCGTGTCTCCCGAACCCGTAGGGTCTACACACTTCAGGTTCGGTGATGCTAGGGTTGTAGAGATATTAGTATGCGGTAACCCGAAAGTTGTTCGGAGTCCCGGATGAGATCCTGGACGTCACGAGGAGTTCTGGAATGGTCCGGAGGTGAATATTTGTATATAGGAAGTCCAGTTTCGACCACCGGGAAAGTTTCGAGGGTCACCGGTATTGTACCGGGACCACCGGAAGGGTCCCGGGGGTCCACCGGGTGGGTCCACCTATCCCAGAGGGCCCCATGGGCTGAAGTGGGAAGGGAACCAGCCCCTGGTGGGCTGGAGCGCCCCCCATGGGCCTCCCCCTGCGCCTAGGGTTGGAAACCCTCGGGGTGGGGGCGCCCCACCTGACTTGGGGGGCAAGTTCCCCCCCTTGGCCGCCACCCCCCTTGAGATTGGATCTCTAGGGGTCGGCGCCCCCCTAGGGCCCCTATATAAAGAGGGGGAGGGAGGGCTGCACACCCTAGCCCCTGGCGCCCCCCCCCCCCCCCCCCCCCCCCCCCCC